>WEDG01001406.1:0-131473 GCA_017591395.1 Schistocephalus solidus | reverse complement strand
TGTATTCTCTTTGTCTGTCGTTTTGGGACCGAGGCAACCGTGGCAAGCATAGGCTTCGTGTGAACTCTAAGTACTAAGACGGGTCATAACAATTTGACGACGCAGTTTCTCACCTCTTATGGTGACGAATATGCTGACTTTAAGCAGACGCTGCAGCAAGAGCTAAAATTGATAGAATTCCTCACTGTTAAGTTATCCAATTTATCGATGTGCCACTCGGCTGCCGTTAGTGTTTCCCATCCGTCGATAAAATTGCTGGCAATATCACTGAATTCATTCAGGAGGCAGTTAAAAGATCAATCTACTAGTTCTTTATCTGTGTATCTAAGGATCGCAGAGGTTTGTGAGTTAGCCTCTAAGATTCGCCTTACACGTGACAGAAAGAGGGAATCTTGCGTACTCAGCGAGCCAAAACTGTAAAACTGCTGCTAAACTGTTCCGTCGTTGATCCTTCTCTAAACAAGGTTATGAAATATCTCCATTACCTGAACTTTAATCCCTAAATAAGCTGCAGGTTTTTCTCCTGTAAACACTTGAAACAACGATCAGGAGTTTTTTCACTGTCAGCTTGACCCTATCCTTTATATATTTTTTGACCTTGACTGTAAACTGCCAATAAATAAATAAGAACTTCGTTCTTGAAGACTCTGAAAAGGCAGAATTGTTAAGTTGGTTCTTTGCAAATCAACTTACGATGGAATCCGAGCCGGTTCCGACGTCGCAGCCATCATCATTCAATGTTATCAGCACCAATGATTTCTCCTTAAAATTAATTCATAAGCACATATTTCATCTAAATACTCGCACTTTTTGGGAGTGACGGTATTCCAAACTCAGTTATCAAAAGAGTGCTAAGCTTCCTCCGATAGCTTACCCATATATTCACAGTTTATCTTTTAAACGCATTCTTTCCTGATTCAAGGAAGGCATCTATTATTCTTCATGTCTTCAAGTCGGGATCTCGTTCGGACGTATATAATTATCGAGGCATTCACAAAACCACGGCTCTAGCATAACTTCTTAAAAAATATATTTTTAATCAAATTCTCGACTGTTGCATAGAAATTAATGTTTTAAGTGGGTCGCAATATGGTTTTCTACCTTGAAGATCATGCGAAGTGTGTCACTTAACTTTTCTTTATCTTGTCACTTCCATTCGTAATGAGCAACAGACAGTGGTTGTGATCTACTTTCACCTGAGCAAAGCCTTTGACAAGGAACCGCACAGACTATTCTGGTGAAACTGGAAGCCCTCGGCATCCGGCCTCCTCTCCTTGACTTCATTGGTTCCTACTTGTCTAACCACAGCCAGAAGGTGTTAGTAGGGATATAGCTACTCGATGCCACAGCTGATCATGAGTGGCGTTTTTCGAGGAACGGTTCTAAGTCCCCTCCTTTTCCTTCTGTACATAAACGAAATTTCAACTTTACTCAAAAATTCACAAAATTTCGTTTATGCTGACGATCTCAGGTAGAATTACTCATTTTCTAAAGACACCACCAATAGTTGTGTTGATAAAATTAACACTGATCTACTTATGCTCTCACGTTGGAGCTCTAGTTGGCAGAAGGAATTTTCTCCATCGAAGATATGTTTCATGTTTTTTTGGCCCCACCAAGCTTCCTGGAACCCTAGTATTTCAAAAAAGTACACTATTAGAACAATCAACCATAAGACACTTAGGTCTAAGTTACACTAAAAAGCTAGCATTATCGCCTTACGCAGATCGAATTTCTGCAAAGGCTGCACAGATATGTGGTTTTATATCACATAATTTCTTCCTTCCGGAAATAAAGTTAAGCCTGTACCGCATGTTTGTTTTTCCCATCCTAGAATACTGCTGCCCCCTCTTTAGTCTGATGAACGCCTCTGACCGCAGTAAGATTGAATAAATTCAGAGAGTTTTTAATCAAGGATTATTTTCTCTTCCTGGATCGTGAATCTCTGATACGGATACATGCCAGTTAGCAAAAATTTAAATTTCTGGGGGTTAGAAGACTCGAAGCCGGTTTCTGCTTCCTGTTTTGCGTTCAATCTAGTACAAATCTCCCACAAATTAACGCTGTCACTCCGGTAGTTCGACTTTATGCCGGTTGTAATTCCTCCATGATCATTTCACCACTCCTTAGCTTCATAACTAACCGTTCTCAGTTTGTTGCCTCCAAATATGCTTTCATCTGGAATAATCCTCCACTCGAAATTAAGTTGTCGTCTTCATTAACGATTTTAAATATAAAATAACGCAAACATTTAACTTCGGAAGATGTAAAGTCCTTATTGTCTGTTTCCTTCCCAAACTCGCCATTTTTTTTGGACTTTGACGCCGTTCCATTGATATTAAATTGGTTTATAAATATGTATTGATTATCGTCTGCAGATTCCATCTTTGCAGTCACTTTTCATCTCCTCCTTTTCAATTATCATCACCAACTCTTGACATCCTTGATACTTTTCTCCGATTTTGCAACCCTGACAATGGTCTCTGGGATCTGCTGATAATCATAGCGGGTTCTGATGTTTTCGCCACTTTGTTGGTGGAATATGCATTCAGCAAGGTCGCATCTTGGTGATGATCTCGTGACCTTTACTTCACCCTCTTCGTTTGGACCCTGCTGCTTCGATGAGTTCCTCCTGTCTCACCTCCCTGATGGTTATAAGCAGTAGCTCTGGCTGTTATATTATCTCTCGCCTGAGAAGGAGCGTTCCGAATCCTCATACGTTGTCACCAACATCACAGTACTATTTCACTGCATCGTACAAATGCCATCAACTCTAGCCATTAATTCTTTAGAGAAGCAGTATTTTTCTCCTAGTTTTTCTTTTTAAATTGGCGGCTCGCTGAACTCCGCCTCAACTTAACCGCAGGAGTTTTTTCACTGCTTCTTTCCGAGTTCATCGCATTCAATTTTCAATTCAATTCAATTTATTGAGGGAAATAGGCATGGGCCTTTGAGTACCCTATAGCATGGGCCTTTAATTACCCTATGGGCCTTTGAGTACCCTATCGTACCGTTTATTTCTGAGATTGTTGAAATTGTTTTAAAAACGGTGAATCATTCTGAATCGGATATACCTACTATGCTACTCAGTTCTACTGCTCATATGGCTGTTCACATAGTGCAGCAATTATCCACTTTGTATTTATTTATACCGCGATAGTAAGTTTGTAATGATGGGGCCTTCTGGGCCTTAAATATTCAATTTATTTATAGATGGCGGTACGCCCACATCAATTTTTATCCCAGGAACAAACGCTACGAGGACTTGTTTTCTATCGATCTGTCTGCCTAGGTGCGATGCCTATTCAGAAAACTGGGTCCTGTCGAGCAGGAATGCTACGCTAACTTTATTATTCCTAAAAACCAACGCAAAATCACGCTTGCGGACACGTTGAATTTGTTTTCGTATATTTACGGTGAAGGATCGTCTCTGTTCAAAATTCGATTTCAGCCCTTTCGACAGCATTATTGATAGATCTTAATTTCTATGACTGTTCTGATTTCTTTCTATGCCCAGATGTGAATACCTGTAACAGTATGCTCTACGAAGTTTTGGATCCACTTATTTCTCGTTTTATTCTCCGTAAGAAAACAATTAATGTCACCGATGAGGGTCATCTCCCTCTATCTTATAGCCGTAGGTTACGTAAACTCTCTCGTCAATTCCATCTACAAAAGGAAATTTCCATTATACCCTTGATTTGACGTATTTTTGAGCAGGCTACGAGGCTGTCCGAAGAAAAGTGGAAAGCCGATGAGGTTAAATGTGTTAAAAAACCATTCGTTAAATGTTGCGAAACATTTTTAATTCACAGTAAGAACCCATGGAATAACATGGCACCCCGTCATTCGAGATGCCCTTGGAAATCCTATAGTTGATGACAAGTTGAAGGCTGATAGTTTTAACATTTTCTTGTTCAGAAAATTTATTGCAAATTCGACAGCTGCCCTTCCAACCATCCAGGGAGTGACCGGTGCCGTACGCGAAACCCTTAATTTTATATCTCTGGGACGTAACTGTAGCCATTCAACGTTTTCGTCAATCTCATAGTCCTCGACCACATGGCGTCCCGGTCAGTATTATAAAGGCGGATGCTAACGATATTTTCACATCCCTTATCTGTAAGATATGCAATCTAGCTATGTAAAGTGAAACCTTTGCCAGTGTTGAAGGCATCGCACGTTCTGCATATCCCCAAACAGGGCTTATCTACCTCCTTTGGCGATTTTCGGCCAACTGACACACATTCCGCAGCTTCGAAAAGTCTTGGAGACTTTGATCAAAGATAAGATGATGCATCACTTAACCGAGAATAACCTACTCAGTGCGGCCCAGCATCGGGTCCTCAAAACCGGGTATTGTGACACCTGTCAGCTCTCTTTCTTTGATCACGTTCTGCAATCTAGGGACGATAGTTTTGCACTTTATATATTCTATTTCGATCCCGTTCTCCAACAAGCTATTGTCTACGTGCAGACCAGTTATTTAACCACTGCTCTCACAAGTGATATTTACCACCTTTTCCTGTGCCATGCATCACTGTGGGTTGTTGATTCCTGCCTCATTTTTGCGGACTGTGGTGATTACTTTTTCACTTCAACCTGCTGTACTACACAAATTTCATGCTGCTCATCCTGGTACCAAGTGAATGAAGTCCAGCACTCCTTGTTTTGTCTACCGGCCGGGTATTAAAATCGAAATCAACGGCCTCGTTCAATGCTGTTCTTGTTGTCAGCAAGCCACCAAGATGCCGTATCACTAACCGCTAGTACCATGCCAACCACCGGAGATTCCTTGGTCACATGTGCATATCGATTTCGCTGTCCCATGTGAATGCGTCTCATACCTAATCTTGGTTGACGCTGACTTAAAGTGGCGTGAGATTTCACGGTGAATTCGGCAACCAAAGTTGTCACTATTGGATTCCAACAACGAATCCTCAGCCAGCATGGCGGACCGAATGCTCGGCTCCCGGATAATGGCTTCCAGTATACCTCAAGTGCCTTTGAGGATTTCAGCAACCAACATATCATCCAGCACCTTCGCTCCTCATCCTACCACCCTCAATCTAATGGTTATATTGAGCGTTTTATCAATACATTCAAGAGAGCCCTCTTGAAAGCTCGTGGGAACGTGACCATGGACGAGGTATACCAGATGTTCCTGTTTTCGTACAGGACCACTCCGAACACGGATTCAGCTGAAGTTCTTTTCCTTGCCGAAGTCTTTATAGGCCGGAAACTAAGTACACAGCTCCATGAACTCTTTCCTACCAATATGCCGTCCTCGCAGTCAGCTTCATCTGTCTCTCGCAGCAAGCTTCCTGTCGGAACAACTGTCTTCGTTCGTGATTATCGAACTCGTTTACCAGACTGGACTGAGGTGACGGTAGTAGCGTACGAGGCAGTTTCTTGTTTGATACTTGCGTTGGTCATCATACCTGGGTTCGTCACCTCAACCAGATTCAATGGTGGAATTGCCATAACGCAACTGGGCCTAAATAACCGCCATTGGCAGTGCCTTTTTCCGGCGCTAACAAAATATAAATTCTAAATCACACCCTCTCGAAATTTTAATTGATACTTTCGCAATTCTGACGGGTCATGTGGTATCGCAATGCTATACTGCACCCCTTCAGAGTTACCGCTTTCAGTATCAATTGCTTACTCTTCAGTTGGAAACTGGAAACCGTTCCAAATACGCTGGACAAGCTGTTTGCACTGACAAACGCAGCGGGATCAGATTAATCCACGTCAGAAGCGGTACTGAACTACTTTAAGCGGAGGTGTTGGGAATGCTCATATTTTCACGATGAGCCATCTCATTGAAAAGCACATGTGCGCATTTCCCACGCTGCATGGCATTAACGATGGTGAACAATGTTGCGCATTGCCTGTGGCCACAGAACTCTCGTCAGATCAAATCGATCCATGTCCGCGAGAATTTTGCTCAGCTTTTCTCTATCTTCCTTTTCAAGCGGATTAGACAGAATATAACCAATCTAACGGGATGCTATAATTATAAGTAGTTTTAAGTGAGACTGTCTTGCAGGTTTTTAATACACCTTTGCTTGACCAATCGTGTTCTCTTTCTTTGCCATTGTGAGAGTTTGGACAATTATCATTTAAACATACACCTCCTGCTTATTCCATGTACCAGGAAGGGTCATTTGAGCATGGATCTTACAAGTCTATTTATTGAATATTATTACCACCTCATTCGTTTATTTAAGCAGATTAGTACTTTTAATGCATCTCAAATAATTATAATGGGTATGGAAAACACAGATGATCACGATTCACATGTACAGAAAAGATCTGACACCACGTTCGGCATTGGAACCTGAGCTGGAAAAATACATACCAACCTCCAGGTAGGAAACCGACACCTCATGCCGCTTGGAAATTTTTGCACGGCATATTAAAAATATAACATACAAACAGAAAATGATTGCAAAGCCAGCTATGCTGTTACTAGCTCATTCCTGCGAAGTGTGCAAAAAGCCGGGTAATTATAATAAATGTCGTCTACAAGGATGCACATTTATGGGTTGTTAAAGTCTCCTTCGGAAATCCTTGGTGATGGAGAAAGATAAAGACATCTTGAAACGGAAAATGGAATTTTTAAAAAAAGTCTGTTCATTGTTCACTTGGTAAAGAAACACCAGTCAAATCGAAAATTCCGAAAAAGAAATAAGGTATACGAATATAGCTTCATCACTCATACCAAGCGTAGAGATAAAAGACATCGCGTCTACAGAGCTTAGAAAATCTTTAGAGATTTTTTCTTCGAAAGGGATAGGAAACCTTTCATGCACCTTGCAATTGCCATCCAGCTCAGACATAATCAATCATGCTCTGGCTGTTCAACCAAATGCTGCCTCGTTGCTGAATGGTGCACCAAATGATGATGGTGAAAAGCTCATCGAATTTGAAATACCGAAGAGCAAGAAGTCAAAGAAGGTCAAGATTATAACAAAAAATGAGTGACAGCTCACAGCAAAGCTCTTTTCTATCCAAATATGTTCGAAGGGGATCCAGTGCAGGTGAAACAAGAGCCGCTGCAAGGCAAAGTGACAAAGTCCACAAACAAGGTTCGCTATTAAATTTAGGAAAGGTAAATGGTATTGCGGAAAAAAAAATATTCTTCCAGAATTTAAGCCTCTCTTATACCAAAACTCCAAAACTCGGAGCACCCTGTCAGCAAACGGACATTTTGATCATAAACGTAATATTGCTATAAAAGGGGGTCCTGAGTCCCCTTCTCTGACTACAAAGGAAAGTGGCAAGCATGACCTCAATCTCTTCCGAGCATATTTAAATGACATCCTCAAGAATGGAGAATGTGTTACTGTGCGCAAAACTTTGCGCCTAGGGAAAGCGGCTGCTTGGCATTAGCTGTCATATCCATGACCTCTTAAAATTATTCTTCAAAACGAATTTCAGGTATCATATATCCTAGAACGGCAAATAGCTTTCCGTAGCTCAGGATGTGTTATCTCAGCCGGCTAACGAACCGGTGGACTTGCAAAAAATGAGGGAGCTGTGAACCTTAAAGGAGGAAAATGGCTCCAAATAAGGAAAAAGAACATCAAAGATTAAGAAGAGTTCTTTCCTGTGGTAGACATTTAAATCATCAAGGCTAGTCTTCACTTAGAAGACCGACGCTAATTTTCAATTACCCAAATATACAGAACACTTTCAGAAAAAGGAACGCACTCCAGAACTCTGTTGATGACCAAACACCAGAAATTAAGCTAGATTTGATGGACAACTGTTCGTCTCAGTCAGCCCTGACAGGCTATTGCATTCAATTTCACAAAATTGGCAGACATTTATATAAGGAAATTGAGATTTTTGTATACTAACGCTCAAAGTCTCCTCTCAAAAATGGACGAAATCAAGCCTCCAGTCTCAGACCGAAACCCCGATGGCGTCGGCCAAACGGAACCGT
Source organism: Schistocephalus solidus (assembly GCA_017591395.1). Classification (NCBI taxonomy): domain Eukaryota; kingdom Metazoa; phylum Platyhelminthes; class Cestoda; order Diphyllobothriidea; family Diphyllobothriidae; genus Schistocephalus; species Schistocephalus solidus. The sequence continues at coordinate 123,519 of WEDG01001406.1, read as the reverse complement.
TGTTTAAAGCCAAAAGCGCGGCTTCCAATATTTTAATAGAAGGATACCAGATCTTTCGCAAAGACCGCCAAAATAGACAGGATGGTGGGGTGGCCATAGACTGCGTAGACTCTTCCGTGCAACTCTGTGATAATCACAGAGGCATCTCGTTGCTCAACATCGCGGGGAAGATCTTCGCCCGTATCCTTCTCAATCGTCTTAACGGTCACCTAGAGCAGGGCCTGCTTCCGGAAAGCCAATGTGGCTTCCGCCGACACCGCGGAACAACCGATATGATCTTTGCCGCCCGCCAGCTACAAGAGAAGTGTCAGGAGATGCGAACTCACCTATACACTACCTTCGTGGATCTAACGAAAGCCTTTGACACGGTGAATCGTGACGGACTGTGGAAAGTCATGCAGAAATTTGGCTGTCCTAAGCGGTTCACGCACATGGTACGTCAGCTTCATGACGGGATGACGGCGCGCGTCACTGACAACGGGACGGTATCCGAAGCATTCGCAGTGACCAACGGAGTGAAGCAGGGCTGCGTACTGGCCCCCACCCTCTTCAGTCTCATGTTCTCGGCTATGCTGATGGACGCCTACCGTGATGAGCAGCCTGGTATCCGCATCGCCTACAGAACTGACGGGCACCTTCTCAACAGTCGGCGTATGCAGGCTCCAACGCGCGTGTCTACGACTACAGTCCATGACTTGCTCTACGCGGACGACTGCGCCCTTAACACCGTGACAGAGGAGGACATGCAAAGGAGCATGGACCTCTTCGCCGGAGGCTGCGCCGATTTTGGATTAACAATCAGTACAGCCGAAAACAGTTGTCATGCACCAGCCGCCACCCAGCGCAGAATACAATGCCCTCGAATCTATGTCAACGGTGCTCTACTCAAAAACGTGGAAACCTTCGCTTATCTAGGAAGCACGATGTCGCGCAACACGAGAATCGATGACGAGGTTGCCCAACGGATCTCCAAAGCTAGTCAGGCTTTCGGCCGGCTGCAGTCCTCCGTGTGGAATCGCCACGGTATTCACCTGAACACCAAACTGAAGATGTACAAGGCCGTCGTCTTGTCGACACTCCTTTACGGAGCGGAAACCTGGACCGTCTACTCGAACCAAGCCAGGAAGCTGAATCACTTTCATCTCAGCTGCCTCCGCAGAATACTGAAGCTGAGATGGCAAGACAGGATCCCGGACACGGAAGTCCTGGAGCGGACCAGAATCCTCAGCATCCATGCCATGCTGAGGCAAGTGCAACTGCGATGGAGCGGCCACCTGGTAAGAATGGACGACGAGCGACTACCCAAACGACTTTTCTACGGTGATGTCGCTACGGGTTCTCGCAGGCAGGGAGGTCAAAAACGACGCTACAAGGACACTTTGAAGACATCGCTGAAGCAACTGCAAAATCAACTCTGCGACCTGGGAGGACCTCGCCCAGGATAGACCGGCATGGAGAAGATCAGTGAAGACTGGTTCAGCGATCTATGAGGCCAACCGGATCGCCGCCGCCAAGGCCAAAAGAGCGGCACGAAAGTCACCAGCGCCCCGGACCAACACCGCCAATGCCCAGGCCCTGCCAACGTGCCCGCGCTGTCAACGCATCTTCCGCGCGCGAATCGGCCTGGTTGGACATCTTCGGACGCAATGCACAAACAATCCGACAATTCCAATTTCTACGTCAAATTCTGCTAACCCTCCTTCTGACTCCCCTACCCTCACTCCTGTCATCAATCCCATTGCTCCCACCATCACAGAGACCACATCCATCTACTCATCGCCTGTTACCCCTACCACCGCAACCACCACCGCCTTCACTACCACCACCACCACCATCAGCGATGGGGAATCTCTCCTAAGCTGTACTCAATGCGACCGCACATTCACCTCACGAATCGGCCTGGTCGGTCACTTGCGAATACATCGTACAGAGACCGGTGAGCCAGTGCCTGGAGCACCATCACACAGCAGAGGTCGTCGCCTCCACTGCCCTCACTGTCCTCGCGCATTCACTCATCGCATAGGGCCTATTCGGTCACATGCGCATCCATAACAGCGGAATTAACCACAATGCCGACAACACCGATACACCATGCACACCCTCCGCTCCTGCCATTCTTAGTGCCCCTGCCACCCCACTACCAGCAATGACATCCTCCCAGCCTCTACCGATTTCTCCTGCCCACACTGAACCCGCAACTTCAACTCACGCATCGGCCTGGTCGGTCACCTGCGAATCCATCGCATGGAGGCTGGTGAACCAGTGCCTGGGGCTCCGACATACAGTCGACGTGCCCGCCTTCACTGCCCTAACTGCTTTCGCACATTTTACACACCGCATGGGCCTATTAGGACACATGCGCCTCCATGACAACCTCCGGTAAACCACCGTAGGCTAACCTACATCAGCGCACACTACCTACACCAATGCATCGACAACACTCTCACAATCACCATTTACCACAGTATATCACGGTTTCCTAGAAACCGTGGCTGGGAAGTCTGCCAATCTGACGCTTCCACCAGACCACGCCGTCGGCTCAGTGTATGTGCTGTGTGTGTCGAGTGGCTGACCAGTGAACTGGGAGTCAGACGGCGATGGCTGCTCCATATCCCCTGAGTTTGTGAATCCTGGTGTGTGCGTTATGGGGGCCAGGTCGTGCTGTGGCGCGCGAAGACGGGTACGCCGATCCGTCAGCCAATGCGCCCACTCCCACATCAGGCAACTGACTGGCTCGGACAGTGGTCTGATTGTGGGGGTGGGGGAGAGAATGAGGTCGAGAGCTCAGCGTATTTTCCTCACTATAAACAATCTGACGCGCTTGAAACTATCACGGTGCGCTAAAAGCCGTGGCTTGGAAGGTTGCCAACTGACGGGATAACTCGGACCGCGTGGTCAGCCCAATGTGTGTTTTGTGTGGAGTGGCTGACTGGCGGACTGAGAGTCAGGTTGCAATGGCTCCTTCTTAATGTGGCCTTTATGGCACTCCCACTCCGTGGGATCCGAGCCAGGTGTGGTGGCACGCCCAGGGGTGGCTTAGGCCGCGCCAGCCACCTGCGCCCTCTCCCATCTCCGGTCTTCTTGACTCTGTCTTGACACCGGACTCAGGTGGGGAGGAGAAGAGAGTGCGGTAGCTGCAGCGCAAGGCTACTATCACTTAAAACTAATTCACGCGCAAGTCACCGTCCCTGCACCACCTGGTGTGGAGCATACGGTGGACCTCGTCGAAATCGACGGTCGAACTGCCAGACTCTATCCGTCGTTTTCATCTACAAAACGACAATTCCGTCCTGCCCTTGATCCAACAAATCTTTGAAGAGGCTAAGAGGCTGTCAGACGAAAAACGACTAGCTGATGAGGTTAACTTTGCCGAAAACCCTTAAATGTTGCGAAGCTCTTTTCGCGCACAGTAAAATCGCAGATAAAAAAAACGCAGCACCCCGTACTTCGAGATGCGTTAGGAAACCCTATAGCTCACGCTTAGTTGACCGCTGATAGCTTCAGTGCTTTATTGTCTAGAACTCTTTAGTGAACATACTGTCACGCCCTTTCCTTACATCCGGGTTTGGACCGGTAACGTCCTCGAAACCATAACTTTTACCCTCTGGGACGTGACCGTAGCCATTCGGCGTTTTCGTCAATCTTACAGTCCTGGACAAGATGGCGTCCCAGTCAGCGTTCTAAAGGCGGATGCAAACGATATATTTCCGTCCCTTCTGTATAAGATATTTTATCTTGCTCTTGAAAGTGTAACTTTCCCTATTTTATGGAAGGAATCGCACATACAACCTATACCCATACACGGCCGACCTACGTCATTTGACGACTTTAGGCCAATAAATACACTACCAGCAGTCTCGAAGATCTTAGAGACTTGATCAAAGACAAGATGATGCGTCACCTGAGAGAGAATAACCTACTTAATGCGGCTCAGCATGATTTTCTCGAAAAAGGTATTGTGACACTTGCCAGCTCTCTTTCTTTGATCATGTGCTACAATCTAGAGACAGCGGTTTTGCCATTTACACCGTTTACGTCGATTTCACCAAGGCTTTTGATCGTGTTAACTTTGATCTCCTACTGCTGAAACTTGCCTCCTTCGGCACAGGTAACAAGCTTCTGAACTTAATATTTCCCTATTTCAATGCTCTCGCACAACGGATTAAAATTTTGATGTTATCTCCAACCCCACGCATGTGAGGAGCAGAGTTATTCAGTGCAGCGTGCTCGGCCCGCTTCCATTTTGCCTCTTTGTCAACGATGTTCCTGATTGTTTTCAGTATGGTAGGCCCTTTATGTACGCTGACGATTTAAAAGTTGTCTATCGATATAAACCGGTCGATCGCAACATCGTGCTTGAGCTCTTGAATAAGGATCTTCAGGCCTTCGCTCGGAGGTGTCGCACATAGCACCTTTCACTTTATTGGCACAAGTGCTCCGTTATGGTTATTGGCGACAACCATCAGCCCCACCTAAGCGTAGACGGTCACGACCTTAAATGTGCCCGGAGTTATAAAGGATCTGGGCATATCATATTCTAGTAGTCTTAATGTGTCAGAGCACCGCGCACTGATTGTCTCGAAAGCACGCCAAACTACTGGGTTTATTCTCAGTAATTTCAAAACCGTCAAAATTAGAACCAGCCTCTATAAAATGTATGTCAGGCCTAGCCTGGAATACTGCTCGGTTTTATTTAGCCTTCTGCACGCTAGTGAACGAACGAAGATAAAATCAGTCCAGCACTTATTGACATAAAGAGTTTTCTATTCAGAACACCGAAACCTGTCCTACCAAAAACGCTGTGAGCTTACAAGCCTTGACCCGCTGGGGATTCGCTGATTACAGAAGGGACTATTTAAACTGTTCAAACTTTTAAACAGTTGTACATTCAACCCTTTTATATCTCTGAGGCAGCTCGACCACTCTCGGCGCACCAGTCATCGAGATGTATTTTATTTCTTCCTTTGGCACGCACAGTTAAATAACAACATTTTTTCTGTAAACGCTACAGCAATCTGGAATAAGCTACCCAGAAGTATAAAAATTCAGCAAAGCTATCCCTTGTTTACGAGAGCTGTCACTAGTTTTCTACATTCAATACACCTTCCAAAACTTTTGGGTGCTGACTCTGTGGAAGCTCTCTTCGGTTCTGGTGGCGTTCACGGACTCTGAATCCTGTGTCGGACTTCATGCTGAGGGCAATATGGCTGGCTCTGCAGACCTCAATCGGCTTATTTCTCCATCGACAGGGAACAGCAGCTCGCTGATATACCTGCTGGTGCAGAATACCGGATCCATAACACTAAATGGAGAAGTTATTCACCGGACACCTTTGTCAACGCTTCCCTGTCCTGAACTGTAATTACTCAATAAGCTGCAGTTTTTTCTCCTGAAAACACCTGAAACAACGATCAGGAGTTTTTTTCACTGTCAGCTTAACCCTCTACTGTATATATTTTTTGTGACCTTGCTTGTAAACTGGCAATATATAAATAAATAAATAAAGGACAGGTATCTTTTGGTTCGAACGAGCGCACTCCCTCATCTTTGAATATGAATTTATCTAGATAAAAAATTAGTCACATAATATACTATGCCTGACGGTATACAAACTACAAAACCATCTGAATGCAGCTGATGACTTACTCCTCCACTTTGCCAAGGAAATGGTTATCCCTCAATTTCTTATTGCTTGAGCTTTCAATGCACCCGCATGATACTGATTAAATTTGACATTTGACGATGCCCCAACTTAATTTGACTGTAAGCTAATAGACCCCTTTCTGGAACATCCTCTGGTCTAAAAGTTTAAGCCACGATTGGGCGTTAATGAGAAAAAAAGAGCCAATTGGTTGTACTTATTTTTTTAACGAAAGAATTCGCTAACTTTCACGAAGTGTATTTTTATTGAAGAGTGGCCATACTACACTACTGTGGGATCACCCATTTAGTCTCAACATAAGAAGGGTAAAGAAGACAAAAGAAATATATGGAAGGCAGATTTTAATATGATGAAAAACCTATTAATGTCCATAAATTGGGACTGTTTGCTCGAGGGGGATCGAAAGAATGACGGTATATCTTCTAAGACGGCCTCTATAGATCTGATTGGGCGCTTCTGCCCACCGAAGTTATAAAAAAACGACTAGTCACCATGCCAAGTTCAAAAGAGCACTTAACAGGCAGTAAGAAAGAGAACTAAAAATGGGAAATATTCAGGGGAACTGAGTCATCAGAGGCAATGCCAGTTACCCTTCAATAATATTTAACATTGACTACCTTGAGGGGTTTCGTCACCAGCGAAATAGAGTCAAAAATTGATCCATCTGGCAAGGAAGAACTATGAAGCAAGAGTTATTCAGCAAACTGAAAATAAGCCCAAAATATTTCCTCACTAAATTAATAGTGGATTTAATCCGAGTGAACAACCCCCTAGCCTCCAAGAGTATAGTTGTCATACACTAGTCCTTTGCGTCAGCTTGTCGCTCCTCTATCAGATCTGTACTCCGAATTCAGGTTCGATTCAGTACTCTTTGACCCTTTTATTTTCCTTCGTGAGGTAATCCCTGTCGAATTCGTACATACCATTCCAACCGTACAATAATAAATACAGTATAATGAAGGCAATACAAACCAACGGACTTTGTATGGTCTTTCCAGCAAGCACTATAAAATAGGGAAGGTGGGGCTGAAGACTGCCACCAGAGAGAGAGGAAGCAACCTGTAGCGTCTTCAGAGAACCAATATGTCCTGATAACAGCACAATATGGAGGGTGGAGCTGGGAGATACCACCATGGGGACCGACTCTGCAGAGACTCTACACATTATCCATATGAACCTCGAAGTCCTCGCGCTCACTTAATCAAAAAAATGCAAAAATGCAGGCCTGAGAGGCCGTTACAAATTCAACCTGTTTAAGCGTTCTCGCGCATGGTTTCAAAGAAGAATGCGATATAAAAATGACCATTTCACTTTAAGCATAATTTGATCTTTTATTATGCTAACTAGGGCGGTATCTCACGTCAAGGATAGTTGATAAAAGGGATCAAGTAGTATACCAGGACTCAGCCCACAAAATGATTTCATAGTAAAAAAAATAGGCAAATTCTCCCCGAATAGGTCAAGCTTCTAAGTTTACGATGGCACAACAGTAATTCAGGCAAAGAATAAAAGGGCAATCGTCACTTAATAGATTGAGTAATTCAGTGTAATTCCGTATATATAAGGGAGATAGGCAGAGCCTGTGAAAACCATATTTACAGATAGACGCTAGCAAAATATACAATTGTTAAACGGTGATATCGTTATAGTATATGGGTCATTGGTGTAGACTTTGGCGCGTCTTTGGAAATTTGTTTCCAACTTCAAGTCCCTAGAGCCCACGAGTTTTTAGTCTCTACCTCAGTGTAGAAAACACGGTGCTGGAAAATTATTAAAGAATTGTCTATATATTCCCCTGAGTTCGTAAATTGCGACTTGGACGTAAGGAGTCTGAGGTTTGAAAAAAACAAAATTCTACTGCTGAAGATTCTTCCCTGCCCGATGATTGATTTCATCTGGAATTGATAGCCTCGATCTTTGCTGATTTCTAAAACTCATGCCAGCTGTGTGCTCCCTGCATTTGCTTTTAATCGCGGAAGGGGCTCAAACTAAAGGCTGAGTACTTATATTTTCATATTATTATTGTTGAATATCCTAACTGACTCTCTGTTAATTTTGTGGCAATTCTAACATGCAAAACTCAAGTTCCGTAAGTTTATTGTCACAAAAAATTGTTTCGAATCTGCACCACAAAATTGCTTGTGACCTTCTATCGGCACCTCTACCCACTTGGCCATATTGGCTGGGGACCTTGTTAATCAAGTTAATGGACAAGCAGAAAACAGTTGTAACTATCATTATTCTGCTATTTTTTCACTTCCCGCTAAACGGAGTAAAAATAAAGTAAGCTTAACTAATGTAGCTTACGAAGACGAAACTTGTATGGGGTGTTTCAGCCTCCTGCAGAAATTCTCAGGGATGGAGCAGGAAAATAAGCAATCTAAGACAAAAAATAGATAACTTAAAAAACTCTATATCTTGCCCAACTGTTAAAAAAGCTCCTGTTCGTAATAAACCTACCAAAAAGCGAAATTCATATTCACATATAGCTTCTCCAAGCTTACATACATGTCACATTGAACATATCACGATTGCTGAACCCGGTAAACCAGATGAATTATCACTACTTCCGAAGGGAGCCCCATCAAGTCCTTGCTCCACTCCACCAGTACTTAGTTCGGGTAGCATCAGCATTAATCTGGCTTTACCGCCCATCGATACATCGCTGGTGGACGTTGCACCAACATTCGAAGTTGAAGAGGTTGGCGAGTTTGTAAAGTCAAAGAGGAAAATGTCTAAGAAGAACAACTCGTGCAGGGATTTGGCTCCAGCCAGCCCAACACCCGGTTAATCTTGACCTATCGGACCAAGTGAACTGGTTACAAGTACTCACTCGGTTGAAAGATCTGAGTTGCGAACGGGCACTCAATTGAATCAAAAACATAATGTTATCATACAGGGCGTTCCTCAGTCAGCGTCAGTAATTCAGAAGGAGCAAGTAAAACATGATTTGGAACTCCTTCAATTGTATGCAAAAACGTTGCTAACGGACTGCGAGTCCATTCACATTCTCAAGGCATATAGAATAGGGAAGGCTCTGTCAACAAACGATTCAAATCCTCGACCAAGACCTCTTAAAATCATCTTGGAAAACGAAACACAGGCACAGCTCCTGCTACAGAGAAAATCAACCCTCCAGGGTCCGAATTCTGAAGTTTGTTTTCAACCGGAATATGGACTGAAAGAGCAAATGAAAATGCGACAGCTAATAATAGAACTGGAAACACGAAAGACCACTGGCGAGGCAAATTTCAAAATAAGGGACGTACAGATAGTTCAAGTGAAAAGAGCATTTCTTTGGCCGAAGGCAGTCATTCTGACAGCCTAACTTTCCCGTTTCAGAAACTGAAAACGTGCCTGCTTAAAATACTCGTCCTAAATGCCAGATCTCTGCTTAATAAGATGCCTTTGCTCCAGACTCTGGTTTTCGTCTACCGCCCCGACAATGTAATAGTTACAGAGACAATTTACCGCAGTAAAAGAGAGCTGTTGGCTCCGAGTAGTTCTAAAAGACAACTACTCTTTACTCGTTGGTTGTGTCTATCGCCCCCAAAACGCAAGCGAGGATTACGACCTTCATCTCTCACAGCCATTGATGCCGCAGTTGACCTAAATCTGAAGTACTGCTTGATTGCAGGTGACTTCAATCTTTCTGAAGTTCATTGGTTTCCACCTTCCGGTCCTGCAAAGTTCGAAAACTTGCTTGAGGCAATAGATACTGGCATGTAGGGCCAGGTAGTTAATTTTCCCACCCGAGGATCAAACATACTTGATCTCATTTCTGCAGAGGTTTTCAGCCATTGTCAGTTTCACCTTAAGACCCACTTGGAAGTTCAGACCATGCTAAAGTTCTTTCTTCACTGGAAATCGAGGCTGGTGAAACGTTTTCTAAAAAATATTGTTTTTTTCAATGATTTCTGATCAGCAAATATGGGCAAATTACTAACACATCTTAATTCCCACGATTGGACTAACTTCTTTCTATGTTTGGATGTAAATATTTGTACTGATACATTCTACCAAGTTCTAGGTTCACTCATTTCTCGTTTTGTTCCCGTAAGAAAATGATTAATGTCAAGGATGAAGTCTACATCCCTTTATCTTTACCGCCGTAGACTGCGTAGACTCTCACGTCGTTTTCATCTACTAAATGACACTTCCATCCTGCCCTTGATCTAACAAATCTTTGAACAGGCTAAGAGGCTCTCTGAAGACAAACGACTAGCTGAAGAGTTTAACTTTGCCGAAAACCCTTCGTTAAATGTTCCAAAACTCTTTTCGCGCACGGCAAAAGCGCAGAGAAAAACGCAGCACCCTGTTTTTCGAGACGCTTTTGGAAACCCCATAGCTGACGCTAAGTTGATGGCTGATAGCTTCAATGCGTTCTTGTCCAGAACTTTTAGTGAACATTCGGTCGCCTCCTTTCCAGAAATCCGGGTTTGGACCAGTAACGTCCTCGAAAACATAACCTTTGCCCTCTGGGACGTGACCGTAGCCATTCGGTGTTCTCGTCAATCTTAAAGTCCTGGACCAGATGGCATCCTGGTCAGCGTTCTAAAGGCAAATTCGAACGATATAATTCCGTAAATTCTGTATAAGATTTTTAATCTTGCTCTTGAAAGTGTAACTTTCCCTATTTTATGGAAGGAATCGCACATACAATCTATACCCAAACACGACCGACCTACGTCATTTGACGACTTTAGGCCAATAAATACACTGCCAGAAGCCCTTGATTAAAGACAATCTGATGCGTCACCTAACAGCGAATAACCTTCTTAATGCGGCTCAGCATGGGTTTCTCGAAAAAAGATCCTGTAACACCTGCCAGCTCTCTTAATTTGATCATAAGCGTCAATCTAGAGATAGTGGTTTTGTAATCTACACCGTTTATTTCGACTTCGCTAAAGATTTTGACCGTGTTGACCATGATCTCTTCCTGCTGAAACTTACCTCCTTCGGCATAGGTAAAAAGCCTCTGAACCTAATATCCTTCTGTTTGAATGCTTGTGCACAGCGAGTTAAAATTTCCGATGTTATCTCCAACCTTATGCACGTGAGGAGTGGAATTATTCAAGGTAGCGTACTCGGCCCGCTTCTTTTTGCCTTTTTGTTAACGATGTTCCTTATTGTTTTCAGTATGGTAGGCCCTTTATATATGCTGATGATTTAAAAGTTGTCTTTCTATATAAACCGGCTGACCGCCAAATCTTGCTTGAGCTCATAAAAAAGGATCTTCAAGCCTTCGTTCAGTGGTGTCGCCCATGGCACCTTTCACTTTCTTGGCCAAGTGCTCCGTTATGGTTATTGGTGACAACCATCGGCCTCATCTAAGCATAGACGGTCATGAACTAAATTTGCACGGGGTTATAAAGGATCTGGACATATCATATTCTAGTAGTCTTAATCTGTCAGAGCACTGCGCCCTGATTGTCTCGAAAGCACGCCAAACCACTGGGTTTATTCTCACAAATTTTAAAACTGTCAATATTAGGACCAGCCTTTATAAAATTTATGTCAGACCTAGTCTGGAATACTGCTCGTTTTTTTAGCCTTCTGCACACAAGTGAAAGAAGGAAGATAGAAGCAATCCAGCACTTCTTTACTAAAAGAGTTTTCACTTCAGAGCACAGAAACCTGTCCTACCAACAACGCTGTGAACTGACAAGCCTCCACCCGTTGGGGCTTCGTAGATTACAGAAGGGACTATTTTACTGTTCAAACTTTAAACAGTTTTACCTTTAACCCCTTACATCCCTGAGGCAGCTCGACCACTCTCGGTGTACCAGTCATCAAGATGTATTTTTATTTCTTCCTTTGGCACGCACAGTTATATAACGACAGTTTTTTTTTCGGTAAACGCTATAGCAATCTGGAATAAACTAACCAGAAGTATGAAAATTTAGCAAAACTTTCCTTTGTTTACGAGAGCTGTAACTAGTTTTCTACATTCAGGACACCTTCCTCGAATTTTGGGTGCTGATTCTCTGGAACCTCTCTTCCGTTCTGATGGCGTCCATAGACTGTGAATCCGGTGCCGGACTTCATGCTGAAGGCCATATTGCTGGCTCTGCAGTCCGTAATCGGTTTATTCCTCAGTCGACAGCGAGCAGCCGTTCGCCGGCATACCTGCTGCTAGTAAAGAATACCTGATTTACAACAATGAAAGGAGAAGTACTACACCGTGCACCTGTGTCAATACTTCCCTGTCCTGAACTGTAATCCGTTAAATTACCTGCAGTTTCTTCTCCTAAAAACCCTATAAAGAACGATCAGGAGTTTTTTTCACTATCAGCTTGACCCCTACTGTTTATCCCTTTTGACCCTGCCTGTAAACTGGCAATAAATAAATAATTAATTAATTTAAAAAAATGTTCTTCAAGTAAAAATTCACCAAGTCTTCTTTTAAACATGGCAACGCTCTCAGCCTGAACAACCGAAGTATACAGTTTATTCAATTCTTCAATCACCCGGTGGGAAAGAAGTTTGCCCCCACTTCAAGTTTGGTGTGGTTTGTCTTCAGTTTGTGTTGGTGACCTCGAAGATTTGCCATGTTTGCCAAATTACAAAAATCGGCCAGTTGACGTGCACAATCGGCTCCTCTGACAAGTTTGAAGACTAAGATCATACCCCCTCTGTAGTGTCTATAAGAGAGAGGAAAATGTTTTAGTCTTTCTAGTCGACACTCATAGGGTAAGCATTACAATCCACTGACTAGATTCGTTGCCCTCTGTTAAAATTTCCCCAGCAGAGCGCATTCATGCTTCGTCCAGGGGCGCCACACCTGAAAGTAATATTCCATCACCGGCCGGAAAAAGGTTCCAAAAACGTGCCCAAAAAGCTCTTCCTCAAAATTAAAGAAGGATCACCTGATCGCTCCTGAGATTTAATTCAATTCACTTTATTGAGGGAAATGGGCATGGGCCTCTGAGTACCCTATTTGTAATTTGACATTAAGTGCGGTATACAAGGATACAATGTAGGTTGCAAAAGTTCAAAGGCGATCATAAAATATGACAAGTGGTGCGTGACTCTCGAGGGTAAAGATAAATTTCTCATCGCTCCGGCTCGTTTTGGAACATAAAATTGTCAAGGTTCCTTTTAAATCTTTCCAGTGATGTTGACATCACAACGTCTTCAGTGAGGGCATTGCATGGTGTAACCACTCTGACAGAGAAGGAAAACTTGCGCACATTCAGTCTAGCCTGCTGGATGTGCAGTTTCAATTGGTGGCCTCTGAAATGGGTCATGTCAGCAAATTTGAAGATGTTCAAGAATTCCAGGCAACAATTCAATTCATTCACAATGCGGAATTATAATAAAAATATTAAATTGTATATTAAAGGCCCAGAGGGCCCCATCATTACAAAATTAGTATCATGGGATAAATAAATACAGAGCGGATACTAAATGCTTTATGTGAACAGCCAAATGAGCAGCAGAAATAAGAAGTAGGGTAGGCATATCCGATTCAGAACAAAACGCCATGTTTAAAACAATAGTCAACAATCTTTGGAATACACAGTGAACAAGGAATGAACCAGTGAAAAAACTCCTACGGTTAACTCGGGGGCGGAGTTCGGAGAGCCACCAATTTAAAAAAAAACTAGGAGAAAAAACTGCTTCACTAAAAACGTAATAGCTAGAGTTGATGGGATTGGTTCAATGTAATGGGAAATAGAACTGTGATGTTACTGGCAACGAATGAGGGATCGGAAAGCTCCTTGTCAGGTAAGAGTTAATATAACAGCCAGAGCAGCTGATTCAAACAACCAAGGAGGTGAGAGAGGAGGAACACATCATTGACAGCGGGGTCGAAACGAAGAGTAGAAAGTAGATATCACGAGATCATCAATGAGATGCGACTTTGCTGACTGCATAGTCCATCAACAAAGAGGCGAAAAAATCAGAACCGACTTCTTTCACTAACAGATCCCGGAGACCAACGACAGAGTTGCATTATTGGAGGAAAGTGTCAAGGTTGTCAAGAGTTGGCAAGGAAAGTTGAAAAGAGCAGGCGAAAAAGTGACTGCGAAGATTGACTCTTTAATGGATAATGGAAACAAATTAAGAAACCAATATAATGTCAAGGGAACTGCCTCAAATACCAGGAGGACCATTTTCAAAATCTAAAATTTGTGAGTTTGTGAAGGAAACAGACAATATGAACTGTATATCTTCCGAAGAACAATGCCTGCCTAATTTAGTTTTGAAAATCGCAAATGTAGATAAAAACCTAACTTCTAGTGGAAGATTATTCCAAATCAAAGCATATTTGGAGGCAAAAAACTGAAAACGGTTATTTGTGGAGCTAAGTGGCGGTGAAATTATCATAGAAGAATTACGAGTGGCATAAGGTCTATCTAGCGGAGTGAGCGCGTTAACTCGTGAGAGATTAGGGCTAGAGTTAACGTGAAACAGGAAGCAGAAGCTAGCTTCGAGTCTTCTTAACCACAGAAATTTAATGTTTGCTAACTTACATCTACCTTAGAAGAGATACTGGATCCAACACGAGAAAATAGTCATCGAGTAAAAACCCTCTGAACATTTTCAATCTTACTGCGGTTAGAGGCGTTCATCAGTTCAAAAAGGAAACAGCAGTATTCAAGGATGCGAAGAACAAACATGCAGCACAGTCTTAATTTTATTTCCGGAAAGAAGAAATTATGTGATATAAAACCAAATATCTGTGCAGCCTTTGGATAATCGACAATTTACCGCGGTAGAAGAGAGTTGTTGGCTCCGAGTAGTTCTTAAAGATAACTACTCTTTACTCGTCGGTTGTGTCTATCGCCCCCCAAACGCAAGTGGGGATTACGATCTCCGTCTCTCACAGGCATTTTATGCCGCAGTTGACCTAAATATGAAGTACTGCTTGATTGCAGGTGACTTCAATCTCCCTGAAGTTCATTGGTTTCCACCTTCCGGTCCTGCAAAGTTCGAAAACTTGCTTGAGGCCATAGATACTGGCATGTGGGATCAGGTAGTTGATTTTTCCCACCCGAGGATCAAACATACTTGATCTTATCTTCTGCAGAGGTTGTCAGCCACTGTCAGTTTCACCTTTAGACCCACTTGGGAGTTCAGACCATGCTATAGTTGCTTCTTCACTAGAAATCGAGGCTGATGAAACGTTTTTCAAAAAAATATAGCTTTTTTTCCACGATTTCCGATCAGCAAATATGGGGGATTTACTAACACATCTTAATTCCCACGATTGGACTAACTTCTTTCTATGTTTTGGATGTGAATGTTTGTACTGATACATTCTACCAAGTTCTCGGTCCACTCATTTCTCGTTTTTGTTCCTCGTAAGAAAAATAATTAATGTCAAGGATGAAGTCTACCTCCCTTTACCTTTCCGCCGTAGATTGCGTAGACTCTCGCGTCGTTTTCATCGACTAAATGACACTTCCGTCCTGCCATTGATCCAGCAAATCTTTGAACAGGCTAAGAGGCTCTCCGAAGAAAAAGCGACTAGCTGATGAGGTTAACTTTGCCGAAAAACCCTTCGTACAATGTTGCAAAAACTCTTTTCGCGGACTGTAAAATCGCAGAGAAAAAAACTCAGTACCCTGTACTTCGAGATGCTTTTGGAAACCCTATAGCTGACGCTAAGTTGACGGCTGATAGCTTCAATGCTTTCTTGTCTAGAACTTTCAGTGAACATTCGGTCGCCCCCTTTCCAAACGTCCGGGTTTGGACCGGTAACGTCCTCGAAAACATAACTTCTTCCCTCTGGGACGTAACCGTAGCCATTCGGCGTTCTCGCCAATCTTACAGTCCTGGACCAGCTGGCGTCCCGGTCAGCGTTCTAAAGGCGGATGCAAATGATATATTTCCGTCACTTCTGTATAAGATATTCAATCTTGCTCTTGAAAGTGAAACCTTCCCTATTTTTATGGAAGGAATCGCACATTTTGCCTATACCCAAACACGGCAGAACTACGTCATTTGACGACTTTAGGCCAATAAATACACTGCCAGCAGCCTCGAAGATATTAGAGACCTTGATTAAAGACAAGTTGATGCGTCACCTAACAGAGAATAACCTACTTAATGCGGCTCAGCATGGGTTTCTCGAAAAAAAAGATCTTGTGACACCTGCCAGCTCTCTTACTTTGATCATGTGCTACAATCTCGAGATAGTGGTTTTGCCATTAACACCGTTTATTTCGACTTCACGAAGGCTTTTTGATCGTGTTGACCACGATCTCCTCCTGCTGAAACTTACCTCCTTCGGCATAGGTAACAAGCTTCTGAACTTAATATCCTCCTATTTGAATGATCGCGCACAACGGGTAAAAATTTCCGATGTTATCTCCAACCCCACGCACGTGAGGAGTGGCGTTATTCAGGGTAGTGTACTCGGCCCGCTTCTATTTTGCCTTTTTTTGTGAACGATGTTCCTGATTGTTTTCAGTATGGTAGGCCCTTTATGTACGCTGATGATTTAAAAGTTGCCTATCGTTATAAACCGGTCGATCGCCACATTGTGCTTGAGCTCTTAAAAAGGATCTTCAAGCCTTCGCTCAGTGGTGTCGCACATGGCGCCTTTCGCTCTCTTGGCACAAATGCTCCTTTATGGTTAGTTGTGACAACCATCAGCCTCATCTAAGCATAGACGGTCATGACTTAAATGTGCCCGGGTTTATAACGGATCTGGGCATATCATATTCTAGTAGTCTTAATCTGTCAGAGCACTGCGCCCTGATTGTCTCTAAAGCACGCCAAACCACTGGGTTTATTCTCACAAATTTTAAAAACCCTCAATATTAGGACCAGCCTTTTATAAAATGTATGTCAGACCTAGTCTGGAATACTGCTCGTTTCTATTTAGCCTTCTGCACGCGAGTGAACGGAGGAAGATAGAATCAGTCCAGCACTTCTTTACTAAAAGAGTTATTACTTCAGAGCACAGAAACTTGTCCTACCAACAACGCTGTGAGCTTACAAGCCTCGACCCGTTGTGGCTTCGTAGATTACAGAAGGGACTATTTTTTTACTGTTCAAGCTTTTTAAACGGTTTTACCTTTAACCCCCTTACATCCCTGAGGCAGCTCGACCACTGTCGGCGCACCAATCATAGAGATGTATTCTTATTTCTTCCTTTGGCACGCACCGTTAAATACCGTCAGTTTTTTTCGGTAAATGCTATAGCAATCTGGAATAAACTACCCAGAAGTATTAAAAATTCAGCAAAAACTATCCTTTGTTTTACGAGAGCTGTCACTAGTTTTCTACATTCAGGACACCTTCCGCGAATTTTTGGGTGCTGATTCTCTGGAAGCTCTTTTCCGTTCTGATGGCGTCCACGGACTCTGAATCCTATGCCGGACTTCATGCTGAAGGCAATATTGCTGGCTCTGCAGTCCGTAATCGGGTTATTCCTCAGTCTACAGCTAGCAGCCGCTCGCCGGCATACTTGCTGCTAGTACAGAAGACCAGATCCACAACACCGAAAGGAGAAGTACTACACTGTGCACCTGTGTCAACACTTCCCTGTCCTAAACTTTAATCTGTTCAACAAGCTGCAGTTTTTTCTCCTGAAAATACCTTAAAGAACGATCAGGAGTTTTTTTCACTGTCAGCTGGACCCCTTACTGTCCATATCCCTTTTGACCTTGCCTGTAAACTGGCAATAAATAAAATAATAATAATAATATGCATGAGGCGTTAATAATAGCTTATTCGTGTAACTTTGACATAAGTCTCTTATGGTTGATCGTTCTAAAATTTTGCTCTTTTGAATAAATAGGGGTCCAGGAATCTTGGCAGGGCCAAATCACATGAAACTACTCATGGATGAAGAAAATTCCATCTGCCAACTAGAGCTCCAACGTGAGAGCATAAGTAGATCAGTTTTAAGTTTATCAACGCAACTATTAGCGTTGTCTTTAGAAAAGGAATAAATGCACTTGAGATCGTCTGCATAAAAAAGTTTTTTGAATTTTTAAGTATAGTTGAAATTGCGTTTATGTACACAGTTAATAATTATATACGTTCGAACGAGATCCCGACTTGAAGACAGGAAGAATAATAGATGCCTTCCTTATATGAGGAAAGAATTCTTTTAAAAGATAAACTGTGAATATATGGCTTAGAAATCGGGGCAAGCTCGGCACTCTCTTGTTAACTCAGTTTGGAATACCGTCAGTCCCAGAAGAGTGCGAGATTTTGAGACGAATTATTTGCTTACGAATTAATTCTGAGGAGAAATCAATGGTGCTGATAACATTGAAAGAGAAAGCCTGAAACGTCGGAACCGGTTCAAGTTCTATCATAAAATGATTTGAAAAGAACGCACTTAACAAGTTTGCCTTTTCAGAGTCTTTGAGAATGATGTTTTTTTCATTTGGTAATGGAGGAATTTGATTACCTCGTTGAGAGGACGATCGACAACGGAACACTTAAGCAACAGATTTCGCAGAGTTTGAAGCACTGAGTGCGCAAGATTCCCTCTGTCTGTCACCTGCAAGACGAATCTTAGAAGCTAATTCAAAAATCTCTGCGATCCTTAGATGTACAGATAACGAACTAGTAGACTGATCTTTTAATTGCCTCCTCAATTTCTTTAGTCTAGGCAAAAGAAAGTGAGGAACGGTGGATTCAGATGCGTTAGGTTTGTCAATTTTGGTTGCCAAAAATTCCAGGATGTTATTTGAAATGACTGACATGAAGTCACAAAGACTTGCTGCGTCGTTCATGGAAGAGAGATGCTGCCAGTCCAATGAGTCCAAAAACGTTTTAATTCAGCTCATAACTGCGAGATCAAAAGCATGAGAGGTACGAACGGCGCTAGCCTTTTTCGAAGAGACATTCAAAGGCAACAGTGAATAAATATATGGTCACTTTGGAAGAGGCCTAGCTTAAAATCAACGAAGAGAGGAGCAATGTCGTTTGTGAAAATCAGGTCTAAAATATGCTTGTCTCTTGTCGAAGAACAGACTTCCTGGGACCAATTAGTAAAATTAATGGTATCTAGGAAAGGCTTAAATCTGGGTGGACAAAAGTTTAAAATCTAGTCAATTTCAGGAAAATTAAAATACCCAGCGATTATTTTAATGTTAAAATTGGACTCCGAAACCAATTAAAAAATTTCACAAAGTTTTGGATCGTCATCGGATGATGAATTAGGGGGTTGTAAATACATCCGAGAATCGCCTTTTGCCGGGGCGACAGGATAATGGATGCGAAGTAGTAGTTACCAGAGAATGACGTGGCATCTAGATCAAAGGGGAAGTGCTCAAATGAAGCTTTAATATAGAGAAGACAACCACCACCACGGTTACTAATGCGATCTTAACGGTAGAGATCATACTGGTCAATGACAAGCAAAGAGTCGGAAATTGAATGATGGGTTCAAGATTCATTTATACACAAAACATCGGGTATTAACTCGAAAGCAATGGCTCTCAGTTGTGTCATCTTGTTTATAAAAGATCTAGCATTAAGCTGTATGACATTAAGTGTAGTTCGAGTATCCAGACTAGGGTTGTCATTATTTATTTAAAAAAATTTGGAGGTGGGTAATTAAGTTGGACGTTATTGTGGTTTTGAGGCTAACAACCAGCTGCGCCAGAACTATTGGTATTAGGAACGCCAGTAACAAACGGCTAAATGGTATAGCTAAAAGTTGTATGAGAATAACTTTCAAGTATCGAAATGCCATAGCGTTAAGACCGGGATATGCCTATTGGTAGTTAAAACGGAATGGGCGTAATTAAGACGGAATAAAGTGGCTAGTGGCAGAGGGCAAGCAGCTATAAGAATTAAGTGCTGGAATGTCGGGTCTTGTATATCGGTTAACATGCGTAGGGTTATTTTCCTGTTGAGGAATCATGATAAGTTTTCGAGAAGGCGGTATGCAATTAGTTAGAACTGCGATAACTTGCTTTTCAGTTTGGTTTGGATTAACGTTCTTTGGACAACCTGCCTAAGGCGATATAATTGGAAATGTACGAATACCCGTGGGTTTTTGGGACGAGCTAGTTTGTGTAGGGTTAAATACGTTGTCGTTAAATTGAGAAGATAGCGGATTTGTATTTTAAGTACGCTATTTATGCTATGTGGCTCAGTAATTTTCATTGAGAGGCCTGGAGGACTGCAGGAGATCACCACCCATCTGTCTATACCTCAAAGGTAACAGATTTAGATTCTTTGGGCGGGTTGATTTTGGCAAAAAGCTTTGACTCCTAACCATTTTGGTGGCTCTCCTCTAGACTCTTTCGAGGCAGTTCTGGTCTTGAACTGTCCAGGGTCTCCAGGCTTGTACAGCATATTCCAAATGCGGCCTAATGAATGTTCCAAAAGTCTTAGCGAAGAGATCTTCATCGAATTCTTGAAAGGCTCATCGGATGGCATGCAACACAGCCATTGCCCTCTTCGCCACTTTCGAGCTTTGAGTGGATGGTTTTAAGCTGGTGGTTGTCAGCACACCAAAGTCATTTTGGGTTTCCACGTCTTGTAAGGCTTCACCGTTTAGAAAGTAGCTTCTACTGTTGGCAGATCAGGGTGGGTTGCCTAAGTGAAGTATTGCACATTTATCGATGTTGAACCGCTAAAGCCAATGATTTGACCACTCCTTCAACCGATTAAAGTTGATCTGTAGTTTATCTTCGTCAGCAGGGCTCCGGATTACATTCCATATTTTCATGTCGTCGGCAAACATTGCTGCTTCACAGTCAAACTCCCTGACACAATCGTCCACGTACGTTAGGAACAGTATTGGCCCTAGTTCTGAACCCTGAGGAACCCTACTTTCGACCGCCACAGAAATTGACCTCTCTTGGACAATGCACACAACCTTGCGCCGACCCATGAGGAAGTTTTTGATCCACTTGAGGAGGTTACCTCTGATTACAATTCCTGCTAGCTTATACAACAGTCTCTGATTTGGCACAGTGTCAAAGGCCTTTTGAAAGTCAATGAACACAATTTGAACCGCGTGTCAATCTTCAAGTTCTTGGGTCCACCTCTGAAGCCAATACAGCAATTTTTTGTGCAGGATCTTCCTTTTCGGAACCCGCGTTGAGAGTTTGATAGCAAGTTATGAGTCTCTAGGAATTTCCCCGCATCGATCTTGATGACTCTTTCCATAACCTTGTCAAGGATGCTTGTCAAGTTTATGGGCCTCTAAATTGTCACTGACACCCGGCTACCGCCTTTGTACAAGGGAGTTATATGTGCCAGCTTCCAATCAATAAGAAGTGTTCCGGAGGAAAATGAATTTTGAAAGAGCCCTAACAGAGGTGCGGAAAGTTCATTGGCGAGTTCTTTCAGAAGTTTGGGTGGAAGCTCGTCTTGTTCTGAAGATTTCTACTCTCTTAGTTCCTTTAATTCCCGTTCGATCAGGAATTTTGAGAATAGTATTTGGCTAATGCTTGCAGTCGGCGGGTCATCCACTGAGGACGAAGAAATCTTCCGTCGTTTGTGTACTCTGAGTGGTAGAACTGTGAAAAGTACTCTACTTTTTCCCTGTTTTCAGAAATTTCGAAGCCACTGGCAGTCTTAATAATCAGACGTTTATGCTTATTCCTTGTGCATCTGCTGAGCTAACTGTAGACTAACTTTGGACTCTGCGTTGTCTTTTGCAGCAAAGTCTTCTCGAATTCTGTTCGCGTTTTAAGTATAAGGCTTCTCGGTATGTTTCTCTGTATTATATACTTGTTAAAATATGCAACTTGATTAGATTCGCAGTATTTTCTCCCCAATTTGTGCTTCCTGTTTATTCCCATTTCAGGTTGCGCTCTTTCCACCCAGGACACTTCCTCTGATGGACACTCGTTAGTGGGCAGGGGTTGTCCATGGGTTGCAGAAGAACATTCCGGAAGAACTCCCAATCTTCGTTTACAGTGCTCGAAATCATTGGAGCCCAGTTGAAGTCTGTTAAATCTGCTCGCATCTGATGAACATTTCCTCCCCAAACGTTACGCCATTTTTTCCTCTATAGCAGGCGCAACGGAGAATAAGGAGTTGTCCCACATAGGCACCACATGATCACTTCGACCGAGCGGATGCATTGAAATAATCTCGTCAATGCTACCTGATGCTTTCGTAAAAACCAGGCTGAGACAATAAGCCCTTTTTCCTTCACGTTTTCTCGTGGGGAAAAGGACATGTTTTATGAGATGGGCCTTCAAGGTCTTTTGCAGAAAAACTTAATCAGAAGTTGATTTCGGGCATGATGCTTGAACAGTGCTCAAGTTAATCCCTGATGCGTTGAAGTCACACATAATCATGAAAATAGGTCGACTGGAGAACTTTCTAATTGTTCCAACAAGTGGGTGTCTGCGACTCGGTCTATCCTAGGTGGCCGATTGACAGTGATGACATCCTGACATGGAGAGCCAAGAGCCTTGACGGTCAATCATATGGCTTCCGTGCTGCACGCAAAATTGCTAGTTTTGTCGGACACTGTTAGCACCTCTTTCACATACACAATTATTCCACTCCCCTGTTGGTTTTCTCTGTTTCTCCGATATATTTGGTATCCAGACCATGTTATTTCACTATCTCAAAAACTGTCCGACAGCCAGGTGTAAGTTACTGCTATCACATCCGGAGTTACTTTGGCAAGGCAGATTTTTAACTCGTCCAGTTTTGATAAAAGGCTTTGGGCATTTTTATACAAGCACGTCAGTTTTGCGCCAGCTAAACTTCCTGTTGCGTTTGTCAATTTTATGGGCCTTCCAGCGTCTCCTTTGACGTCAATCTCATATGCATTTTCCGTTTCTTATGTGTTTCGGTAACTCTGGTTTCTGCAGTGAGAATGCTGGGCGTTACGGACTCAGTTCTGTCATTTCTTTTTGCAATTGGTTCCCTGATGGTTTTGGCATTAGTGAGGTGGCTGCCATTGTCCTTAATACAATCGGCTGGTTCAATGGATATAGCTTTCTTTCGTTATCTTGGCATAGAGCGTAGATGGTTTGAGGGTGGGTGTTATCCACATGCCCAATTCCCTTAGAATATTTACCCCCTCGATTATGTGACCGCTTATGAAGTATTAATATTCAAACCTCATTGCCCATTTGTAACTAGACGGTAGTCAGATGATTGAGCATTAGTTTAAATTCAGGTTCAGCAGCCACTCATCACACCATGTTTGCAAGAGTTCCAAGTTATTTTGTAAGTTCAGCGTATCCTTCGGTTTTTCAAGCGAATTTCATTACATTAGATCATCAGTAAACATGACCTCCTCGCATGTCAGACAATCAAGACAGTCGTTAACGTTTATAGGAAACAGAATGCGACCCAGAACGTTCCCCTGCCGAACTTTACTATGAACGTTAGTGACTGTCTGTGGGAAAGTCGGCCAGTCATTTGAGTAATTTGCCAGTCACACTCGTTTGACGCAGCTTCAAGATCAGGCATCTGTGTGAAACCATGTCAAAAGCTTTGATTAGGTCAATTTAGACCTAATCGCCAGGCAAACCAATTTCTAATGATTTAGTTTAGGTTTCAATGAATGTGAGCAGGTTTATGAGGCAGGATCGACCACTTCTTAATCCATGTCGATATGAACTTAGCAAGTTATTCTCTTCAATATGCCTTATCATTTCCGTTTTGATTATCTTCATCATTTGTCACAGATAATTTTGTGGCTGACTGGTTTGAAACTATTTGGTGGTCCTCTCTCCTCCTGTACAGGTGGGAGTAATGTTGGCTAGCTTCCACTCAGTAGGCAGAGCCCCTGCCTCCATCGAACATTCAAAGATCTTGGAGTGCGGAGAGACCAGCTGATCGGTGAGTTCATTGGGAAATTTTGCGGATATGCCATCCGGGCCAGGCGATTTAGATGGCTGTAGCTGTTTCAGAGTTTTCCTTACTGTGTCTGCTGGAAATGACACTGTGCTTATTTTATCTGTAGGTGTGGCATTACTCTGGTGTTTTTCCTTGTCAAAAGGCGGTTCCTCTGTAAACATGGGCATAAAGAAATTCGATAAGAGGTTGGTCTTAAGGCGACTTGTATGAGGAACGAAAACGGTTTTGAAATATCGGAATGTCAAAGCAAATCTAAACATTTTTCAGCGTTCTTCAAGTCAATTTTTATCAGAGAAGCTGTTTTCATTCCACATAGTTACAAGACCTTGGGAGTGCCACGTATTCAGGATTTTCTGTTCCCAGAAGAGGCAATTGTTGAAGAACCATAAAACTTAAATGCATGTAAATCTCCCGGATCAGATGACATTCCAGCAAAGCTGCTCTTCGAACTCGCACGAGATTTGGCCAACCCGCTTTTCGTTCTGTGCCAGAAATCGTTCGACACTGGAATTCATACCACAGCCTGGAAAACAGCCCATATAACACCAATTCACAAAAGCGGTAGTCGTGCAATTACGACAAAATACATGCCCTTTAGCCTGACATCCATCTGCTGCAAGATTATAGAGAATATCCTTAAAAAGGAGTTGATTATTTAGTTGGAAACCCACAACCTCTTGTTCAATCCTCAATGCAGGTTTCGTAGGGGAATATGGGATGTAATAAACTTGCTTTATACGATGCAAAGCCAAACAAAAGCCCCCGACACAAAAGGCATGGTGCATGTTACCTACATGGATTTCCGGAAGGCCTTTAATAACGTTTCGCAGCAGTGTCAACTGTACATGCTGAAAGGGATGGGTATCGGGAGCAAACTTCTTACGTGGATCGAGAATTTCCCTTTTGGCAGTTCCGAAGTTATCTCTGTAGACGGAGAGGAATCAGGGTCGAAATTCATAGAGAGTGGAATCCCACGAGGTTCGGTTCTCGGATCGACCCTCTTTGTCTTTTTCGTTAACGATTACACACAGTAGTTGAACTGTGAGTGTGCCATGTTTCCGGATGATATAAAAAATGAAAAGCTATTCACAATAGTGCCCATGAAGCCTAATCTAAAGAAATATTTGAAGACTGGATTCGTGGTCCCACAGATGACTCCTGTCCTTCAACTCGATCAAGTGTACTCTGCTGCGTCTGGAAAGTCGAAATCCTGTCGCTTAAAAGCGACAGTACTAGGGAAGGGAATGCCAATCAGAGAAGGAGAAACACACGAGGATATCGGTATTCGAACGACACAAAACCTAAAGCCTTCTACGCAACGTTGAAAGGCAGCTAAAACCGCAAATTCAATGCTGTACACGATCAAGCGGGCGTTTACAGTTTTCGAAGAGGATTGCTTTTCTTCGGTACTTTCGTAAGGCCGCATCTTAGATACACGATCCAGGCCTAGAGACCTGGATGCAGGAGGATTACGACCTCCTCGAAAGGGTTCAGCGTGAGCCATTAAATTAGTAAGAGGGCTAGATGCACTACCATATGAGATTGTCTTCATAACCTACATCTCGATTCTCTGAGTTAAAAAGAGTTGAGCGGAGACTTGATACAAACTATCCGTATTGTGCGTGGCTTGGACGCCTTGGAAAAATGTAATATTTTTATGCCTCAATATGGTTCTCTGTTCATGATGCTTAGTACCATTTTCGACGGAAAGTTGTCTTTACTTACTTCTCAACAATGCGATAAAATTGAGCCGTTAGTACTGCGTCATATGCCCGACAAAAGAGACGTTTCTACTTTCTTTTAAAAAACGTCCCTAAGAGAAAATTCGCCCTGGCACCTCAGCCGATCACGAGTGGCGTTTATCAAGGCACGGTTCAAGGTCCCCTTCTCTTCGTTATGTACATAAAATACATTTCAAATTTACCCACAAATTCACAAAATTTCGTTTACGCTGACGATCTCAAGTGCATTTATTCATTTTCTAAAGACACCGCCAATATTTGCGTTGATAAAATAAACACTGCTCTACTTATGCTCTCACGTTGGAACCCTAATTGGCAGATGTAATTTTCTCCATCCAAGAGTAGTTTCATGTGTTTTGACCCCGCCAAGCTTCCTGGACCCGTACTATTTCAAAATAGTATCCTTTTAGAACGATCAACCATAAGAGACTTATGTCAAAGTTACACGAATAAGTTAGCATTATTGCCTCATGCAGATCAAATTTCTGCAAAAGCTGCCGGAAATAAATTTAAACCTATGCCACATGTTTGTTCTTTCTATTCTAGAATACTGCTGTCCCCTCTTTGGCTGATGAACGCCTCTGGCCGCAGTAAGATTGAAAAAGTTCAGAGGGTTTTTACTCGAAGACTATTTTCTCTTCTTTGATCCAGTATCTCTTATACGGATAGATGCCAGTTAGCAATCGTTAAATTTCTCTGGTTTAGAAGACTCGAAGCCGGTCTCTGCTTCCCATTTCGCGTTAACTCTAGCCCAAATCTCCCACAATTTAACGCTCTCACTCCGGTAGATCGACCCTATGCTACTCGTAATTCCTCCTTGATCATTTACCCACCCCTTAGCTCCACAACTAACCATTCTCAGTATTTTGCCGCCAAATATGCTTTCATCTGAAATTATCTTCCACTTAATATTACGCTGTCGTCTACATTAGCTATTTTCAAAACAAAATTATGCAAACATTTAACTTCGGAAGATATAAAGTCCTTAATGTCTGTTTCCTTCCCAAACTCGCAACTTTTGGATTATCGAAAGGGTCCTCCTGGTATTTGAGGCAGGTCCCTTGATATTACATTGGTCTCTAATTATATTACCATCATCTTCTGCAGAGTCAATCTTTGCATTCACTTTTTCGTCCCCCCCTTTTAAACTAGCATCGCCAATTCTTGACAACCTTGATACTTTCCTCCGATTTTGCAACCTTGACGATGGTCCCCAGGTTCAGTTGACGATCGAGGCGGGTTCTTATGGTTTTGCCTCTTTGAATGGTGGACTATGCAGTCAGCAAGGTCGCATCTCGATGATGATCTCATGACCTCTACTGTCCCCTCTTCGTTTCGACCCTGATGTCCACGATGATTTCCTTCTCTCGCACCTCCACTGGTGGTTATAAACAGTAGCTCTGACTGCTATATTATCTCTCACCCGACAAGGAGCGTTCCGAACCCTCATACGTCGTCAGCAACATCACAGTACTATCCCGTTGCATCTAGCTATTAACTTTTTAGTGAAGCAGTTTTTTCTCCAAGTTTTATTTTTAATTAGTGGCTAGCCAAACTCTGCCTCCAATTTAACCGTAGGAATTTTTTTACTGCTTCTTTTCAAGTTTACCGTATATTTATTTATTTATTGCCAGTTTACAGGCAAGGTCAAAAAAATATATACAGTAGAGGGTCAAGCTGACAGTGAAAAAAACTCCTGATCATTGTTTTAGGTATATTCAGGATGAAAAACTGCAGGTTATTGAGTAATTAAAGTTCAGGATAGGGAAGCGTTGACACAGGTGCCCGGTGAAGAAGTTCTCCATTCAGTGTTATGGATCCGGTATTCTGCACCAGCAGGTATGTCGGCGAGCGGCCGTTCGCTGTCGACTAAGGATTGAGGTCTGCAGAGCCAGCAATATTGCCCTCAGCATGAAGTCCGACACAGGATTCAGAGTCCGTGAACGCCAGCAGAACCGAAGAGAGCTTCCACAGAGTCAGCACCAAAACGTTTTGGAATGTGTCCTGAATGTAGAAAACTAGTGACAGCTCTAGTGAACAAGGGATAGCTTTGCTGAATTTTGATACTTATGGGTAGCTCATTCCAGATTGCTATAGCGTTTACCGAAAAAAACTGTCGGTAACTAACTGTGCGTGCCAAAGGAAGAAATAAAAATACATCTCGATGACTGGTGCGCCGAGGATGGTCGAGCTGCCTCAGAAATGTAAGGGGGTTAAATTTACAACTGTTTAAATGTTTAAACAGTAAAAATAGTCCCTTCTTTAATCTGCGAATCCACAGCTGGTCAAGGGCTTGTAAGCTCACAGCGTTTTTGGTAGGACAGGTTTCGGTGTTCTGAATAGAAAACTATTTTGTAAAGAAATACTGGACTGATTCTATCTTCTTTCGTTCACTATCGTGCAGAAGGTTAAACTGAAACGATCAGTATTCCAGACTAGGCCTGACATACATTTTATAGAGGCTGGTTCTAATGTTGACGGTTTTAAAATTTCTGAGAATAAACCCAGTTGTTTGGCGTGCTTTTGAGACAATCAGTGCACAGTGCTCTGACAGATTAAGACTACTAGAATATGATATGCTCAGATCCTTTATAAATCCGGGCACATTTAGGTCGTGACCGTCTTTGCTTAGGTGGGGCTGATGGTTGTCGCCAATAACCATAACGGAGCACTTGTGCCAATAAAGGGAAAGGTGCTATGTGCGACACCTCCGAGCGAAGGCCTGAAGATCCTTTTTCAAGAGCTCAAGCACGATGTTGCGATCGACCGGTTTATATCGATAGACAACTTTTAAATCGTCAGCGTACATAAAGGGCCTACCATACTGAAAACAATCAGGAACATCGTTGACAAAGAGGCAAAATGGAAGCGGGCCGAGCACGCTGCCCTAAATAACTCTGCTCCTCACATGCGTGGGGTTGGAGATAACATCAGACATTTTAAACCGTTGTATACGAGCATTCAAATAGGAAAATATTAAGTTTAGAAACTTGTCACCTATGCCAAAGGAGGCAAGTTTCAACAGTAGGAGATCATGGTCAACATGATCAAAAGCCTTAGTGAAATCGAAGTAAACGGTGTAAATTGCAATCCGCTGTCTGTAGATTATAGCACATGATCAAAGAAAGAGAGCTGGCAAGTGTCACAATACTTTTTTCGAGAAATCATGCTGAGCCGCATTAAGTAGGTTATTCTCTCTCAGGTGACGCATCATCTTGTCTTTGATCAAGGTCTCTAAGATCTTCGAGACTGCTGATAGTGTATTTATTGGCCTAAAGTCGTCAAATGACGTAGGTCGGCCGTGTTTGGGTATAGGTTGTATGTGCGATTCCTTCCATAAGATAGGGAAAGTTACACTTTTAAGAGCAAGATTAAATATCTTATACAGAAGGGACGGAAATATATCGTTTGCCTCCGCCTTTAGAACGCTGACTGGGACGCCATCTTGTCCAGGACTGTAAGATTGACGAAAGCGCCGAATGGCTACGGTCACGTCCCAGAGGGTAAAAGTTATGGTTTCGAGGACGTTACCGGTCCAAACCCGGATGTAAGGAAAGGGCGTGACAGTATGTTCACTAAAGGTTCTAGACAATAAAGCACTGAAGCTATCAGCAGTCAACTAAGCGTGAGCTATAGGGTTTCCTAACGCGTCTCGAAGTACGGGGTGCTGCGTTTTTTTTATCTGCGATTTTACTGTGCACGAAAAGAGCTTCGCAACATTTAAGGGTTTTCGCAAAGTTAACCTCATCAGCTAGTCATTTTTCGTCCGACAGCCTCTTAGCCTATTCGAAGATTTGTTGGATCAAGGGCAGGACTGAAGTCTCGTTTTGTAGATGAAAAACGACGGGAGAGTCTACGCAGTCTACGGCGGAATGATAAAGGGAGGTAGACTTCATCCTTGACATTAATTATTTTCTTACGGGGAACAAAACGGGAAATGAGTGGACCTAGAACTTGATGAAAAGTATCAGTTCAAACATTAACATCCGGACATACAACGAATTTATTCCAATCGTGGGAATTTAGGTGTTTTAGCAATTCCCTCATTTTTGCTTATCTGAAATCACTGAAAAAGCTATATTTTTTGGAAAACGCTTCATTAGCCTCCAGTTCTAGTATGGAAAGATCTATAGCATGATCAGAACTCCCAAGTAGATCTAAAGGTAACACTGACAATGGCTGACAACCTCTACAGAAAATAAGATCAAGTATGTTTGATCTTCGGGTGGGAAAATCAACTATCTGGTCCCACATGCATGTATCTATGGGTTCAAGTAGGTCTTCGAACTTTGCAGGACCGAAAATTTGTAAACCAATGAACTTCAGGAAGATTAAAGTCACCTGCAATCAGGCAGAACTTCAGATTTAAGTCAGCTGCGGCGTGAAATGCCAGCGAGAGACAAAGATCGTAATCCTCGCTGGCATTGGGTGGGTGATAGTTACTACCAACGAGTAAAGAGTAGTTATCTTTTAGAACTACTCGGAGCCAACAGCTCTCTTCTACCGCGGTAAATTGGCGATAGTCCAACGGAAGAAATGTAAGTGGTTGCCTAACATAGATACACCTTCCTCCGCCACGACCCTCGCGTCGATCTTTCCGAATGTAAGGGTAGCCTAGAATAGAGAGTTCGGAGTCGGATACACAGGGTGTTGCCCATGTCTCTGTAACTATTACAATGTCAGGGCGGTGGATGAAAACCAGAATCTGTAGCATAGGCATCTTATTAAGCGAAGATGTGGCATTTAGGACGAGTATTTTAAGCAGGCACGTTTTCGGTTTCTGAAACGGGAAAGTTAGGCTGTCAGAATGATTGCCTTCGGCCAAAGAAATGCTCTTTTCACTTGAACTATCTGTACGTCCCTTATTTTCAGATTTGCCTCGCCATTGGTCTTTCGTGTTTCCAGTTCTATTATTAGCTGTCGCATTTTCATTCACTCTTTCAGCCCATATTCCGGTTGAAAAAAAACTTCAGAATGCGGACCCCGTAGGGTTGATTTTCTCTGTAGCAGGAGCTGTGCCTGTGCTTCGTTTTCCAAGATGATTTTAAGAGGTCTTGGTCGAGGATTTGAATCGGTTATTGACAGAGCCTTCCCTATTATATATGCCTTGAGAATGTGAATGGACTCGCAGTCCGTTAGCAACGTTTTCGCAAACATTTGAAGCCGTTCCAAAGTCATGTTTTAATTGCTCCTTCAGAATTACTGATGCTGACTCAGGAACGTCCTTTATGGTAACATTATGTTTTCGATTCAATCGAGCGCCCGTTCGCAACTCAGGTCTTTTAACTGAGTGAGTACTTTGTAACCAGTTCACTTGGTCCGATAGGTCCAGATGAACCGGGTGTTGGGCAGGCTGGAGCCATATCCCTGCACGAGTTGTTCTTCTTAGACCTTTTCCTCTTTGACTTTACAAACTCACCGACCTGTTTAACATCGCATGCTGGTGCAACGTCCAGCAGCAATGTTGCGCTAGGTTGTAAGGCCAGATTATTGCTAACGCTGCCTGAGCTTAGCAATGGTGTGGAGCAAGGACTATATGGGACACCCTTTCGAACTAGTTAACCATCCTCTTGTTTACTGGGTTCGGTAAATGCGATTGCTCTTATGCGACTATTAGGTAAGCTTGAGGAGGCTATACATTCATACGAATTTTGTTTTGCGCTAGGCTGTTTATGGTCAGGAACTTTTTTAACAGGTGTGCAAGAAATAGATTTTTTATGTTATCTATTTCTTGCCTTAGATTGTTTATCTTCTGTAGTAGGCTGAAACAGCCCATACAAGTTTCATCTTCGTAAGCTACATTATTTGAGCTTACTAGACCTTTTGCCCGTTTAGCGTGAGGTGAACAATTAGTAGAATAAGGATAGTTGCAACTTCTCTCTACTAGTCTATTAATTCGCTGATCAAAATCCCCTGCCAATATGGCCGAATGGTTAGCGGCGTCGATAGGCGGTCCTACGCGATTTTGCGGTGCATGTGCTAAACTAGGTCGTGGATCAATTTTTCGTGGCAATAAATTTAAGGCACTTACGTTTTGCATACTTGTGGGGATTCAGAGAAAATGCAATTGATGTTAGAATTGCCACCAAATTAACAGAGAGTCAATTAAGATATTAAAAAATATGAATACGAAAATATAAGGACTCAACCTTTGGTTTGAGCCCCTTCCGCGATTGAAAGCGGATGCATGGAGCGCACGGCCGGCGTGAGTTTCAGAAATTAGCAAAGACCGAGGCTAGCAATTGCAGTTGAGATCAATCCTGGGAGCAGGGAATAATTGTTGACTATTGTTTCCAAAATGGTAAATCGTTCTGAATCGGATATGTCTACAATATTACTCATTTCTGCTGTTAATATGGCTGCTCACATAGTGCAGCAATCATCAATTTTGTATTTATTTATACCACGATACTAAGTTTGTAATGACGGGGCTCTTTGGGCCTCAAATATACAATTAATTTATTAATTTATTTCATTTCCTTTACTCGTGCGGCTTTAACTTCAAGGTCATGGAAGCTAAAAGGTTGTCTTCTCGTAGCAAAAATCCACCATTTCTGGTCAAACGTTTTTTGGCGATTGAAGTGGACATTATTTTCTCTAAGCATGAGCACTCAGCTCAGTATTTGAAGAAAAACAAGCTGTTTATCTGTAGAGATAAAACCAAAATTGAACGTTAGGTTTCACCCTCATTAGCAAACGAGAAGCCTAGGTCTACATCTTTCATGCCGCAGGTTATCTCAGAGGTTGATCCTCTAGCTAATGCAAGCCCACGGCCCTCCGGATCAACATGAATTTTGATTCCACTTGAAACTTGAACCTTTTTTATAAAGGTCATTGTCGAAGGCGGTTGGTTCAAATTCGAAGAAAATTGAATTCTCGAATTTTCAACCGATTTCTTCGTTGGAAGTCGAAAATATTAGCTTAATTATTGACAATTTATTTCTATTTCTACCTCTATAAACTGCGCACACTTGAAATTATTACAATTGACAATAGGGAGAAATATACAGTTTTAAACTGTTTCACCCTACATAGCCTCATTAAAGTTCTCGCAGATTAAGGTAAAAAGGACGAAGCTAAAGATAAATGCTAGAAATAAAGTTGAGCCCTTGTAAGTTTACCTTATTTCCAGCAAAAAATAATTTGCAGTATAATTCAGTATAATTCAGTATATATAAGGGAGATAGGCAGAGCCTTTGAAAACCCTATTTACAGATAGACGCTAGCAAAACAAGCAAATGTTACATGGCGATAGTCGTTTTAGTATATCAATCATTGCTGTCGACTAAATATATGTTCATCAAGTAAAAAAATGCATCAAGTCTTCTTTTTAAACATTTCAACGCTTTCAGCCTGAACAACTGAGGCTGGCAGCTTTGTTCCATTCGTCAATCACCCGTTGGGAAAAGAAGTTGGCCCGCACTTCAAGTTTGGCGTGATTTCTTTTCAGTTTGTATTGGTGACCTCGGAGACTTGTCATGTTTGCCAATTCAAAAAAGTTGGCCATCTGAAGAGCACAATCAACTCCTCTGACCAGTTTGAAGACTAAGATCATATCCCTCTGTATTGCCTATAAGAGAGGAAAAATTTTAAGTCTTTTCTAGGCGGCCCTCATAGGGTAGGCATTCCAATCCGCTGACTAGTTTCGTTGCCCTCCGTTGAACTTTTCTCCAGCAGATCGTAGTCATGTTTCGTCCAAGGGCGCCACGCCTGAACGCAATATTCCAACACCGGCCGGATAAATGTTCCATAAACGCGCCCAAAAAGCTCTCCGTCAAAATTAACGAAGGACCTCCTGATTGCGCCTAAGATACACATTGCTTTCTTTGCGATATTCGCACAGTGCGACGATGGTTTGAGAGTTGGTGTTATCCATATACCCAAGTCCTTTTAGAATATTTACCTCCTGGAGTTGGTGACCACTGATGGAGTACTGGTATTCAAACTCAATCAGCCTTCTGGAACTAGACCGCAGTCGGATTATTTGGCATTTGTTAAGATTAAGGTTCAGCAGCCACTCATCACACCATGTTTGCAAGCGATCTAAGTTTTGTTGTAATTTTCGCGCATCCTCCGGTTTTTCAATCGAGTTCCATAACTTCAAATCGTCAGCGAACATTACCTTCTCGCATGTCAGACAATCCAGGCAGTCGTTTACGTATATCAGAAACAAAATGGGACCCAGAACGCTGCCCTGCGGAACTCCACTGTGAACGGTTTCCCAGTGAGACTTGGTGTCTCCGATACAAACACGCTGGCGCCTGTCTGTAGCTTGTATACCAGTTGATATAATTTTTCATCCTGCATAGCCTCTTCACTAATTCTATTTTCAGTTTAAACTCGTTACCTAGCAGGTGTTTGCGTGCAGTGCTTTGCTTAAAACATATATTTTAAATATAACATCTTTTATTCCGCTAACGGCACTAGGGAAAATTTTCTTTTCATATTATCGATTTGAAAAATACTTATATTTTAAAATCAATATGAAACCCCAGTCAGCGCTTAGACGCAAACATCCTCTTAGCGTAAAACTTCCACTTGAGCAACCCACCGTAAGCATGAAGAAATTAGACCTTGACGCCCTGGAAACGTTTATACCTTTATGTCTTAATATGGTTCTCTCTCTTCACGATCCTTGGTACCAGTTTTGACGGAAATTTGTTTTCACTTTTCAACAATGCGAGAAACTTAAGCTATTTATAAACATGTTTAGTACTGACTGACTAAGAGAAGTTTCAATTTTCTTTTAAAAAACGTCCCTAAGAGTAGAATGCCCCTGGACGTTGCATTTCATTTCCTTTACTCATGCGGTTTTAACTTTAAACTCACTGAAGCTAGAAGGTTGTCTTCCTGTAGCAAAAACCCGACAATTCTTGTCAAACTTTTTACGGCAATTGAAGTTGACCTTATTTTCTCTTAGCATGAGCACTCAGCTCAATATTTAAAAAAACGAGTTGTTTATCTGCATGAATAAAACCCCAATGGAGCGTCGGGTTTCACTCTCATTTAGCAAACGAGGAGCCTTGGTCTACACCTACAATACCAAAATTAATCTCAGAGGTTTGCCCTCTAGCTTATGCAAGCCCACGGCCCTCCGGATCAACAGGATTTTCGATTCCAGCTAAATCTTCACCCATTAACCTTGTTCCTGGTTCTGAGTGAAATCGTGTCAACGCCACTTCTTTCTCCTCCCAAGCAAACCACGCCTGCTATAGCTGCCAAATCTAGTAAACCTAAGAAAACTCTTAGTAAATCTGAATCAGTGGCTAATCCAGGCATTAATATCAGAAATGTCATTACCGATGGTAAACCTGCTAACACCTCGGCATCTACAACAGATGCGAACTCTAACGTTAGCATCTTTCCCAACCCAAAAAGTGTCCGAAATCCCCAAATAGTTAACCCTTCTAATTATGTTACCAGTGTATTTTGAAATCATTTATTCCTTTTTCAAATGCACATTTTCCGCCAATTTATGATAACTTCCCTCAAAATCTCATTTCTATGCCACCCCCTACCTTTCCCACTCAGCAATATAACCTTCCCTTCCACGGTTTTCATCCAAATATGCCTTTGTACAATACTCTCAGTTCTTTAAACAGTAACATTTCGACAAATTGTAGACCAGAGCAAATTTATTTCCCACCTTTCGTTTCTTCTTTCCAGTTTTCTTCTCCGCCACCAAATGTTCCTTTTTTATAAATACTGATGAGCGTAACCTGCAGCTCAGCTTAGTTTAACTCAATGCGAAATCAGTTGTAAATAAGATGGCTGAGCAAAGAACAGTAGCCTTTGAGCTTGATTCAGATGTGTTGTGCATCACTGAATCTTGGGCTCACTCTATTATTTCTGACTCGACGCTTGCTATAGATAATTTCAATTTGTATGAACAAGACCGCACTGAAAAACGTGGCAGTGGTTGCCTCCTTTATATTAAGTCATCCTTTGTACATTTCCCTTTTCAGCTGAGCATTTCTTCCTTTTCTGGAAATGTATGCTTTGCTTTAGTCATCCTCCTGCAAAATAAAAAAGGCGGTAATTGGCTGTGTCTATAATCCTCCGTGTTATTCTGGCAACGAAAGCGAGCTCTGTAAATTATTTGAAAAAGGTTAAGAGAAAAAATTTGATTTCAAAATAATCGTAGGCGATTTTAATCTGCCAGACATTGACTCGCAGGCAAATTCCATCGTGATCTATTCACAAGTGATCACGTTCTGATTCACTGTTGTTTTCCAGTCCCCCTTCTTACGAAGCCTGAGGGTAAATGCAATAACCTCGACTTTGCTAACACAAACCATGAATTAATAAATAATTTCATAAGCACTCTAGATTGGCATAGCATATTTTCAATCAACGATCCAAACTTTTTCCATGAGCTGTTGCAGAGCCTCACAGAAAAAATCTAGGCTATTATCCGATTTAAGATTTTCAATTCAAACACAGCTTCTTCTACTGTTCCACATTTTATCCAAAACAGACTTTAAAAAAACTACGAAAGCAGCTTAAATATACATCTAAATGCTCTTTGTCAGTTCACTTAAGTATTTCACAAATATTTGAATTAGCATCGAAAATTATGCTCGCGTGAGATAAGCGTAGGGAGTCTCGGGCACTAAGTGATGCCAATACATCCGAATCTCTTGCTTAATTCTTCCATGTTCGGTCATCAGCTAAGCGTTTGAATGAAACTCCGCCTTAAATTGACTGTATCGAAAATTTCGTTACAATGGATTTGGGCAAAGCTGAATAGTTAAATTCATTTTTGTCACCACTTTACCATTGTAAATAGCCTCACTCCCTCACTTCCTCTACTCTCAAATTCAAATTCCCTTCAAACAAACATTAACTTCTAACCTCTACCTCGAGTTCCCCATGAACTTATATATATACTTATATCACCAGTCATTCAAAAGAAAAGGTCATTCGGACGTACACAGTTTAAAATGCTTCCGTTTTTGGATACTTGCCATCATCAGAATTCAGTTCTGGATCCAAAGATGTTGAGGCCTCAAGTTCACTGACGCCTTTTCACGAGATTTTGTTTAGAATTTAGAATTTAGAATTTATATTTGGTGAGCACCGGGAAGGCACTGTCTAAGCAAACATTAGTAACGAAATAAAGTTATGACAATGTGTGCAGATTAAATGTACAAATTCATAAATTGTCCTGCTATGTCAACAGTTAGCAATGTTTTAAAATTAATGGTGAACTAGAAAAATAGGCAGTGAAAAAAAACTCCTACCATGAAAATGGAGGCAGAGTTCAATAGGCCTTCATTTTCTAATAGAAGGTAGGAGAAAAAAACCGCTTAAGATAAAATAGTCAGGTGGTAGAATAGGGTAATACTGCAGTAGCATTTCAGAATGAGATAATGAAACGTCGAGGTGATTCGTTCTTGATCACTTAGGCGTACGAAACAGAATCTCACGAAAATGCGTCAATGAACTTAAGTCCGTAGCATCATAGGATCCAGAATTGAATTCTGATGATGGTTAGTATCCAAAGAAACCGCAGCATTTAAGACTGTGGACCACCGAATTTGTACGTCCGAATGACGTCATCGTTTGGAGAACGGGTGATATAAGGAGACATTATAGTTCATGGGCGTCTCCAGGTAGCGTAAATATAGTTTCAAGAGGGTTACTCAAATTCCCGATGGTCCTTTCTCCGAGTCATGGGGAAAGCTACTGGGAAAAGATGAGGAAAATAAAAGGTTAATAGAATCAGTGTTAAGATAAATGTGCAGTCTTCGCTTGAATGCAAATAGACTAGTTAACGACTAAATTTCAATTGGCAAGTTATTCCAAAGAAAACTATACCTAGAAGCAAAGAAGAGAGAGCGTTTACACGTGGAGGATGCAGGGGAGGTATAATTAGTTCAGAATTTCTTAGGTTATAAGGAAGACTAACGGGGGTAATTACAGAAAGCTTTGGGAGAGTTGAACTATTATTAAGACGAAAAAGGAGACAAAAGCCTGCTTCAAGTCTCCTGACCCAAAGAAATTTTAGCTTCGTTAGCTGGCATCTTGTTGAGTAGGAAGTAGTTAAAAGAGTCGGATATAGGAGTTTTTTTGTGAAATGTCTTTGGACATTTTCAATTTTTGAACGGCTAGAAAGGACAGCAAAATTCAAGAATGGGAAGTACAAACATACGATAAAGTCTTAATTTAATTTCAGGAAGGTAGAAATTATAAGAAATAAAGCCACAAATCTGAGCAGCTTTGGCCGTAATTCTATCGGCATGAGGCAAAAGATCTAATTAATTGGTGTAGCTTAAGCCCAAGTCCTTGATGGAGGAACATTCAATCATATGGCAACCTTCAAAGATAAGAGGTTGCGGCAGCTTTACAGGCCCAAAACTCATGTAGCGACACTTAGTAGGTGAGAACTCCATTAGCCATGTGGAGCTCCAGGCCGAAAGAGCGTCTAAGTCTGAATGAATTTGTTCTAGGCACCGTTCGGTTGTAGAGTTAGAGAAGGAATAAACGCATTTGAGATCATCAGCATAAATAAAAAGATTGAGAATGTTTAACTATCGATGAAATATCATTTTATATACAGTAAGAACAACAAAGGACCTAATACGGTACCTTGAAGGACACCACTAACAATCGGGGTAGCACTTGAGTATGAGGACCCTACTAAAACTTTTTGTTTTCGATCCTTTAGGTATGATCTAATAAAAGTCAGTAAGGGGACTACGGAATCCTATGGCTTCTAGTTTCGCTAGAAGTCGTTTATGAGGCACCTTATCGAATGCCTTACTAAGATCAAAAATAGATAACTACTACAGATAGATGATCATTACGAAGAGAGGTTAGTAGATTTAGAAAAAGACATGTGGCAGGTTTCACAAGAACGGTCCGGTAAGAAGCCGTGTTGGGATAAGTTGATAATTTTATTGCTTATGCAAAAATCCGTGATTTGTTTTGCAATTAGTTTTTTTCGAAGAGTTTAGCAAGAGAGGGCGTTTTATGAACACCGCGATAGTTATGAATGTCCGAGCGGGAACCAGATTTTAAAAACTGGTATTATAATAGAAGTTTTCCAATAATCGGGGAAGAAACCATTTTCGAGAAATACTGAGTATAATTTGCTTAGTAAAGGTGGAAAATCCCTTAACTGTTTAATAAGTGAGTTTGGAATGTTATCAGTTCCAACTGAATGTGAATTTTTTAGGTGAGCTATTTCTTTTTGAATACATGAAGGCGAGAAATTAATAGTTGTTAGAAGCGAATTTGAAAGCAGAGGAATTGTGGGAGTGGGGCTAATTTCAGTGGTAAAGTGGTTGGCAAAAAACGAGTTTAACAATTCTGCTTTGCCCAAATCATCTGTAACAAATTTTCTGTTACAGTCGAGTAAGGGTGGAGTTACATTCAGACAATTAGCCGATGACCGAACATGAAAGATTTGAGCAACAGATTTGGATGAATTGGCATCACTTAGTGCTCGAGACTCCCTACGCTTATCTCGCGCGAGCTTTATTCTCGATGCTAATTCAAATATTTGTGCAATCCTTAAATGAACTGACAAAGAGCTTTTTAGATGAATCTTTAAGTTGCTTTCGTAATTTTTTTAAGTCTGTTCTGGAGAAAATGCGGAACAGTAGAAGAAGCTGAATGTGAATTAAAAATCTTAAACGGGATAAAAGCCTGGATTTTTTTCTGTGAGGCTCTGCAATAGCTCACGGAAAAAAGTTTAGATCGTTGATTGAGAATATGCTATGCCAATCTAGAGTGCTTACGAAATTATTTACTGCTTCATGGTTTATGTTAGCAAAGTCGAGGTTATTGCATTTTAACCTCAGGCTTCGTAAGAAGGGGAATTGGAAAACAACAGTGAATTATTGCATGATCACTTGTAAATAGATCATGATGGAAATTCATAAAGAGAGGGTGAACATCGTTTGTAAAAAAATTAAATCTAAAATGTTGTCATTTCTAGTACCTGATCTGACCAGTTGGGACATGTTTGTAAAAGTTAATAGTATCGACCAATTTCTGATGTTTAGGCGGAGAGGAATTGGCCTGCCAGTCAATGTCTGGCAGATTAAAATCGCCTACGATTATTTTGACATCAAACTGAGTGTCTGCAACTTTTTCAAATAGTTCACAGAGCTCGCTTTCATTGCCAGAATAACACGGAGGATTATAGACACAGCCAATTACCGCTTTTTTTATTGTGCGGGAGGATGACTGAAGCAAAGCATACATTTCCAGAAAAAGACGAAATGTTCAGATGAAAAGGGAAATGTACAAAGGATGACTTAATATAAAGGAGGCAACCACCGCCACGTTTTTTTCAGCGCGGTCTTGTCGGTACAAATTGAAATTATCTATAGCAAGCGTCGAGTCAGAAATAAGAGAGTGAGCCCAGGATTCAGTGATGCACAGCACAACTGGATCAAGCTCAAAGGCTACTGTTCTAAGCTCAGCCATCTTATTTACAACTGACCTCGCATTGAGTGAAACTAAGCTGAGCGTATTCCTGAGCGGCAGGTTACGCTCATCAGTATTTATAAAAAAAGGATAATTTGGTGGCGGAGAAGAAAACTGGAAAGAAGAAACGAAAGGTGGGAAACAAAAATTGCTCTGGTCTACAATTTGTCGAAATGTTACTGTTAAGAGAACTGAGATTATTGTACAGCGGCATATTTGGATGAAAACCTTGGAAGGGAAGGCTATATTGTGGCGTTTGAAAGATAGGAGGTGGCATAGAAATGAGATTTTTGAGGGACGTTAGCAAAAAAATTGGCGGAAAAACGTGTATTTGAAAAAAAGGAATAATTGATTTCGAAAAACTGGTAGCATAATTAGAAGCGTTAAATATTTGTGGATTTCGGACAATTTTTGGGTTGGGAAAGATGCTAACGTTAGCGTTCGCAGCTGTTGTAGATGCTGACGGGTTAGCAGGTTTCCCATCGGTAATGCCATTGCTGATCTTAAAGCCTGGATTAGCCACAGATTTAGATTTACTAGGAGTTTTCTTAGGGTTAGTAGATTTGGCAGGTATAGCCGGCATGGTTTGCTTGGGATGAGAAAGAAGTGGAGTTGACACAATTTCCCTCAAACCAGAAACAAGGTTAACGGGTGAAGATTCAGCTGGAATCGAAATTCCTGTCGATCCGGAGGGCCGTGGGCTTGCTTTAGCTACAGTTTCATGCGCCACAGTGATCGAGAACGAACCATATTGACCTTTCATTATCTCATTCTGAAATGCTACTGCAGTATTACGCTACTCTACCACCTTACCTTATTTTCCTTAGCAGTTTTTTTCCTACTCTCTTTTCGAAAATGGAGGCCTCCATTATTAAGGTAGGGTTTTTTTCACTGCCAATTTTCTAGTTCACTATTAATTTCAAAACATCGCTACCTTTTGGCATAAAAGGAAAAGTTCTGCCTACATTATTAAATATTTGTACATTTTATCTGCATACATTGTCATAATTGTATTTCGGTCATAATTTTTGTTTAGACAGTGCCTTGTTAACGCTAAACAAATATAAATTCTAACTTCTAAATGACTTTTTCAAACTCGCCACAACATATATGATCCGAGGGTATCCCTTTAAAATACGCATGCATCAAGGAAGATTGAATTTGTGGAAGCATTTTTTCTCAAACGTTGTCGTGGAGCTGTGGAATAACCTACCCAAGGCGATTGAAATGGCTCAATCTGTAGAGAAATTTAAACATTGGCTTCAATTACATAGGCTACAGCAGCAAATTGACTATGTGACTGCCTTATCTTACGATATCAGTGTACAATGTGCACCGTTTACATTCACTTGACTGCAATTTCTTTACATTGCTTCCATTTCTTGATAGTTTTTGATGTGAGAAATAAGGACTTTAAAGACAAAAGACAATTTTCATCAACTATACTGAACTGAACTGAACTACGAAGTTTTTTCGTGTTTCAGGAGAGGTTTTATTTCACTATAATTCCGTGATAAGCTGAGCCATTGAAAAACTTATTTCCAGATAAACACTTGCGAAGTATGCATATTTTACACAGGAGTATATATACATTGTATCATTCATTGATGTTGATAAAGCATACGGCCAGAAAGTAAAATGTAATCAAGTCTTATTTAAAGATCGCAACGCTTTCAGACAGAACAATCGCACTAGGCAGTTTTTCCAATCATTAATCCCTGGCGGGAAGAGAAGTTCGCCGGCACTTCAAGTCTGGTGAAGTCTGTCCTCCGTTTATACTGGTGACCTCAGAGGATTCTCGGTTTTGCCAATTAAAAATCAATCATAGGAAGAGTAAACTGAATTCCTCTGACAATATAACAGATTATGATCATGTACCCTATGTGTTAACTATAAAATAGAGGAAAATTTAAGCCTTTATAGTCGGCCCTCATAGGGTAGGCACTATAATCCACTGAGTAGTTTCTTCGAAATTCATTGAAATTTCCCCATTAGAGTGCAATCTTGCTACATCAAGGGGTGCCATGCCTGAATGCAATATTCAAATACTGGCCTGACGAATGTTCTTAACATGCGACTAAAAAGTTATTTGTCAAAATTAACGAAGGATCTCCTGATCGCTCCAAGGATACACAGTGAGACGATAGTTTGAGACTGGGCATCATCCGCACAACCAAGTCATTTGATTCGTTTACCTGCTCAAGTTGATGACCGTTGATAAAGTACCGATATTTAACCTTCATCACCCTTCTGTAACTAAACCATAGTCAGATGACGGAATTTTATCAAAGAAGGTTAAGTAGCCACTCATCACACTATATTTGCAAGGGTTCCAAGTTATTTTGTAAGCTCTGTGCCTCCTCCGGCTTCGCAGTTGAATTATATAACTCCAGATCCTTAGCGAAAACTACCTTCTCGGATGTCAGACAATAAGGACAGCTGCTCACATATATCAGAAACAAAATGCATCCCAGAACACATTGTTGTAGAGGTAAAAGCAACTGCAACAAAATTAAAAAAATATGTATTTTTTAAAAATATTACGCACGTGTAACGTAGAGTACATTTTTATGTTCAGAAACGCTTCTATTCTGTGATTGAGTTGATCTGCCAGGATAAGGAACAGGTTAATTCGTTACGGATACTAGCTCTAAGCATCTGCAGAATCGTCGGTATAAAGTAGGATATGTTTCTGTTTTTGCTGATGCTTATCATCGCGCCTGTAAACTTAATTATTATTATTTTTTTAATCTTCGCTTTTTATGTCAAATTTAGACATATATTGATGTCTGACCGATTGTGTTTTACTGTATTGGACTGTATTTGTTTCTTCATAAATCGGTTGTAAAGGAGTTTTGGTCCTAGTTGGTGTTCAGGTTACACTGTTAAAATCCAGCCTCTCCTCCTATCAGCTTCATTGTACCGGATCAGGAAGTTTTTCGCTTGCATTGTGAGTTAAAGTTCGCGTGCATACGTTGTCTGGCGAATCGAACTGTCCTTCAGACCCGAATATATGGTAGAGCATCCAGTTACATGTCAGGAGCAGAGCATGCTACAAGCCTCTATTTAACCCTGCATTAGCAGCACAAATCTATGAGTTAAATCGTGATGGGGTTGCATCATTCACCTACTATTTTCCCACCTGAGGGGGTTCCCCATATTCCAATCACAGCACATTGTGACCGTCTTTGCCCGCCATAGGTAACTCCCAAGAAG
Source organism: Schistocephalus solidus (assembly GCA_017591395.1). Classification (NCBI taxonomy): domain Eukaryota; kingdom Metazoa; phylum Platyhelminthes; class Cestoda; order Diphyllobothriidea; family Diphyllobothriidae; genus Schistocephalus; species Schistocephalus solidus. The sequence goes on along the minus strand of WEDG01001406.1, from coordinate 80,697 downwards.
AAATCGGAAGTCTCACTTGCGTAGTGTAAAATATGCATGTAAATGCACAATTTAACTTAATAAATTTCACTACGAAGTACGAAGTGTACAAAGATAAAGTTGCACAAGAACTTTTCTTAACGCAAAATCCGATGTATGCGCTTATGAATTACGTTAAAGATGCATGCAAAGAAAAGTTGCTAACTGCGTCAAAGTAGGGCTTAATTGTGAGGTACAAAATGCCTAAAAGAAACTATTATGGTGAGCTGACGGGAAAATGCATTTATTTACCTGTTCAGGTATTCGGTGGAGGGCAGGACTAAAAAGAACAACCATGTAAATAAGGATAGGCATTAGTAAACTAACGGCTCTAATGTGTGATCTTTATTGCTTTCAATTTTATATCTGAATGTAAGGTTGGACACAGATCATCCGTGATGATCTATTATGGGTGTTTGTCATAATAGAAGAACCTGTAATTTGACGACTATATTTCACACGTAACTCGCGTCTTGTTAAAAGGCAAGCCCTGTTGCAATTTGATAGACAATCTGACCTTTCATCTCCTGGAAAGCTGTCCTATCTCAGGCTCTCATGTATGTGGTCATTGAAAGTACTCAAGTACGTGCTGAGTTTGACTTAAAATCGGAAAATTTATTAATTTTGTCTAACATGAAGGCCAAAAATACTATGAAGCTTTAGACGAGGCGTCCTCTTAGATATCCCTGTCTTAGCCAGACATATGCTAATATTAGTACATGCGTGAAGTAGGTGCTACCAATACATCGATTGCATTTCTTATGAAGGCGATCGTGTGCCTTCCTGAAGGTGCCTTTAAATGCTTCTTCCAGCTGGTAGCGGTCAGATTTATGATCAGCGTCTCATGGTTGAAAGACGTCTGCATAAAAAGGTCTTAGTTGGGAGAACCTGGAATGAATTCCAACGATAATTTCATGTACGAATGACGCAAGTAGGCTACGCGTCTGCCTGTTGCATCTGTGCAATGTCAGAAGCAATGTTACCTCGTCTGTGAACTAGACCATAAATATCTCTACGAAGGTGGCCGTTCGTTCTCCCCATACGGTGCTGAGATAGGCCGTTCGAGGCATGATTTGTTTAGAGAAATAGCCTCACAACTGGCTGCCCGTACTTACCGTCCCCTAAGGCTTCGGTGCTTGTAAATAGAAAGAATTTTCCGTCTGCCGGTCACTGTGCCTTCATAAAACTGTCGAATTTCGGGCGTATTTAACCGGCGACATTACGCTGCCAACAGTATTTGCTTTCAGTGGTGTACCTTCTCAGTAGCGATGTCACTACATTACAGTGCGGTAGCATATACCCAGCGAACAGAGTGAAAGGTAGTTCATACTGTAATATTCCTTCTAAACCAAATTAAATCTCTTAATCTTGCCTGTGGGTAAACTATAACTTCTTACATAGGGAAATTTCCCGCACAGCCAGAATGCACTAAAACCTGTACCTGCTTCTAGTTATCGGTCAGTTCGACCGTCGTAATCTGACGATGTCCACCGTGTGCTCCACAAAAGGATGGCACAGGGACGGTGAATTGCGCGTGAATTAGTTTTAAGAGATCATAAACTTACACAGAATCTACCGCCCTATCTTCCCTTACCTGCCTGTGCTCACTGTCAACACATACTTAAGAAGAGAGCGGCGGGGTTGGGCGCAGATGAATTGTACCCCACCATAGCAATAAATGGCAACAATAAGTGGTGCGGCATGAGCCGGCACCTACGCATGACTACGTTCGGCAAGAGCACACCATATATTCGGCATTTGTTATGGGAGATCATCCATGTGTTGGTCTAGCGCATTTATCACACGGCTCGTTTAGGGGGCATACTAGTACTCATGGATGACCGCACCGATCTCCATTGTTACTTATAATACCTCTATGTGCGGTGATCAGCTGCGGTGGATCTGGAGGACACGAACTGCTCTCTTCGCCAGCAGCAGACACCGAATTTGCCTCCTGCCGTCCTCAAGTTTTTACCGCTGGACTACTTTTTCACTTACTTTGTCACAGTTTTACTGAACCAAGCCTCTATGGGATTCTGGATGAAACCCATTGTTCTTTTGTATTATTTTCTGCAATCTGATTTTTTGTTTTAGACTTACTACAACATATATGCATAATTTTGTGTTTCTTTCATAAAGACTGGATTACGTCGCACAACATCGTTTTAGTCTTTCTTCTGATGTCATTTATAAGGAGAGGAATAGTGCAGTGCACAAGAACCATTTTCAATTCTCCGATGATCCCACAAGATACCTGTATACACTACCCTCGAGGTTTTTCGAGCACATCACCCCCGAAGCATGACTGCGGTCGCATCTGTTGGAATTGTTCACGACCAGTAGACTGTCAGAACTTTTTCTGTTTGTGTGGGAAAGTCCAAAAACTTAACCCGCACTGGAATTTCTTTACTATTTTCGGATTATCGGAGCCTAAAATGGATATTGATACGCAGGAGTTGGCGCGCAAAAAGCGTTCTCTTCAAAAAACTTTTCACCCTGACCGCCTTATGCGCCTTGTCAAGGTAATCTTTCCTCTTTGTTGCTTTTGCCTATACACCCTTTTTGTTCATCAAAGGATGAACAGGTCATAGCTGCTGATCTCTCGGCCAAGGTAAATGAGGCGTACAAAATCCTGGTGGATCCTATCTCACGAGCCGAATACATCCTATCCCTTCAAGGAAGTCCTGCTCCCGAGAAGGAGGCCGATTCCGTCGATAAAGAGTTCCTCCTTGAGATAATGGAGCTCAGTGAAAAACTTGAAGAGCTAACGTTGATCGCCAAGTCAGACGCACCTAATGGAAACCTTGTAAAGGACCTAGAATCCCTATGTGCACATATCATCCAGCGGCGCACGGAGGAGATGAACCTCCTCATGGAATACATAAAATGCTCTCGTTGGGAGTCTGCGCACGCAAGGTTATCTAGAGTCCGATACTTTGAGCGTTTATATGGACGTCTATGCTCTTTGGTGCCAGAACTGTCGTCCAAGGGCGTCAAAGTCTCCGTTGATTGAATATAAGTAAGTTGATTTCTTATCATATATGACTGCTTACTCAAAATTCGAACTAATTTGATGACACCTTCAGAGAACGTTTGTGTTAGCTTACGTTTTTCACATCAATAGATCTTTGCTATGCAGATTTATTAGTTCAAAAAGTCACCTTTCACCCTCCTTCTTAGGGCGCCAGTTATCCTCCTCTCCCTTTTCGTGAAGTACCCACAGCCATTGTGTAGACTTCGCTGTTAACAACTAAGTTTATTTCTGCCTGTATCATTTGCAAGCTAACTCGCCTCACAAAATGTTATATATTTGCCGATTGGTCTACCACAGGCGTTTCGGATGATTTATAATCGGAATCGGAACAATGCTGCTTTCATAGGATTTTGAGGTCGTAAAGAGCTGGTCGCAGGAAATTGAAGTGTTTGGCCAGCACCCTATAGATGATTGAAATCGCTTGATTTTATATCCAATCAGTGGTCGCCGTCAACCTGATGAGCCACGATTGTGCTGGAGATGGGCTTTGAATGAAACGATCAGTTCGAGCACAATGATAGTCACGAATCAACTTGGATAGGCGCCCGACCAATTTTTCTTGCTCCAAGAAAAGTGTAATTTTACATCCCAAAGGTCGTGGAATGCAACATATTCTTATCTGAGAGACAAAGATGGATATTTTAACAAAATTAACCCTAAATTGGTTGTTTGGTATGCATGCACAAAAACAGAATCCAGACGAATTAAGTCCATTGGTCAGATCTTCATGAAAATTAGATGTTGGGATTAATTAATTATTTGATGGAGACAGTTTATATGATACCAGGGAGGGCATGGAAATAGAAACGTCCCCTCAGTAATACAGGTGGCACTTAGCTAAATTTCAGAAAGGGTGTCTATTTCCATGTCCAAACCCTGATACTAACCCAAATCTAAACCGTATTTCTAACGTTAACCCTTCGAAACTCACCTTTCTTATTGGATCTATGGACTAGACGATGTTCTGTTGCTACTTGGTGTTAAGACAGTCTAAGTGATTCGGCCACCTACTTTGCAGTTCACGTTTGTGGATTGTTGTATGCCGCAAAACCTAGGGGACGTCAGTCGGATCAGAAGGTTCGAATTGTTCATAACTTCATCGAGAAAAACTTGGACCTTCATTTTCGTGAGTTGGGTCTCCATTAACCCTTTTTAAATTTTATTTTGTGCTTCTGGTTTGGACTGTGCTACCAAACACAATTCACCCTCTGACACCTCCAGACCCAAAGTCATATCTCCATTATGCTCGTCCGTTTGGTTGGTGCCGACTGAACTTCGCGCACGTTATATCTGCTTCCTCCTCCACTGTCCCAACCTACACCGACGACAACTACTCACCCCCTGATTACACTAACCCGGATCGAGCAATAATTACACCAAGAACGTAGATGACTTGTCCCACGATTACGTGCAAGTTGCATAGGCCTGATGCAGCAAACTTCAAAATGGTCGTGTTGACTTGTGCGCCGTCAGTACCTGCGTTTCCAGTGACTTCTGATCGCAATCAGGGAGCCAAAACCCTCTTATTTTTTTGCTTTATACAATTTTTACTTCGAGCTTGTTATCAGATTTTCCTTAAAAATACACAAACCGTTAGAAAAAGTACGTACAAATCAATACGCTAGTTCGGATCAGTTAAGACCGACAAAGAGTAATGCTTGTCAAGTTCGTCTATTAGAGATGGCGGTGCCGATACACTCCGTTCGCGGTTTCCAGTGCGTCCATTCCCTCCGTCCTCCTCCTTAGGCTCCCTTCCACTTGCCAAACTTTGCGCGCTTGCGGGCCTGGGAAGCACGTCGGCACCATGGTCAACAATATCCCTTCGTAATAATACAGTCTGCCCTTGGACGGCTAGTTGTTTACCTTTCTCACTTGTCTCTTCTGTGAGCTTTTCCTTTGTTCCTACTGGTTGCAAAGGCTTTTCGACGGCTAGGGTTTGTTCCGAGAGAACGTTGACCTCTTCACAATCAATGGTGAGGTGGGCAGTATGGACATGTTGTCGCTCAGTATTATCCAAGTCTGCGCAAGGCGATGAAGGGCGGACTAACAAAGGCTCCGGCTGGCCTGGATTATCATCCGAGAAATCGGCGGATGCTAAGCTGGAGCCATGCTCAGCATGCAGTGTCTCAAATATAGCGCTTTTCATATTATCTGCACCAGAGACTGAAGGGGGTTCTGTCTGGCTCAAAATTTCATACTGTTGGTCCGCGGAAGAAACTGGCAATGTGGTGGGTGGAAGACCAGTGCAGGACATGGTATGACTCGCCTGCTCTGTCCCCGAAGGACAAGCAACAACCAATAAACTCGACGGAGCTGAAGCATTCTCGGTAGAAGCCGTAGATGGCATCAATGGTAAGGTGGTGGATTGTGAGACGCTGATGTCTCCTACTGGGTCTGGTGGTATTGAGTTGGAGCTGCAGGCGACCGGCGATGTCGATTCGACTAGTTGAAAAGTGTTTGCTACAAGGCCAGTGTGTGGCTGCACCGAAACCGTCGTGGGGACGGAAACCGAAGGATGATTGTTCTCTTGCGACGTGTTTTGGGTATCGGTCTGTCCACTGCGCTGAAGAGGCAGCACAGTTGCTGTCTGTCGAGTGTGGAGAACTGTGTGGGTGCTAGAAGGGGGCTGGATGCTTGCTGTGGAACCGGCATTCGAGTCAAGGGGACAAGAAACGGAGACGGATTGGGCAGCAGAAGTGTCGCTGTCGTTGCTACTTGTGACCTTGGGTGCTGGTGGGGTGACTGATTTGGGAGGATCAATCTAAAAACGAAAGAAAAAAAACGTGATGACCAACACACGGAAAACTGGTGCTGTATACTGCGACCGGCAAAATAGGTATATGGGTTTGTCACTATGGTTTTTGATTTGCTACTGAATCTGTGAAGTTGAAGGACAAACAGACATAATTTGTAATAAACCCACGAGTCAGGTTTTGCATCGCGGTTACCTGTTTAGCGTGAATTAACGCGCCCTGCGAAGAAATATGAGCTGTCTTCCAACATTGCTATTAACCATGAATGCTCAACCAAAAACAGGCTTTCTAAACGGAAACGACTCACACAGACCAACAATCGCACCACAGTAGAGCGGCGTTTTTAGCTTGCGCTTACTGATCTCATATTCCTAGCCAAACAGATAACCCGCATACGCTTTGCAGACCGTGACCGCCTTCTGAAAATGAACAGAAAACGGGTCACAGCCACGAAAAGGTGCCGCATGCCTGTGGTTAGTAGAGAAAAGTGAAGTTCACAAACCACCACGACTAATTAAAATAATACCAACTCACAGTTAGACCGGCAGTTGACATCCAGTTCGTGGATTCGACTGAGGTCTTCTTGGCAGCTAGGAAGGATGCCAGCATTTGGGAGTGAAGACCCGATGTTGCGGCGTCGAGTTTCTTCGTAATTTCACGCCGTGCCCATGGTCCGACGGACTCCACAAAGGTAAGCAGTGACAGAACATATTCAACGGTAACAGGGTCACCGCCGTAAACGTCAAACATCTCAGCCAGTTCACTGGGACTGTAGAGTGAGAAGCAAGAATAATTTCCGTGCTGAAAGTCGCATCGAAATTTAACAAAATCTGCGAGCAGCCAAGTCTGTGCGGACGGTGTAATTTAGGCAAGACATCTACTGTCCATAAACCTAAGCAGCATAATTGAATAACAAGAAGCTTCAAATTACAACTTACTGCGCACCTAACGTTCCGCGCTAAACTCGCTGCTGGATATGCAAGTAAGATTCGAACACATCCGGAACCAATGGCGCAAGAGACAACCGGGATTTTCGGGTCCGTAAACCATGAGATTGTGTTCGTGAAGCGGTAACTGCCCAATGCATGAGAGAAGCCTTCACCCGTGTGTGCCAACTTAGACGACCCCAAACAGATTTGAAAGGTGGTTGCTGGATATAAAACCACCGTTTCTAACATTTGGCAGTATTTATAAGGAGCTGGGAAAATGACGAACGCATAATCTTCGATAAGTGTTGGTTACAGTGGTAAACAGCCTCCACGAGCAAACCAGAGCGATGATCTTGGATTTGCCCATGGAGTTTATGGTAGGTCCAGAAGCAGTGTTCTGGCAGTTAGACTGCGAGTTAGGCTTTAGCACAATATTAGATGCATTAAAGCATAGTGTCCACTTATACTCGCAGAAAAAGAGGTGCAATCACAAGGATACAAGTATCCACGCTTAACAAAATCAGCAAGAACAATTGATAGAATTTGATCGAAGAGCATCTTATCATATTAGATACAACAAATTTGTTGTGGTCCACTTAATAACCTGCCACACCCATCAGGGATGTAAAGACTTAACCTTCAACATCTTACATTGAGATATCTACGGGCAGAATGATTAATAGGATTTATCATGTAAGGGAAATTTTTCCTTTAGAACCTCGCCCGACTCTCAAGTTACGTATGTTTCACTAAAAATATCCAAAGCAATGTAGACAGCTAGGCAAACGATTCGCAGAAAGTTTTCGGCCCACAGAAGGGGTCAGAACGAAAACGTCTTAGAGGAGAGGTAACAACTCCTGACTTTCTGGATCCCTCCAACAGCACCTATAATCTCGAAACCCTGTATAAATAAATATCCGATGCACCAGAGAGTAAGACACAACTAAGAGCGACCCGTCGCACAAAGTGCCCCCACCCGTGCACGTGGTGGTTTGCAGTCAGAGGTCGCACAAGAATGCGCTCGGTCGCTCCAACTAATAGACTCTACGAGGGTAGTTGGTGGGTATCATAACCACGGAATACAGTGTGTAATTAGGTTTCTGCAGTAGAGGGGAAACATTCGTACCACTAGCACGCGTGGACAATGGTTTCATTCCAAGTCAATTAAACTAGGCGTGTCTTGCAACCGGGCAACCCTGTATACATAGTCCCGTACGTGTAGTGAAGAGAAATCAACTGCTGCGCTGGGTCAGTTACTGTTTGATCCAGTTGACATAAGTTAACGCGAGGTATACCGATCCAACGCCTATTTCTTCATCACACTAAAGCTGCGAGGTGCTGTTAAACCATAACGAAGCACCTGAAATTCTGGCAGGTTTACAAATAATATGCTAACTCTGTCCCCCGAACTGAGGGTTAAACTACAATCATATGAGAAGAAGTAGATACGATCGCTGGGACAAGAGCTTTATTCGCCTGACGTTTCGGATTCCAACTCGAACCCATAATCAGAGACAGTATCGAATACGGGTAATTCGTACACAAGGAGTTGCAATATTTATAGGATGCAGTCGCTATGATACTGCACGCCTATGGCAATTAACGACTCCCCTTCATCGATGAGAACTGCGCTCTGGTACGCTAATTGTTTGATGGCCGGTATGCGGGTCGTTATCCGTTGAAATTCCGTCAACCGTGTTCGAGGTTAGCGTGCTGGTTGCTCGGTCACCTGGCTCCCCGACACTGGCATTGGAAAATACGTTCCCCTGAGTGCACCCCGAGTGGCTGATCGCTCCTTGTGTACGAATTACCCGTATCTGATACTGTCTCTGATGATGGGTTCGATTTGGATTCAAAAACATCAGACGAATAAAGCTCTCGCCCCAGCGATCGCATCTACTTCTTCTTAATTGCCTCATGGGACTCGCAACTTCGCTTGTATCGGCTACAATGATCTCTAAACATAGCCTTCAGGGCAAACATAACTTGTGCAAGATCTGAGCCAAATTGTGGCTGGTGGGAAAGACTCTAGGTCATCTTCGCCACAACCTTCTGGACATCGTAGCCAGGTTTTATGAAGCGAATAAAAGTCATATGGGTGGCTTGGGCAAATACGGATCTAATTTTCATAAAATTAATTGTGGGACATATTGACTGCATCAGGCCTATGTACTATCTAAGCAAGCCTATGGAGAGGAGCACGGCATACAACCTCACGAGGATCTATAAGATTTACACTACAAATACAGTCCATGGCGTTTCCAGAGCCTACTGTGGCTATCTGGCAGAATAAAAGCGGTCGAAGAAACAAACAGAAGTGATGTTAATTCCCGGTGCGCCCTACTCTTTCCAGCCGCTCCGGATAACTCACTGGTTGCCATAGACCTAGCTGTTCCTGACTATCTTCAGTGTATGAGTAGGCAAATATTGCACAGATTAATAATACCGACAAAGACTAGGGAGGCTGGAATGGCCATTTTTGGCTCATTAGCCGCCATCAGCCAGTCAGAAATAGTCATTTCAGTCTCCCTTGTCTTTGCCGGCAATAGTCATCTGCCTATTCTAATAATAGCCGCTATGCGGCTGCTGACGGAGCTCGAGAATGAGTCCCAAGGCAGAGCGGGACGAATGAGTTTCGTTAACGATTGGTGAACGTTCATTAACCAACAGATAACACAACCTGGAAGGGAGATAGTGGTCCTACAAAAGCAGCAGACTCCTACAAATGAACGTAAATCGGAGGCAAATGCAAGTTTTCGAGGCTGAAGGAAATGATGACAAATTGAAAAGACTGCGAGGTGTCATACATTTCGCTATCACACAAATCTTTGGGACTCGTACGCTGGAATGATCAGGATTGGTTTGCCAGCAACGGCGTAGAGTTCGAAGATGTCTCCGGGAAGATCCACCTCCATGTGCGAACACGACCGTCAAAAAGAGGCAGAACAAATAGATGTCCGAGAAATCGCAGGCCACGCGGCGTTGAACCGAGCAGTCTAGATGCGTCCTCAACTTTTGGTTTGCGGGGGGAAGTCATCAACAGATTCCTTCAGGTGGAAGTAAACGCTCGTCTTGATCGCTCACCGTCCCTACAAGAAGTACTTACGACAATGCAACAGATGGCCCCTGACGCTGGTTTAATTCAAGCTGAAGTCCCTATACACGCTGATCCCCAATTCATGAGCATGCCTACCACACTGCTGCGTAGTATACGCCGAAGAGGAAATATCATTAAAAATATTCGGGATGAAACTAATGATTACGCATACAAGCGCAAAAGAAACTGACAAGCGTGCAAAAAGCACTAGAATATATCGCTCAATGCTACCAGCAATTTTTTTACTCCTGTCCCTAATCGCATGAGTCTTTGCCAGGGACAAGAACTTATTTGAAAAGACAAAAGCCAGATTTTGGGGAAAACATCGGAAAAAAACAGACACAATCACGGTATGACAACGAAGGAAGAAAATCCAGGAGGTGCGGATCAACCAATACACTACCTTCAATGATCTCACAAGAGCCTTCGACACCGCGAATCTAGGCGGATTCTGGCAGATGAACATGGAACTGGGTGCTTAGTTTTATGAACTGTCGAACGCATAAACAGTCGTGTTTTCAACGGCTGCCAACTGATAGGAAAATTGCCATATGTAGGATTGGTAATAGGACCGCAATGGACCCCACTCAACGCGGTCTTCACGGCACCCACATTGAGGCCAGAGAACTGGTTAATTTAAGAGTGGTTCGTGTGGAGCCAGCTACGCGTAAATGTGCTTCGGCCTCGTCAACCATTGTGTCTTCGTCTACAGTTAGTGACCGATGCAAGCTTAAATAAAATTTTAAAATGCGTTTTAGATTATGAATGATTACTCAACTGAAATTATGATATTTATTATCTTGGAGCATAATCTAAGGATATTCCAGACATCCCAGGATGCCGGATGAACGTCTTTTCGATATCATTCGATAAAAATGGCTACTTAAATAGCGTTGATTTTTTCTATTGATTTTCGACGCCCTTAAAAATTCAAATAAGTTTTATAAAAAGCATAAGCACAAATAATCTTTCTCATATCTATTTGATAGAAAATCATGTTTTCTTTACATTTATTACTCAATGAAAGGGTATCCTTTGGTTTTAAAAAATGTTCCAAGGCAAGAACGAAATATGCGACACAACTCAGGGAACAAAGAATAAAGTCAGCGTGTAATACGCGACCATACTACATGCCAACGCAATCCTAACTCTATCCATTGTGCTCGTTAGGATTAGCATTCGTTGCCGGGTAGGAGGACCGAAGTATCGGATCAAATGACAACTTTCCAAGCGGCAACTATTAGAACGCCGCAGTGGTTTCAAAACGCATCTGTTTTACTTTGATAATGAAAGATCGCGCAGAGTGGGCCCCATTCTTACTCCCGTCAAGGATCCGTACAAAAGTGGCTCAGGTCAGCTAGGAATGACATCGAGCATAGTGGTCGATGTGACGAGGTAAAGCCATCGGAGCTCGCAAGCCGCAGGGCGAAAAACTTGTGAGACCCTACTAACCCGGCAATTAATTCTAACCCTAACGAAAACAATGGATAGGATTAGGTTGGCACTTTCATTTTCTTCATTAAGCACCACCCATTAAACCATTATTGCCACCGATCCCGTAATAATCTCTGACCTATCCTTTGTTCCCTGAGTTGGGTCGCATCTTGCGTTCTTGCCGTTTCTAATCGTGGAACTGTTTAAGACTGTACAATGTCCATTCGAATCGCATCGTATGTGTTCGTTTATGAATGCCCATGATGAAGGACACGATTAAGTGCACATCCCCTATGCAGTATCTTCTTAATGACATGCGGAATGTATGATATTCCTTCCACGGAAGGCATATAACTTTTAGACTTCATATCCTAAACGTAAATGCAACGGCAGCCGTGGCTTAAAATTATTCAGGAATTGGAACGCTTTTAAAACGTGAATGTACCCTTCCTTTGAGTATAGAATCTTAAGGAGACAAGATTTGCATCGAAAATCCATAGAATAACTGGACATAACTTTAGTAGTTATTTTTTTACCGGATGAGAATTTTTCAGGAGACCGAAAAGACGTTCGTCCGAAAGCCAGCATTTTGATGGATCTGAAATATCTTGGGAGCGTGCTCCAAGATAATAAATATTACAATTCCAGTTAAGTAATCATTCCTAATATAAAACGAATTTTAAAAGTTTGGGTAAGATTACATGAGATCGGTCAGATTGTATCTCCTGTCGAATCTGTTTTGGCGTCCCGAAGGTGTGAGACAGATGCTGCGAAGGTTCCTTTCAACATAAGCGAAGTCACACACAAGCCACCATCGCGCCCTTGGTGCGAAAGTGATAGTTATTGTGGCTTGTGACGAACGAGTACATGCTGTAACAAGAGCATTAAAATCCGAGATTGGGTACACAGCCGTCCGGGTTAAATACTGACCCAGTATTATTTGACCCGTTCAGTATCCAAGGGAGAGGAGACAGTGTCTCGCACAGGTTTGATAAAGAAAGTAAGACGACCTCAACGTACTCAAAAATGGCCAGAGGACCATGAATGGTTGCGGCTATAGGTTCGTCCTCCTTATAGCGTAGTTTTGAAAGTGCGTGCAAAGTGTTGACCTCTTGAGAGGTCATCTGTTCAATCAAACCATGGTAGGCGGACTTTGGTAAGGGAGGTCTTGTGGCGGAGTTTTCATCGCTTGACTCGGAGACCGCTACCTGATCATGAAGGCCTGGACCACGACCCGTCAGGAGCTGCACCAGAGCCGGAGGGTAAGAGACCGGCAGCGGCTTTTCCTCTGTTTCAAGACTGGGTTGGCTCGGTTCGGGGTTTCGCGTTTCGGCCAGTGGACAGTGCACCGCACTTATGCGGCCCGGCTGCGATACCTGAAAGTCAAAGTAACACTTGTAGAAAAAACTCAATGTCGACTGATTGAGGCATCGTGGGACAACCAACGGTACCAGGTATACTCCGAAAAAGCTTATCGAGGTAAAAAGCACCGAGAGACCTATATACAACGAAAGAGTGAAATCCAGTCTTTTTGTGACAAAAAATTTCGGCGATAAAACAGCATAGTCTCCCAAGTGAAATTAGAGATTGACAAAAACAAGCGCTTGAGGAAAAATAAATGTACTCCATGCTCACGAAGTGTGCAAAGTTCAAAAATGAAGCTACAAATACCCTCGTCTCTGTAACTCTTTGTAGAGATGGTATCCTCAAGGGTAGATGTATATAACGCACGGACATGTAAACAGTAGGGCTTTCAAATGTATTGCCCATTTCCCTCACCAACTAAACTGAAATAGAGGGCTTGGTAGCTAATCGTTACTAAATGTGGATGCCACTCACCTGCGGCTCAGTTGTCGCGAAACCGCTTCAGGCACACAATGCGCAGTTCAGTGGGACATTGTCCTAAAGGTAAATAATGTCCAAAACCCGATGGAATGGCAGAGTCTAAAGGAACAGGTTGTAAGGAACTTGAGCGGACTTCAACTCACTCAGATGGAGGACTTTTAGGCATTCCTTCGTGTCCAATCTCATAGTGCTTATGAAGTATAACCTGTAGGGAGTTCACGTTGCACCAAACTACACATCTCTTCGTTACTAACAGAACGCCGGTTACCTGACTAGGTAGGGTTAATTCCAACAACAAGAGGTTTATAGGGTACATGTGATACCATCTTGACAGCACAGGTACAAGCTAGAAGCCCAGCAACATGTTTTGCCATTATTCTGCCGCTAATTGACACTGTTGCGAGGGGTCCGGCTCATAAATGGGTCCCCAAGCGTCCCCTTTGTGCTTTCTGGTAGATACTCCAGTTTAGAAATGGCTGCTTTTTAATTTCCTCTGAAATTGATCGCTAACTTTGAGTAAATCAGTATAGTTGAAGGTTCACAGACGTTGGCTGAAAGTTGCCAGGAATATTTGGGCCGAATTTTATCAGCGACAGCGGGCTAACGGCATAATATTCATTAAACTGCCAACAGACAGCCAGTAATATATATAGGAGTTACAGTTGACATCCTATTGACAGCAAAGGTACTTCATAAAAGCAAGAGGTCTATTTACCTGAGCTTTCAAACTCTTAACGTAATATATCGTCAAAATACTAGTCAAGTGTTGGTTTAATTATCTGAGCGTATGGGCTCTTCCTAGAGTCTATAATTGAACACAGGATAACAGTCATAAAAGGCCTGGCACGCAGGAGACGGTAGCCCCGATCACAGGTCGGTTCTTAACATGCCGGGGTGCTTCCGCAGATCCCTACGCGAGCAGAAAATCGATGCATATTCACAGAGTTCCTATTCATGTGACAGTTTGGCCGTTGTCTCTGACGAGGTTCACCGTGTGCCCCAGGGAGTGCTGGGCGCAGGGACGGTGGTTTGCGCGTCAAGTAGTATACGGTGATATTTTAATTGCGCCGCATCTACTGCACACTTCCCTGCTCATCCACCTGGGCCCGGTGTCATGGATAGGGAAGACCGGAGGTGCGATCGGGCGCAGATGGCTGGCATGGCGTGAACAGCCATCTGGGCGTGCCACCACGCCCTCTGACCCGCTTACAAAGAACCAGGATTTAAAATAACAGAAAAGGGAGGAGCTAGGATTATGCTGAGTGGGAGTGCCACGAAAGCCGCATTAAGAAGGAGACATTGGAGCCCGACTCTCACTTCACCAATTGGCCACCACACAAACACGCAGTGGGCTGACTGCGAGGTCTGAGTTTTATCGTCAGCTGGCATCCTTCCAAGTCACGACTTTTAGCACATCGTGAGTGATAAAAGGGTATCATGTTGTGTAGTGATTTTTATGCACTGAGGGTCGACTTCGCTCTCTCTTCCGTCCTCCGTGTACTATTCAATGGTTTGAGCTGGTCTGCTTCATTCATTTAGTGTACTGCACAAGCATCTACAAGCAGTGGTAGGATCTACCACCTCGGATATGCCACACCTTGCGCTGTTATCTTATTTTTCACGAGAGCTACAGAAGAACCCAAACGCTCAGATTATTAAACCTATGGTTTCAACATCCGCCACAACGTTCACCTTGACCGGTACTTTTCCTGTTTTCTTTGCTGAGGCCCGAAATAGTCAATAATCTGTTTAGGGTAAAAAGACTGATGCCCCTTTCCGGCTTCTTCCAGCAGGACCACACTTTACCTAAAAACAAATCATAGGTATGAGAATTCTGCCCGATGCTGCTAACAAGTTGGGAAGAACGAACGAAGCATCCCCGCTGGAGAACACCCCGGACAAATTACTGTGTAAACCAGACTACATTGACAGCCAGTCTTATGTCAATTTACCAAACGAAGTTTTAGCTTAGGAATTATTTCTTAGGCCCGAAGAATAGCGGCAGTTATGCGGTTCCCCGAGATCGAACAATAGGTGGCGGTACCGAAGACATCAAAACCTACTGCAACTCACATCAAGGTAAACAATCTTTTGAAGTGACTTCTGATGAGCAACAGCCGATTCCGCATCCTCCGCTTTTACTGATGACTGGATAGCAGGACAGTACCTTGCAATGACTGCTTCGTGAGCCTTTCGGGCTGCCTCCCGGACCTGAGTTAGGATCTGGTCGGGTGGGGTGAGATCGGTCATGGAGTCGCTGAAGGACCAGGCGTCCTCGGCGTAAGTACGGAAGGGTGAGGACTTTGGGGCAGGTGATGTTGCTGTGGAAGACTGCTGTGGCGAAGTGGGTGTCGGTGAATAACAGCGACTAGACTTAGAGACGGAACGTAAGTGCGATTTGCGACGACCACTGCTTTTACAGTCTGTAGAGCTGCGCAGCAATTTCTTCGGTGTGATATTGGGTGGCTTCCTGGTCACCGATTTCTATCAAAAAGAAAAATGCACATATATAAATGCACATCCAGAGAGAGAATATGTGACTTTTTGAGTCGCCAGGTAGGAGGACGAAATAGAAGCGCGAAGGACCTTAACGATGCTGAAGATAACGAAAAAGGGGAGCGAGTTAAGGGCAAAGCACCTCGAAGCCATGGAAAAAAGAGATCTAATAAAAAAGGCAATGAGGCCATTTCTGACAATAGCAAATCGATAAAGCTACACCAGCGCAAGGCGACGATAAAGGAGCTGTGTTGCGCAAACCACTAGTTCAGTCAGCAACCCATAAGACAGTCAATCTCGCTAAACGATGAAGATAATATTCGGGATGCCGGAAACCAGAGGAAGTTTGCTTCCAAAGCAGATGGGGTGAATATTGTCGGAAAGTAGGCCGTAGGTTTCCTTTAATCGCCAGTAGGCGTATTCACCTGGATGGATATACATAATTTTTCAGAAAGTAGAGAACAGGGTATCGGCTATACAAACTCACCCGCCCGATAATCCTGGAAGCATCCGCTCTGCTCACTGGCCGCGAATTCTCCAGTCTCTCCGGAGGATGGGACTGTCGCCTGCCACCACTTGTGAAGAGAACTGGCGCAGACGCAGGCGCAGACAGCCTTGAGTTACGGTTACTTGACTGACCTGATTGCCGCTGTGAGGCAGAGGCCGAGGCATAATCACTGATAGGGGAGGCGGACTGCGGCGTGGAGGGTGCGGGTGAGAGAGAGGATTCAACAACTTCCGAATCCTGTTCGAAGAAGGCGCCGTGGCTGGAGGATGCCCTTAAGGTAGAAGGTTCGGTCGGCTGTTGTTGCTGCTGTGATTGTGAAGACGGTTGCGGAGATATCGGCTGCTGGAGTTCCGTACCACTAAGGGAGCGTGGGGTTGAGGGCTTCGAAGAGTTGATATCCGAGGCATCGTAACCACCACCTAAAACAGGACAGATGAAGGGGTTACTGTGTAGAACTGCAAGGGCACTATCCCAATATTACTTTACGATATTTCGAACGCATGCGTCCATTTTCTAAGAAAAACAGACTATCGGAAAGCTTTTAATTGCCCAGGCGTTGATGTGGCACTTAAAAGAAAATATGTTGGTCTGCTAATGGAAAGGCAGAACTATGGCACCTAGGAGGCAGAACACAGTATCAACAGTTGCTAGCACTTACCGGTGGAGGAGGTCGAGAAGGATGATCTTTTCTAAAAGGAAAAACAAACAGCAGAATAAAACTGGTCGGCGAAAGAACCTATAATGAAAGTATTAAGATTACGCAGGACTATGGGTCCAAGGAATAAAGTTCGACAAATCAATTAGATATATTTAATGTAAAGGTTCAAAATAAACGTGATTTTCTAGTTTTTAAAGGCGCGTTTGGGCATGAAACGGGACGACATGGTAAAAGACACAATTTAGATAATTACGGTCATTACGGAGATTGATAAAAGTACTCTAACAGTTAGTCTACTGGAAAATGTCGAACGGATCATTATCGTACAAAGAGACACAAGTAGTCTACGTATATGGATTGAAAATGCGTGTACAAATTAATAATTTTCTGACCCCGACACCGCACGTCGAAGGTGGGACAAAACTTCCGGGCAACAATCTGTCAACAAAGCCCTCTAGTGAGGACACAAGGGAACTTGCGTTACGGTAGAAGATAAGGTAAGCAGTGGAGCACAGTCTCCAAAAGCACCGGCATTAGCAATGACGTCAGCTAAAGCCACGTAACACATGTTCATAAATCTGGAAGTGAATCTACTTAGCAGGATGTTTACACTCTCTCTCGTCCGAATCTGGAGAGGCACATGCGACTTAATGAGCTTTAGCTAAGGAGATACGCACAGACCTGAGGTTTGCCACAAAAGAATTGCCCGGATCAAAACCTTCGGAATAATCAATCCAGTTGCCTGATAGAATTGTTTCCTCCTAATTACCCACAGGACCTAATTTCCGCTTAATAGTTAAAATTATGAAGTAAGGCACAGGCAATTGCCTTCAACTAACACCAAGATTTTACCCCAGGGGCGCCGTTTGACGTTAACAGAAATGCCAACTACAGCGTTCCGTTTTTCTCGTCAAGGGATTACGAAAACTGAAATCTATTCCTAGTGATATGCATGGGGTTCACGGGTAGCGCCTTTCCTCTTCTAAGCTCAAGGCCCGTTCTAGCCTGTCAACCAAAGCCTGATGGGATTGAGCACATTGACTGACTCGACGTGAGGATGTACGTCAAAACTTGCCACACACACGTGTACGGCAGCCGTTATGAGCTGACGCGGACTCAGTGCAACCCAGTAAACACGTGTCGTGGGTCAACTGGACCCCTGTTTTGGTTCAGCGCATCCAATTTTAGGGCCCATATTCAATCAACAAACATGCGCAGGCGTCATCAGCTGGGACAGTGCCGCAACCTACCAGAGAAGGAGGACTTTGTCGCAGCTCGAGGGTTGACGGTGAACGGGAAAATTCGGGAGACAGCCTGGCCGGCAAAAGAGAGGGAGGACTAGGGGCGCAGTCTGAGGGCCTCCTGCCCGGGGGCCTGGCCTTACGCGAGGAGAGCCGAGTCGTCTCACAGAACTGCGATGGAGGAGTGAAGTAATGCGGCGGGGCGGCAGAAGACGCAGAGGTGGCGGTGGGTGTCCAAAGTCGATGAACTTGTGGCAGATATTCAAGGTCACTCATCTCAGCGGCTGTGAGACCCTCCGGCAGACCAAGATCAGTACAAATGCGTTGCAAAGACACCGACGAGAGCAGTTTTTCACCAAAGGCCAGTAACTAGGATCAAAAGCAGTGAAAAGAACTAGATGGGTCAGCAGTATCATCGTAATTATCGTTAGAATGACCTTTTAGCCCTTTTTACAAAGCCACATTCATAGCCTACCCGACAGATTGTCAGGGGGAAATTAGGACGATAAAATAAAAAGGTTGGAAGGAAAGATCGCGCGTTAGGGTTTCTTTGGGTGCTATAAGAGGTGTCTTGGGAAGAGTAGTAACTATGATGGATGGATGATAACATTAAATGTTTGTTTGCGCAAGGGTGGTTCCGTCCGACCATATTTGGCGCATAGTCCTCCTCCACGAAAATGTGCGCAGCACAATGACCACACCCCGGAGAGCGCCTTGACTGATGGGTGAAGTCAGGTGAGGGTAACCAGTGTGTAATTGTGGCTGGTGTAGACGGTGAAGTTTATGGCATTCGCCAGACCACGCCCATCTCCAGTCACCTTGACCTGGGCTAGCCAGTTAAAAGCCGTGGAAACTGTGAGCTAGTTCAATGCTGGGTACCTTGGCCTCACTAGTCAAACAGTGGTAGTGGCGAAAACAACAGAGACTGGAGAAACCACATCTCCCGTAATCTAATAACAATGGAACAAGACCGGCCGGGATAACTCAGTATTAAAGACCGGGATGTGTGGTCTTGAAACATCCAAAAAATGCTCTGTTAGTACAGCAATGGTCCGATCAAGCATGATTTGATTAGAAATATTCACTCCCCTGTGGTGTCCAGTGACTTATTGAGATTGCGGGACGGTAAAAAGGTGTTCTGTTTGGTCTCATTGATCGGATGCACGTACAAACAATTTCCATTTTCTTAGTAAGTGGTTCTTCGCGTCATTTTGAACAGCGTGTTCTCACGACGAACTATTACTCGTGGCTTGGAATACGCTACTCGGCAGGATACATCAGTCCCACTCGAAAGTGAGGACTAGAAGGCAAAAGTGTCTTCTTAGTGTGGCCTTCACTGAACTCTGACACTCGAAACTTCCTCGTTAAAAATCTATTCACGTGACGCTAGGGATCAACAAGTGCGTGGCACTCGTGACGCCGTCTAAGTCTGCTCATTCACTGTATCTACATTCAGTGTGCAAGTTATCACTAAATCTGTTTACAGTGAGGCAGATTTCTGCAGCACCCACTCTAGTCTCTTCATGTTCACCATGTGTCAGCGGCAAGAGGGAGTTAAACTGACTGAACCAACTATCAAATTTCGAGTCAAATTCAACATGAAGTGGCGGCCAGATCTTGGAGAAAAAGCTATCTGAACTGTGAATTGGTCGGTGGTCTGGAAACCAACTGAGATGAGGTTGCTTACACACATGCAATCAATTCAGGCACCTGTTTTTGTCGATGCTAAATTCGCCCCACAGCATTGAGCTTTTATGCGGCCTTAAAGGTTTCAATCGTCTCTGCCACGACTCAGATTTCTAAAGGAGTATATGCAGACAGCTAAGACCGATTGTCAAACATGTCCTTACTCTGAGTACGATGGATGAGAAGAGAAAAAGGATCCTGTAGTAACAAGACTGCAACTGCACTGTGACGAGAATGAACCCTTCCGAACTGTCTTACACATAACTCTTACAAAAGGCGGCTAACCTGCTCGCATCACGGCAAAATTCAGGGCGAATTTCGGCACGCTGGATGGAGTGCGCGCATAACAAGGTTCGGTATGACACATAGTTGCCTACGTGGAATTAGGTAGATAAAGAGGACTGAAGACGGAGCAGGGCAAGGGCATCATACCTTTCGAGCTTTCTGGTAATAAACTGTTTCCGGTGGGTTGTAGCGCATTGCGTTGGTGCACATAAGACGTAGGTCACTTAGGTACTGTCCGACAGTTGCATAACATCTGCGCGACAGAAGTTTAGAGTGCATTGTGCCCAAGTCCATCGGAGAGGAGATTACCTATTTGAATAAAAAATGTAACGTAGAGAACCTATGGAGTTAATAAAGAGGGATGGACTGGCTTCCTACTTTAATTGTAGTCAAAAGGACTACTAATACTACTACTATTATTATTATTATTACTACTACTACTACTACTAAAAAGACTACTGTATTCGTGATAATGACAGTGACGACGACGAAAACTTTGGCATGCGTATTGAGGAGAAGGCCTCAGTAGAATATTCCAAAGTGAATATGGAGTTGTTCAAAAAGATCTTGAGTAGCTTTAAAAGAATATTGAATAGGCTAGACTGGGCGAGAAGTCAAGCTATACGTCGAATAGACAGGGCAGGTCTAAGAGTGGAGTTGTGGCAAACACCGAGGTGACGACAATAATAGTTGGTAGCGGGATGCATGGACCCAGATTTTGCAATTTGCACATCGAACACTTCATCCAATTGATGTCAGATTCGAGTTATGTACGTAGCAGGGTTATACGAGTCAACGTACCCTGAGGAGGTTGAGACTCAGAGATGGCAGCTGCTTGAGCAGCGGTGGCAGAATTGGTTCAAAAAGAACGGCTGAGAGTGTTCGTGTGGGCACAGTAATGTCCAATCCGGGCGATCCTAGTTCAAAACGTAATTGCTAGTGCAGTTCCTGCCAGTGGCGACCTATTGGCCAGCGTTTGTGCGATACACACAGGCATTAAGTCGACATTGCTGGTAATGATACAATGAGCGTGAAGGTGCCTAACTATAATAATTTGAACATTGAGCGCGTGATGGCGGTGAAGATACTTGGATAAAGTCATTTAGAGGCACTGCTCTTCTCCAGCATTCTAGTTTGACACACTAGACCCTACAATACTGTCTTATATTCGAGTGGCCTCGAGGCTGATGGCACTACCCTGTATAGCAGTTCGCTACGCCTGCAATTCAATGTGAAACCATTCTAGGACTCTTGGTTCATTTTAAAGCAGCTGTGTCAGACTTCAAATGCGTCTTCGTGGCGTTTTTCTATCCTAACCGGTGAAAGTTATAGCACACGATCTTATAACAGTCGTTTTGGCAGATTTTTATTTGACTTCCCTCCCCCGTCATTAGAGCCAAATTCGACGTTCTCGCTTACGTCGGCCATAATTGAGGTGCCGAGCAGTTTGACGCAGGTTACCACCTTGCAGTAGACACTGTGGCAGATAGCAAACGCACGAGTTTACATCTGTTAGCAGAGAGTCACAACGAAAATAAGAATTGGAGACGGCAAACTGTCAAAGGGCACTTACGCTGGTCCGAAAAAAGGCATGAAGTGTTTAGAACATGACTTTAAGAAAAGTAGTCATCACAGGCAGCTCACACTCAATTAGAGGATAGGAGAAGGGATAGTGAGGGCCGAAACATCACTTACCGAAAAGTAATCAGGTGCGATATCAAGTGTGACGGGATTGGCAAAAATACCCTTGGCATCCCGCTTTACAAACTGGCGGTGTACTTCCAGAAGGACCTTGAGGAGATTCGAGCTGGTGGCGGCGGGCTCCATAGCCTTGTCCTCTGAAGTTAAATAACTGAGATATTTTCATGAAGACGCACGGAATCCTGCCTGGTGCAACAACTTATGAACACAGAACCAAGATCAAGGTAATAAACGTGAGTAGATCACCCGACTCGAGGAAACAAAATGGAGGGGGGGGAGTAGGGGCATATTGAACCATAAATTTTTCAATAATTCGGTTATTCGTGGTGGAACTTCACAATCGGTCACTTTAATTAACATGACACAAATTATAGTACTTGCAACATCTTTAGGGTTATCCAGTACCCAGAAAAGTGACATGAACCCCGCAGAAAGCTAACTTATTTCGATTCTTTGTAGAGCGTTGCTCTTATCGAACAGGAAAGCCTGATACTTCAGTTATAAACAAAGGCGCTCGTCCATGGCAATCACGGTAAATATGCATTAGGGTATTAAAGAATGGCAAAAAACACATATATGACCGACAGGAAAGGAGAACAGGAACCGCCTATAATAAAGATAGCTCTGGGCTAAATTCCAGGAAAATAAGGGGCACGGGAATATTAATTCTTCCTTGAATTCAGAGCAAGATCACCCGCATTGTTGAGGGAAGAGGCGTTTCTATTTCTGTGTCCTGTCGAAAGGCGGGGCAAACGAGCGATTCCGACCAAAATAATCAACTACTTTAAACTTACGCTATGAGCATATTCATTTAACACCAGACGCGTGCGAATCGATTTTCAAATAGATGCACATAATAGGGGGCTACCTTGCACCACATAGATAAGAATAGCGTTAACAGACATACCCTGACTGGGAGAGAGGAAGGGGCATTCTGTTTAGACCTGCCTTTGACGGTAGGACTTCTTGATTATTCATCTATCCCTATAGGACTGTTTGCAACAACAGCACGGAGTATCCTTATTCCGTCCAACGGTTAAGATTTAACGTAAGTGTCATCCCCATGTCACTTGCTTTATTCAGTGATCCTTTTAGACCCATACATTACTTACTGAGGTAGCCATAAAGCCGTTAGACAGGGAAAGATCAATGCGTTACGATTAGTGTGACTCACCGTGATGGTCTGCTTCTATCTCCCCCTTTGAGAGAGATATTTTAAAGCGAAGTGCGCCGGATGAATTAAGATGTGGGAAAGAGTCGCTTTGCAGTCTCTTCCTACACCTAATTGGAAATAATGGACATTATTGGTACCTTTTCATCTTCTAAAAGGTGGAGTCAGCAGCAAACACCCAGGATCAGCTGTGAAGGCAGATAAAAAGTTAGCATTCAGTGCTGCTACGGAAGAAGGTGGTAAAAAACAGCAATCTGCGCTGTATGACATATTTCTTTCACCAGCCAGAATCTAATAAGTCACAGGAAATAATTTTAACAGTTGAAGCAACTTGAAGACATACGCGTGAATGTTCAAAGTTGATTTTGAATGCGAGAACCCTACATATGACCGAATATAGTGCAAAATGTACGTAAAATGGCAAATAATAACGAGTTAAAATAAGCAAACTCATCATAAGTGGACGAAGGTTAGGATTACCAATGTCAAAAAATATACATTTGAAGGTCTTATCTACGGCCAGATTACAGGTCAGGCAACTCGCAGGTGCTGAGCAAGTTCGACATATCGAATTCAGCAGTGTAAACATTAACCAAAAAGAGGCATAGAATTCCAATGAAAAGCGTCAAATACTGCAGAATAATCCACCAAACAACTAATTCAACCACCATAGTTCTGAGGGACGGTGGGATAGGCTAGTTGCGCATTCATGTGAATACAGTGAGGGAGAGTTCTACAGCGTTTAACTAGCTCCCCTCGCGTGCATGACAGCGGAGGATTTGCGCGGGTACAGCAGTTGACCAGGCATTTAATCCGTATATGCATGTCATACATGTATTAGCCATTCCCTTCAAACGACCCGACGCAATTTAATCGAAGATTACAATGGTGAAGGCAGTGACTCGGCCTGTTGACAGCCTTCCAAGCCATGATTTATAGCCTGCCAGATTTATTATGATAGTCTATCGTTCGCAAGTAATAAGAAACAGCACTGTCTGTGCGGGAAATGTGACAGTGGACTATTTTAGCGGGCCTAAAGTGAACTGTCGAAAAGGTAGATTTATTAAAATAAATTCTGAAAAATCTCAAAATGGCAGTGATTTTACGAGAAAAGAAAAGCAAGAAGTTATATGTCAGTCCGTTTACTAAATAATAACACTTCCACGCGAAACGTGAGCATACATGTTCACCTAAAACGCCTCGACCGCAGAGGCGTCTCAAAGGACTTTCGCGGTTTTAAATCGTGGCCGAGTAGGCTACAAACGGCCTAAACGCTCATCTATGGCAAACTGTGTGACATGGCATGCTGAGCGTAGGTGTAATTCCATGGGCGACTACGCAGGCATCGACAAGGACAAAGTACCCAAATTGGGGCTGCCAGCTCAGTCAATCAGAATAACCAATACTACAGAGCTGCACAACGCTGCTGCATCGGCGATAAAATGCTCCAGATATGCTCTCCTTATCAGCATATGTGCTGACGACATAATGGTTAACCATC
Source organism: Schistocephalus solidus (assembly GCA_017591395.1). Classification (NCBI taxonomy): domain Eukaryota; kingdom Metazoa; phylum Platyhelminthes; class Cestoda; order Diphyllobothriidea; family Diphyllobothriidae; genus Schistocephalus; species Schistocephalus solidus. Next base: position 56,340 of record WEDG01001406.1, on the reverse strand, counting down.
ATCCGAATGAGGATCACTTAAAATTTTCATACCCATCGAACACACTGATAGTCATCGCGACAGACTGTTGAAGACATCCGGTATTTCAATGTTCGATAAAAATACCTCACTAGTGGGGGATTTTTAAATTTTGAAACTGCGTGCACGTAAGTATACATATGTAATTACAAATGTGTATACTTAAGTACACACATATACCATATGGTGATCACACGCGAGTGCAAAACAGTAGGTACCAATGGAGACAATAAAAACAAAGGCAAATATTTAAAAAAATTATCTCTTACACCAAAAAAAATGAAACGCAAGAGACCCGATTAGAGAACAATACAACTTACTAAATTAGGACCGATTGTGTAGTTGTTCAGTCCGCCACGTTTTTAGTCGACTAAAATACAGTTTAGTGACCGAAGTGTTTGTATTAGATGCAAAAGTATCGAGGGTTCCATAACAAAAGTATATCCTTTTTTTAGAACACGCACTACTGGACGCTGATCTCAAACATAGTAAATGAAAAAGCTGATCACCATAACCCATCCATCAGTCAACTCGTCATTAAACAATCCTTGTGAACCTGGCGTGCACATTTTAACGCACCTTTGTTTCGTTGATCGTTAACTATTATTAGAAGTCCACTCTAGATGTTGAAATATCCATACCTTACTTTCATCGTTGATTTTCATGAAAAATATCAGCACTGAGTGCACTTTATTGACTTCATCGTACCTAATTGCCGCATCTTCCGTTTGCGAGTGATGATAAATCTTTCAGTCAATCTTCGCAGCCACCTATCTTACCCTCCTCTTTTCAACCATCATTGCCAACTGTCGAAAACCTTGCTGTGTTTCTCCGTTTTTGCAACCCTGACGGTGATCCCTGCGGCCTTCTTTTGATGAGCATGGTGGGTTATGTTGTGTTAACCCCTTGTCGGTGGACTATTTACTCAGCAAGGTCGCATCTCGGTGCTGATATCGTGACCTCTACCGTCCCCTCTTCATTTTACTGTGCTGTCTACGATGAGCTCCTTCTGTCTCACCTCCCCTGTGGTTGTGAACAATAACTCTGGCTGGTATTTGATCTCTCCCACGACAAGGAGCATTCCGAATCCTCACACGTTGTCAGCAAAATCATGGTCCTATCTCACTGCATCATACCAATCTTATGAACTCTAGCTTTTTCATCTTTAGGGAAGAAGTTTTTTCACCTACAGTTTTTAAATTTGAGGCTCGCTGAAATCCGCCCTCGATTTCATCGTAAAGTTTTTTCTCCCGCTTCTTTCCTAGTTCACCAAGTAGTGCAACGATTGATGACTATTGTTTAAAAAATGACGAATCGTTGTAAATCTGATGTGCATTCTATACTATTCATTTCTGTTGTTTCATTGGACTGCTCACCCAGAGCAGCAATTATCCACTTGTATTTATTTTTACCATAGTTCTTAGTTCGGAATGGTGGGGAATTCGGGGCCATAAATGTACAAGTTATTTATTAAAAGCGTGAGTCATTCTTGTATTCATCTTAACATTCGATACGGAATTCGTTTAGGAAAAAAGTTTCTTATTGCGCCCAATAAAATATTCGGTTGACAATTTAAGCTGTCCGTTAAAAATAACTGCATTCTCTTAGAGATCTTGCTGGCATGGGTAGTTTGTCACCGTGACCCGAAATCGCCCCACTGAACTCTTGATTTGCGACCGAAATCCTTGACTGCTCGGCCACGCCCGGGAAGCCGGCAGTTAAAAATTAGTAAATACTCCAAAATAATGATCCGTCCCACCCTTTTTAACCGTTTTCAATTTTCTGTGACAAAAATTACCGGAAATACTCAAGTCGCTCTCATCTGGCTGAGAAAAAGAAAAGCAGTAGGTTAATGAAATCGACCGCAAGTAAGATAATAAATAAATAGGTTAATTTATATAACACTATGTCAACAATTATCGGCCTGTCAGCCTAACCTCCATTTGCTGTAAAATAATGGAATCAATAATCAAGAAGGCAACCATGAAGTTCCTTGAGGAAAAACAATTACTCTTAGATCTCCAGCATGGCTTCAGACAGAATCACTCCTGTCTTTTTAGTTTATTACTCTCCACAGAGCAGTGGACTCGTGCACTGGACGAAAATGGTAGGGTTGACGTCATATACACTTATCTCAAAAAGGCGTTTGACAGTGTCCCACACAAACGTCTCATCTACAAATTATCTGAAATCGGCATAAGAGGAATGCTGCTGACATGGATCGCAGACATTCTTACAGATAGATTGCAAACTGTGTGCGTCGATACCTCGAAGTCAACACCTACTCCGGTTCTAAGTGGTGTTCCCCAAGGCTCGGCATTAGGGACGTTTACTCTTCTTAGTGTATATCAACGACTGTGTCCACGATCTGGATTGCAGCGCCATCATGTTTGCAGATGATGTTAAATTGTGGAGGGTCATCAGATCTGATTTCGATAGGCACGCACTTCAAGAGGATCTCAACCGTCTTAGCAGCTGGTCTGCTCGTTGGCTCTTACATTTTAACGTTGGGAAGTTTGTGGTCCTAAGACTGAGTACAAGAAGGACCAGTGAGGAGGATGATTCCTACCAATACATTCTCAATGGGCAGCCCCTTTCAATTGTTGAGGAACAGAATGACCTTGGTGTTCTAATAAACTCCTCACTCTAAACCATCTTCACAGTGTTTAAAGGCAGCTAAACGCGCTACACAGGTCTTATTTGCGCTCAGACGTGGATTTGTGCAGATTGATAAGGAACTCTTCCGAAAAACCTACGGGGTATTTGTTCGATCTCACTTGGAGTATGCCATCCAGGCCTAGCGTCCGTTGTTTAAAAAGGATTATCTACAGCTGGAACGAGTGCAGGCGATGGCTACGAAGATGGTCAAGAATCTAAGGCATCTGCCTTACGAAGCCAGACTGGTTGAACTTGATTTGTTTCCTCTAAATTACAGGCAACTACGCGGTGACCTCATCCAAACCTACCGGATTGTCAGAGGCTACGATTGTGCCCTAGAATTTGCTGACTTCTTCGAATTGGCTGGGACGGAACATCTGCGGGGTCATCCCTTTAAACTGCAGAGTAAATTTGTCCACACGGAAGTCCGTCGGAACGCCTTTTCGCAGAGGGTCGTTGGAGCATGCAACGGACTCCCTGACGAGGTGGTCCTTTCAGAAACTGTTGGACACATTTAAGTTCAAACTAGATACTCATTTTCTGCGAAACTATTGTCAATATAATGAAGATTGCGTAAACAGTGGCAGGTTGCGCCTGGCTCACACATATAGATGACCCTACATTTTCATTTGTCAGATATATCACTGTAAACGTTTGTACTATTGACATTTTTGCATGTGAATAGGAAGCTCAAGGGCGAAAGCCTACTTCCCTCAATAAAGTGACTTAAAGTGACTTCTTGCGTGGCATCAATCTCCTTGGAACATAGGAAAAAACTAAAACAAACCCTTTTCCGTATCCAATTTAGCTTTGCTTTGGTTGTATGCGTAGACTGCAGTTTTTGAATTGGGGTTTGTTTTAAATGAAAAAACCTGCCCTTCAAGGATTATGTATATCAAAATAAGAAATAAAGCGGCTTTACATAATGCATAAGAATGATTAATGGCAAGCATTTTTAGGTTCAAAATAATCTGTTATGCAATTTCGAGAGTATTCATTCGACTGAGGTAGAAACAACTGCATTGGATTTGAAGGGATAATCGCTTCAAATCAGATGCTAGTACAGTCGATTCCGGTCTGCGTTTTGGCGCACTAATTGACCTTAATTGTACTGATCGCTAGAAAGGTGGATAAAAAATGAAGATCTGTCTTGCTGTGATGAATGTCTAGAACTCGTAACTAGAGTTTTGAGATAAGAAGGAGACCTCGATCTCCTCTCGGAAATAATAGGAGTACTCATCAAAAATAACAAAATTAAATCACCGGAACTCGATGCAAAAGAGCTGAAAAGTATCAGCAAGCTATACTATAATGATCGCAAGCAAATAGTAAAGGTCTAACGATCGAATATTAAGCAAAACAAAAAGAGAAAAAGTAGGAAGTCATTAGATCAAATCTCTGAGTCAGTGGAAATGCAGGTGACCGAGAAGAAAATTGGTGAGGATGCAACTATGTCTTGCATTTACCCAGGATCGGAAAAACTGGGGCTCATAAAATACATCAATAAAAATCAGCGATCAACGGCCCTTGAAAATTGGCAAACAGTAACCGTAAGGGTATCTCCAAAACTACGAAATTGTGCCAGCAGTACGCTCTATTTATGTCCATTGGGCTACAATTGAACAGATCATGGTAGCCAGCAAAGAAATAGCATAAAATTGTTCACCACAGATACCTGCGACCTATCGACACACGTTGATGTCACAAACCCAAATTTAGTCTCCCTGGGAGCTATTCGAGCGCACGCAGTATCAAAGAACTTGCGCTATTTGAAAGATCTAAAGCAAAGTTTGAAAATCAACCATCAGGTTTACCGATGAAGATCACTTTGAACGCAGTAATTAAGGTAGTAACGTGAATGACTGCCTTGATTTTATGACATGCGAGAAGGAAACGTTTGCTGATGAGCTGCAGTTAGGGACTTCGTTGGAATAGCCCGGAGGAATTGCGGAAATTACAGCATAAATTTTACAACTTGCAAAAGTGGTGTGATGGGTGGCTTCTGAATGGGAATAAATCTGAGTAAAATTAAAAAAAAACTACACATACCCATCTCCTATCGGGTGATGGTTGGCAATTCCCAAAAATGCCAACTTTCCGAAAAATGTCCCTTTTTATTGCAATTTTTCAATCGCAGATACCTGCTTAACGAAAATTCAATTGAAAGTTTCCTGATTTAAGATGGTATCATTAACTTTATCTTTCACTTACTTAATTCCTTCTATTTTAGAATTTAGAATTTAGAATTTATATTTGGTTAGCACCGGGAAGGTACTGTCTAAGCAAACATTAGTAACGAAATAAAGTTATGACAATGTGTGCAGAAAAAATGTACAAATTCATAAATTGTCCTGCTATGTCAACAGTTAGCAATGTTTTTAAAAATTAATGGTGAACTAGAAAAAAATAGGCAGTGAAAAAAACTCCTACCATGAAAATGGAGGCAGAGTTCAATAGGCCTTCATTTTCGAATAGAAGGTAGGAGAAAAAAACTGCTTAGGAAAAAATAGTCAGGTGGTAGAATAGGGTAATACTGCAGTAGCATTTCGGAATGAGATAATGAAACGTCGAGGTGATTCGTTCTTGATCATTTAGGCGTATGAAACAGAATCTCACGAAAATGCGTCAATGAACTTAAGTCCTCAGCATCATAGGATCCAGAATTGAATTCTAATGATGGTTAGTATCCAAAGAAACCGCAGCATTTAAGACTGTGGACCACCGAATTTGTACGTCCGAATGACGTCATCGTTTGGAGGACGGGTGATATAAGGAGACATTATAGTTCATGGGCGTCTCCAGGTAGCGTAAATATAGTTTCAAGAGGGTTACTCAAATTCCCGATGGTCCTTTCTCCGAGTCATGGGGAAAGCTACTGGGAAAAGATGAGGAAAATAAAAGGTTAATAGAATCAGTGTTAAGATAAATGTGCAGTCTTCGCTTGAATGCAGATAGACTAGTTAACGACCTAATTTCAATTGGCAAGTTATTCCAAAAGAAAACTATACCTAGAAGCAAAGAAGAGAGAGCGTTTACACGTGGAGGATGCAGGGGGAGGTATAATTAGTTCAGAATTTCTTAGGTTATAAGGAAGACTAACGGGGGTAATTACAGAAAGCTTTGGGAGAGTTGAACTATTATTAAGACAAAAAAGGAGACAAAAGCCTGCTTCAAGTCTCCTGACCCAAAGAAATTTTAGCTTCGTTAGCTGGCATCTTGTTGAGTAGGAAGTAGTTAAAAGAGTCGGATATAGGAGTTTTTTTGTGAAATTTCTTTGAACATTTTCAATTTTTTTGAACGGCTAGATTCGTTCATCAAAACCGAAGAAAGGACAGCAAAAATTCAAGAATGGGAAGTACAAACATACGATAAAGTCTTAATTTAATTTCAGGAAGGTAGAAATTATAAGAAATAAAGCCGCAAATCTGAGCAGCTTTGGCCGTAATTCTATCGGCATGAGGCGAAAGATCTAATTTATTGGTGTAGCTTAAGCCCAAGTCCTTGATGGAGGAACATTCAATCATATGGCAACCTTCAAAGATAAGAGGTTGCGGCAGCCTTACAGGCCCAAAACTCATGTAGCGACACTTAGTAGGTGAGAACTCCATTAGCCATGTGGAGCTCCAGGCCGAAAGAGCGTCTAAGTCTGAATGAATTTGTTCTAGGCACCGTTCGCTTGTAGAGTTAGAGAAGGAATAAACGCATTTGAGATCATCAGCATAAATAAAAGATTGAGAATGTTTAACTATCGACGAAATATCATTTATATACAGTAAGAACAACAAAGGACCTAATACGGTACCTTGAAGGACACCACTAACAATCGGGGTAGCACTTGAGTATGAGGACCCTTCTAAAACCTTTTGTTTTCGATCATTTAGGTATGATCTAATAAAGTCAGTAAGGGGACTACGGAATCCTATAGCTTCTAGTTTAGCTAGAAGTCGTTTATGAGGCACCTTATCGAATGCCTTACTAAGATCAAAATAGATAACTACTACAGATAGATTATCATTACGAAGAGAGGTTAGTAGATTTAGAAAAGACATGTGGCAGGTTTCACAAGAACGGTCCGGTAAGAAGCCGTGTTGGGATAAGTTGATAATTTTATTGCTTATGCAAAAAAATCCGTGATTTGTTTTGCAATTAGTTTTTTTCGAAGAGTTTAGCAAGAGAGGGCGTTTTATGAACACCGCGATATTTATGAATGTCCGAGCGGGAACCAGATTTAAAAACTGGTATTATAATAGAAGTTTTCCAATAATCGGGGAAGAAACCATTTTCGAGAAATACTGAGAATAACTAGCTTAGTAAAGGTGGAAAATCCCTTAACTGTTTAATAAGTGAGTTTGGAATGTTATCAGTTCCAACTGAATATGAATTTTTTAGGTGAGCTATTTCTTTTTGAATACATGAAGGCGAGAAATTAATAGTTGTTAGAAGCGAATTTGAAAGCAGAGGAATTGTGGGAGTGGGGCTAGTTTCAGTGGTAAAGTGGTTGGCAAAAAAACGAGTTTAACAATTCTGCTTTGCCCAAATCATCTGTAACAAATTTTCTGTTACAGTCGAGTAAGGGCGGAGTTACATTCAGACAATTAGCCGATGACCGAACATGAAAGTTTTGAGCAACAGATTCGGATGAATTGGCATCACTTAGTGCCCGAGACTCCCTACGCTTATCTCGCGCGAGCCTTATTCTCGATGCTAATTCAAATATTTGTGCAATCCTTAAATGAACTGACAAAGAGCTTTTAGATGAATCTTTAAGTTGCTTTCGTAATTTTTTAAGTCTGTTCTGGAGAAAATGCGGAACAGTAGAAGAAGCTGAATGTGAATTAAAAAAATCTTAAACGGGATAAAAGCCTGGATTTTTTTCTGTGAGGCTCTGCAATAGCTCACGGAAAAAAAGTTTAGATCGTTGATTGAGAATATGCTATGCCAATCTAGAGTGCTTTACGAAATTATTTACTGCTTCATGGTTTATGTTAGCAAAGTCGAGGTTATTGCATTTAACCTCAGGCTTCGTAAGAAGGGGAATTGGAAAACAACAGTGAATTATTGCATGATCACTTGTAAAATAGATCATGATGGAAATTCATAAAGAGAGGGTGAACATCGTTTGTAAAAAAATTTAAATCTAAAAATGTTGTCATTTCTAGTAACTGATCTGACCAGTTGGGACATGTTTGTAAAGTTAATAGTATCGACCAATTTCTGATGTTTAGGCGGAGAGGAATTGGCCTGCCAGTCAATGTCTGGCAGATTAAAAATCACCTACGATTATTTTGACATCAAATTGAGTCTCTGCAACTTTTTCAAATAGTTCACAGAGCTCGCTTTCATTGCCAGAATAACACGGAGGATTATAGACACAGCTAATTACCGCTTTTTTATTGTGCGGGAGGATGACTGAAGCAAAGCATACATTTCCAGAAAAAGACGAAATGTTCAGATGAAAAGGAAATGTACAAAGGATGACTTAATATAAAGGAGGCAACCACCGCCACGTTTTTCAGCGCGGTCTTGTCGGTACAAATTGAAATTATCTATAGCAAGCGTCGAGTCAGAAATAAGAGAGTGAGCCCAGGATTCAGTGATGCACAGCACATCTGGATCAAGCTCAAAGGCTACTGTTCTAAGCTCAGCCATCTTATTCACAACTGACCTCGCATTGAGTGAAACTAAGCTGAGCGTATTCCTGAGCGGCAGGTTACGCTCATCAGTATTTATAAAAAGGAAAATTTGGTGGCGGAGAAGAAAAACTGGAAAGAAGAAACGAAAGGTGGGAAACAAAATTGCTCTGGTCTACAATTTGTCGAAATGTTACTGTTAAGAGAACTGAGATTATTGTACAGCGGCATATTTGGATGAAAACCTTGGAAGGGAAGGCTATATTGTGGCGTTTGAAAGATAGGAGGTGGCATAGAAATGAGATTTTGAGGGACGTTAGCAAAAATTGGCGGAAAACGTGTATTTGAAAAAGGAATAATTGATTTCGAAAAACTGGTAGCATAATTAGAAGCGTTAAATATTTGTGGATTTCGGACAATTTTTGGGTTGGGAAAGATGCTAACGTTAGCGTTCGCAGCTGTTGTAGATGCTGACGGGGTTAGCAGGTTTCCCATCGGTAATGCCATTGCTGATCTTAAAGCCTGGATTAGCCACGTTCACCAAGGCTCCATTCTTAGCCGACTGTGGCAATGAACTGGATTGCAATGTCGCTATGTTTGCCGATGATAGCAAGCTCTGAAGTGTCCTCCGACATGACGGTGATGAAGAACGCTTGAAGACAACCATAAAACGACCCAATCAATGGTCGAATGAATGGCTAAGGCATTTAAAGTGAATAAGTTTAGCTCCTTAAGAGTCGGTAGAACCAGCTCATCAAACAGCATGGTCTCCCGCCTGAATGGCATATCACTGCAAGAGGCCGGTGTTCCTTCTCTCCCTACTGCTGACATTACCTCCCCTCGTTATCGCTATCGTCCCGTCTCGTAAGTCTCCGACCGTCAGCATCTCTATGACCCTCATCTGCAGTTGCCAACAGCGCTGAACTCCCAACCGGTATCTAAGTGATCATTCGTGACCACCTCCCTCTTTATATCTTGTATCTTTGCACTTCTCTTTTATTTTCTTCTCTTTTATTTGTCTACCATTTGTTACCATTTGTTACGCTGTAAACTTATTCTCTTCTTTTATCCATATATGTGTGCCTTATGCATTGCTTAACGATTCTGCCGGCGTTATATGGCTGAAGCTGGTCCTAGTGATATACTTCACGGTGTGTGCTATCCTTGAAATAATCGGACGAAACAATACATCATGCGAAATTGATCCCTTGTTATTCCACGGACTCATTACTCGACGCCCAAATGGTTGTCCTATTATTATGCAAATAGAACTTTCTCTAAACCTTAGGTCGTCGCCTAAGGTGAAGGTGCTCCTAGGATTTAAGGGCAAATAATGCATGTCTTACTTTTTGAAATTCAAACTCGTACTTAGAATTTTACAAACCCTAAATTAAATTGACTGCTACGTCCACTGCTATAACCCCTGTCCACCAGTGGTGATGAATTCCGCAGCGTCTAACGTCATCTCCTCATTTTGACTTCAAGTGATACGTTCAAGATTATGGCTTATTCGTCTGTTTTCCTCATCTGCTCGTATTTTGGTCGGTCAGCAAATGAGAAAAATGCTTGCACTTCCCTGCGCGTTGGCGATCCTCTCAGCCTTTAATGCTCCATCTTCACATGGACAACACGTGGACTGTTATTGGTTGCGATCAATTCCTCACACATGGACACATTGATGCTTACTTCCGCTGGCATCCCAGAAGTATTACGACCACACCTGCAGCAAATAGCCTGATCTGGTTTAGGAATTTATACCTTGAAGAGGAACCTTTAGTACCCCGAGTAAACTCTGACCAGCAGGGTGATCCTGTCCGTTACATAAATTTACTTTCCTGTGAGCGACAGTTTTTTCACCTTGGATACTATTCAAACCACATTAATTTGGTCTCTTTCAACTAAACCTATAGGAACTTTTTACTGTTCACCAACCGAGTTTCATATCAGTGTGTCTATTTTATAACTACAAACTGAAAACTGTAAAGTGTATGCTTACTCGCTCTAAAATTCAATTGAAAATATTTTTATTTGCAATAAAGGTACCCTGCTTGGTAAGTAATAAAACACTTTACTTATTGATCTGCTCACAACATCCATCAGAGTTGTCTGCATAGTGTTATTGACAGCAAACAGTTGCTCAGCTAGGTAATTGTCTCTTCCCTAGTAGATTTTAAAGGAGATCGTTAACGTACTTACTCGAAAGACGCTAACTGAACGTTCGTGTCCACTTTATAACCTTTCCCGTTTGCTATGTCCTTGTGTACCTGCTGGCAACATGGGATTGAACAGCTGCCAGTATTTTCATAGGCAGTCTTAAGTAATAAGTAATAACAGATGGTTACTGAAGTGAGACCGGTGATGTAGTTTGCCTCGGCCTACTCGATGAGGATAAGAATATGCAATACATACTTTCGTATGTTCTATGCTTACAAAATATCTGTGATAATGAAGCTTACTGTAGTATTTGGGGTGGCGTTGGCCAACCAGTTGACTGTCTCGGCCTATTTAACAGGTCCTCATCCTCGCCTGAATCCGACGTCCACCTGCGAACATGTCTGCAAAGGAAAATTATGAGTATCTACCATATGGGATAGATACCTGTTTTTCATGCCCCTGCTCAATTCGCGCGACTCGCAGCTAGAGATGCTGTGAGTTATCTCCGTTTTTCGCGCCAGTATTCGGCCCTTATACAGTGTCAGACAATTTTTCAGCACTCTAGCAGCGTATACCTTGGTGCTTGCTGGTGTAACGGCCTCTGAGGACTGAATTATTGTTTGTGTTTGCATATGTGAGCACGTGGATTTCGAGGTCCGCCGTAACGATGGAGTGAAGTAGCTCTGCAAAGTCGATCCTCTCCCTGCTGGTAGGCCTCAACTCCACCCTCCCTATTGTACTGCTATCAGGGCAGTTTGATTCTCTGAAGGACGCTACAGGTTAATTCCCATCCCTGGTGGCGGTTTTCATTCCCACCCTATTTCTTAGCGCTTGTTAAAAGAACATGAACAGTCCGTTGGTTTGTATTGCTTTTATTATACTGCCTTTATTATTGTACGTTTGGGAGGATACAAGCGACTTCAGCGGTGATGATCTCGGGAAGAAATCAAAATACGTCACAGAGTGTGGAGGCGAAAATATGGAATACAGAACTGATAGAGGAGTGACAAGCAGATATAAAAAGAGCTTGTGTAGTATACTGGCGACCGCTGGCTTTTTCTCCAGCAGAATATAAAACAGGTGTATACAGCAGCAGAATTTATTGGTTGAACTGATTATTCTTTGCGTTGTCAACTGGCACTTGCTGCTGTATATGAATTTCTGTAAATTCAAACTGCTGTTTACTTCCATTTGTTATCTGTGTTATGCAAAAACGGGTGGCAGTTGATAAGCCGTCAAGAAATGTGTTGGTACCGATAAATCCTGCTGCTGTATACGCCTGCTTTAAAATCCAGTGGAAAAGCCTACTGGTTTTGCTTCTTGGGCCACAGTACACTGTTGAAGTTGTCAAAGCAGGTAACACGCACAATTGCCACAGTTTTTTCGTTAGAAAATTCCATTAAAGAACACACTTATAGCAAAGTCTGCTTCTAAGTCATAGCTTGCATGAGTAAAAGTTCGAATAAATCGACATTTTTAAAAGAGGATCATTATGAATTAACAGTGTGCTACGGAGGAATTAGAAAAATTGACCGTTAATGATAAAGGGATTGTATTTAAAAATTATAGCAGAGAGTATACCAGTCAAAATGTTCTGCTGCCTATATTAATAGCCACTGTACGGCTGCTGGCGGGACTTGAGAGCGAGAACCAAGGCAGATAGGGACGGGTGAGTCCCCTAACCGATCGGTGAGCACATATCAACTAGTTAGGCGATTATCTGCTAAAACAGAGGCTTTATAATGCATGTGTGGGAAGAGCGAAGGGACGTTGTAAAAGGTCATCGCCTTTAACGAAAAGGGAGAGATTACAGTTTGGTAGCCTACAAAGACGTCAGTACGCATGGTCTATGTCACCTACGTACGACATTATCGAGCGGCTCAGTGGGCAGAAAATACCCCTTGTGGATGATGGCGGTAGATCTCTGGGGTATTTTGAAAGGCCACGCAACTCCCTCACCGTCGTCCAACAGAAATGGGCCTAATGGCTACTCAGGCAGGTGCCCTTTCGTAAAAGCACCTGTATTCCTATGTGGTTACTTTCGTTGACCCCTTGGTGCTGCTACGAACATGTAAAAAAGACTGGAATGGAAATTTCGAAAGCTTGCCCAGCATTCCAAACCAAATGAGGTCATCGTGCAGGTGGAGGTGTCAGTGAACAATATAAATAAGAGCGCAAGGGTTATAAAAGGTAAGATAATCAAAAAATTGTTTAAAAGGAGACAGCTATATTCTCCGCAAGATATTTGCAAGGTGAGACGGATGTAAGTTGCCACAGAAAGATGTAAAAATGCTTTTAGAGGGCGTCTTCAAGATATGAAAATAAACTTGCAGGGCGTATGTAAAGCAGAAATTGCATGTATACGGTAGCCTTTCAGAACTCCAGAAAGTCAAAAGCTCTACACTATCGTGGAACCTCTGCCGGAAAGCATTGGCTGCATATATTTACAGACGCATTCACGAATGCCGAAAACGTGTTGGATCGCAGTCACCAAGTATGTAGTAATTTCCACTTGACAAGCAGCCAGACGAGGTGCATATCGTCTACTGGAAAATGTGCACTCAAATCCATGGGCAGATCCTCGAACGGAGATGCGCCGTTGCGATGCAATCCCCGAATTTACAACCTGAATGAACTGTTGACGTGCACAGGTACACTTTACAGTGTGGATTGCATGTGATTCGCAATGGTCTTACCCCTACGACAACGCATGTAGTGGTTGCAAGTACATGCATGAAACAACCTACCTGCCACATCCATAAAAGCCGTCTTGAGCTTTAACATGTCTCACATAATAGAGGGCAGGATAATTCCACCGTTATAATGTTATTAGCATGTGCATCGGGAAGGCCATGAGCCAGAAAGCCAACACAATTGACCAAGAAGTCGCCCAAACTGCAGAACACTCCAAAAATGAAGGGCTGCCCAAAAACCAGATAGTTAACACAAAAAAGGATTAACCACAGACATTGTGTTAACCCCTTAGCAATTTTATTTCCACAAATGTGCAGTAAAACGCGAATTTCGGGAATGCCCGTTGCTGTTCGACTGAACAGTAAATCGATCTGACCGCGTTCAAGGCCAAAATGGAAATAGCTGCCTCTGTCAGGGCCCTGATATTGTAATTTCTAGGCGTTTGCAATAATATCCTGGGGTCATTGTGCAGCTGTGGACGGTAGGGCCTCAGCAGCCGAAACAAATCCTTCGTTTTTGAAAGTGCCAATTTTGAATTCATAAAAATTGCTGCAACTCCACCAGCACGCAGTGCCCCAACCGCGGCCGCTCTCTGACCAATGGCTGGGGGTTCTTTATCTTCTGGTAAATAGAAACTGGTTGCATAGAAACTGTCGAGCTTATTTCGGGTATTTCCAATTTAAATGATCGATTGACCACCGAAGAGGCTGAGGGAACGGAAGGTTCTTCTATCGGAGCATTATAGGCCTTCATCTAACGCAAATTCTGCTTTTATCTAGTGCTCTGATGAAAGCTCTTATACCCAAGTTTCATAATTACTCTGTTCAGCCATTAAAAAAGGTATAATAACGGTTTATCTACCCTTTCAGCATCGTTTGCGAAGGTAGAAGTGATACTCGGCTAGTAGACGTGTCGCTAATTTAATAAACATAAAATACCTCTTGTATGGCATAAATCAGACCACGAAGATAAAAACACCTAAACTTAATGCAGAATCACGTACCACTGTTTAAAAATCGATCGCATGATGAAAAGTACTGAAGTATTTACCACCGAAAAAGCAATAGATAAACGACGTTTAAGTGGCCAACTTAAAAAGCATCCTCTAGGGGTATTAACATAGTGCTATATATGATCACTCATGATAGTTTCTATGCGAATTACGATATATGATAATAAACGCAGTACATTGTACTGTAAAAGTAGTTACTCCAAAAACTGAACTGCATTCTGAAGCTTCCTTTAAAACCGGCATGAATATTGGCGCTTCTTGCCTTTCCTGCCTATACCCGCTAGGCTGGGCCATGTGTTGGCACGATTAAATAACTTGAAGCATAATCACAAAATATTGCAGACACACTAGATGGACAGATTTTTAAAAAAATGTCCTTTGACCTCCGGAAAAACCTTACTCAATAGAAATTGTTAATTAACAAGTGTGAAATTTTCTACGGATGTTTGCGGTCCTTAAAAATGCAAGACAGCATAAGCTGAAGTACTCTTTATTATACTCATTTGATATGAAGTCATTTTTACTTCAAAGTGAGCACTCAATAGGAAGGGTATCTTTGTGTTCAAAATATTTTTTTTATTTTGCGAACAATTTTGAGCCCAATTGGCTATGGAATTTGCGTTTCGGGTTCTCAGTCTACAAGGTATGGGCGCTCCGTGGAAGGAATATCGTTCATTTCCATATCATAAAAAGATAAATATAGTATCCACGCAATTTTTATGTGGATGTGGATTATACCGTGTACTTTGGGTGGGCATTCATAAGTGAGAGGGAACGGTACGATTTAAAAAGGCATCAAGCAGTTTTAAAAAATAATAATTAGAAACTTTTTAGAACCAATAGATGGCCTTCCTTCGAGTGCAAATTGGAAGAAGACGTGATTTGCTTTCAAATAAGTATAAGGAAGAATATTTTTGCTTAGGTTTTATATAATTTGTGGACGATTTTGTAAGGCCACCGTAAATTCATATAAAAAACGCGCTCTAGCTAGGCAACCTTTTTATTGAATAAGGTTCTTCCTGGAGGCCGAGATGACGCCCGTTGAAAGGCTGGCGTCTTGGTGTGTATTAAATATTTTGAGATTATTTTCCAGTATATTAAATATTAGAAGTCCACCAAAGCTTTAATTCCCATACTAAAACGAATTTTAAAATTCTGGTTAACATTGCATGAGATTGGTATCTGATTGTACCTTTAAACCACTGACATGTAGCTATTGGGCGTTCAAAAATTATACCGACACAGAACTCAGTAAGCGTAATGATTATTTCTGGTTGAAGATTTCGAGCTCTAAAGTTGACTCCTATGAGCACCTGACCCGTGGACGCTCTTCCAAAAGGACTATTTAAGCGTTTTTTCTTTGCATTATTAATACTACAGCGAGATAAAATAAAATTGTAAAAAGTATCAACACAATGTTTTGTAGCCAAGCTAATATTATGCGTCGAATAGATAATCTGGCCCATTGACAGGGAGAAAGTTGTCTTTACAGAAAAATAAGAAGATGGTATAATACACCATGCTGTTATATCGCATGCTTATGTGGCCAACTCAAACAAACCCCTCTAAATTCTGATGTGCAGGATGTCAAAGAAGCGCGCATTCTCATTAACGACATCCCTGTGCGTCCTTAATAGTGGTCAGGTGGATAGAATGCGTTCGCCTGAAAAGTCAGTTGAAGACTCAGAGAGTTACTGCCAACAGGTAAAACCTCTGTTAGCAGTGACGTCGTCAAGCACTTTTTTGTTGATACAGGAGGATGAGAAGTAGGTGTTTCTTATCATAAGATGAAGTTGAGCTCCTTAAGAGAACAGACCATTTGGTGAAAATAGAGAACCAGTAAATGAAGTAGATGCATTCTAACTTCAGTTACTTTCATTAAGATTTTTAATCTAAAAGACATCAATGAGATAAATAAGGGATCGGGGCCAAGGTTTTAAGGCAAATCTGAAATCGGTCTCCTCATCGTCGTTAGCCTATGCAATATTATTTTTTGATAATAATAAAATACTCGTTATAATCCCGGCATTTCCAGATATATTTACTGAATCGTTTTAGACAAATAGGTCATAGGACCAAACTCTGTACGCCTAGCCTTCGTTAATTTGTTTCCAGTGCTGACTTCCCCTTTATACTGAGAGCCTAACCTACCCATGATGCTAAAACATAGCAATACCTTTACCAAAGAAATGATCTCAGTGATTGGCTGTAACCTCCACCCAGTGGGCTTTATTGCGGTCTGAAAAGCTGCGCAGTAAGTCTTCTACGATGATGCGTGCTACTTTCTCAAAGAGTATAGATTTGTTAACCTCAGTCAGCATGACTGCCTCGAATAGGGACCATCCCGCACGATCCTCCTCATCAATTCAAAAAGTCGAAGCAGGAATCGAGATAGTAGGGCATATGTCCAAACCTAACCAACAAACCGCATAACGGTCTCCGACTCCGTTGGTTGCCGACTTCTTAATCGAAAAATTTACACATATGGTCTAGCATTAAGCATAATCGTCTTAGTCACGACCATGTCATGCTGGTCTCGCCCACGGCTTATCTGGCAGAGTTAGGGATGCCTCGTGTGGCTACATAAACAGGAAGTGGGAATAGAAACGGCCTCGCCCGCTTACAATAGGTGGGTTTGCGGTCAATTTCAGGAAGGGTTAATATAACCGTGTCTTCACGTTCACACTAACCTTAACATAATATTAAAGTTTCGCCTTAATCTAAACCCTAGTTCTAACTTAAATCTAAACCCTTCAGTAAAATAGGATAAAAAACTTGAACCTTAGTCTAATCATGACCCTAACCTTAACTCTGGCCTTAACCTAAAACGTAAACTTAACCTTAAATTTAACTCTAACCCTTGCCTTAATCCTAAATATAATTTCCTTAGAAGTTGACTAAAAGCCACAGGTGTTGTGGGCGGTTTCTATTCCCATATCCTGTGTAAGTGGCCAGGCAAGGCATCCTTACCATGGCGGATGCCAGTCTTGCGAGCGAGGATGAATCTACGTTACTAGAGGACTGAAGAACGCATTGGTCAGAAGGTGTGCTGTTTCGCACACGCCTGTAAGGGAAAAGGTAATTTTCGTTGCGATTAAAGATTCCGTGGTGACCAAGAACTTTCGGCCAGGCAACGCAGTCTGCGCTGACGCGCATATTGAGTTCACCATGTGCAGTGAGTTTTGAAGTCTTCGGTACAGCCTCTAGGAGGGTGTGGAGGTCTAAGAAGTAGTCGTACTCCGTGTCATCTGGACTGGTCATGGGGAAGGGAAAGGAGGAAGGGAGTTGTGAAGATTTTGATGACGGCAGCGAATTTTATTCCTCATAAAGACCAACACGGAGTCTTGAGACGGTCTTTAATGCACTGCGGCAGAAAAGGCTTTCGTTCGACGATGAGGATCCTGATGAAAAAGTTAACGCGAATGTCACGTTGCTCAATCTTTGGGCATCCTTTCCAAAAGATGTGTCCGGAACCCATGTACTCCAACTGATCCTGTTCGGAGAAAGGGGTCTTGCTAAGAGCCTCAATGTCCATCTTGTAGCGCACTAGTTCTTCAGCGTTGAAGACTCGCCCTTTCCGACCGGTAACAGGATGAGTGATCTAAAAATGAAAGTGCATTTAAGACTGCTTGAGTGAGCTGCGTCACACGCCACAGTCAGCTAGCGCATGGCCTAATTATTCAGCATTTGCTTAAGGCAAAGTTTCTAACCTATTTCCTTGCGACAATATAAGCATTACTACCCATAAAAATACCGCTTTGTCCTATCGGGCAGTTACTGAATTAAGTTATGCGTCAGAGCCATCGGCTGTTGATGGGATGAGATAAAATATCCCGAGCGGCGTATGAGATGGTTTTCACCCACGTAATAGAAAATTATTTAGTTTGGAGGAGGTGGGAATGGCACCACCTGTGTGGCAGCCAACCTCATTTTATAATTGATTTGATTTGATTGATGAAGTTATTGTGGTGTGGTCGCTAGTCAATACATAACTTCGGGAAGCCGCAGAGGAGAATTAAGTGCCAGTTAGATCCGTTCGGAGCACAGAAAAGGAACACAAATAGCAGGGAGTGACCTGTCAGTTCTATACAGTGTAACGCCTCGAAGGACAATTATACACACCTTTAGGCGGACAGCCCACTTTATGAGTGACATATACTGTCTTTATAATTTATTCGTTAGTGTCTTAATTCTGCTGTCGCTACAGCCAAACGAGAACGTGAACAAAGCTTTCCTACAGTTTCCCGACATAATAATGAAAACGGATAAATCAGAAAATTCATATACACTGATAATAATATCTATCGCCTACACGTCTCCTTCTTAACGCCTAAAAAGGAGCAGCGTTTAAAGTTTCATGCATACATTTAACTGATGGTGATGAGCCAGCAAGCTTTCGTGAATGTGGCATGTGTCCTATGAAACAGCGTTCTGTTATCGCCAGTAGCAGGCCGGCGGATGGACAAAATGGGATCGAGTGAGATCCTAACCAAATCAGAGTGTCACGCGCTTGTTTGACTACACAAGGTATAGGACGTACTGGTGATCGGTAACAACCGTCTTGCCTGTTGCAGCCTTAGTAGTACTGAACCTAATCAGGGCGCCAGTTGCAACGCTGGGCCTCTCATGCGCAGTTAGATTCTCAGAAAATCACGGCTATTCAAAGCGGTCAATCAACGTCAAGACCGACGTCGACATGTTCTAACTCAAACCGCTGTGACGCCTTCATCAGACACGACAGTTTGACCATCGATTATGACGAGGTTCACCGTATGTTCCACGGAAGTGTGGTGCAGGGACGGTGACTTGCGCGTGAATTAGTTTAAAGTGATAGTAGACTTGTGCTGCATCTACCACACTCTCTCCTCCTCCCCCACCTCAGCCCGGTGTCATGACAGAGTCAAGAAGACTGGAGATGGGAGAGGGCGCATGTGGCTGGCGCGACCGGAGCCGCGCCTGGGCGTACCACCATACCTGGCTCTGATCCCACGGAGTGGGAGTGCCATAAAGACCACATAGAGAAGGAGTCATTGCAGCCTGACTCTCAGTCCGCCAGTCAGCCACTTCACACAAAACACACATTGGGCTGACCACGTGGTCCAAGTGTTCCCGTCAGTTGGCAACCTTCCAAGCCGCGGCTTTTGGCACACCGTGATAGTTTAGAGCGCATCAGATTGTTTATAAAGAGGAAAATGCGCTGAGCTGTCAACCTCTTTCTCTCCCCTCCTTCACAATGAGACCACCGTCCGAGCCAGTCAGTCGTCTGATGTGGGAGTGTGCGCATTGGCTGACGGGTCGGCGTACCCGTCTTCGCGCGCCACAGCACGACCTGGCCCCCATAACGCACACACCAGGATTTACTTACTCAGGGGATATGGAGGAGCCATCGCCATCTGACTCCCAGTCCACTGGTCAGCCACTGGACACACACAGCACATACACTGGGCTGACGGCGTGCTCTGGTGGAAGCGTCAGATTGGCAGCCTTCAAAACCACGGTTTCTAGGAAACCGTGATTTTATCAGGTACATTATGATGATTGTGAGCGTGTTGTCTATGTATTAGTGTAGATGGTGTGCGCTGATGTTGTTTAACCTCCGGTGGTTTACCGCAGGCTGTCGTGGAGGCGCATGTGTCCTAATAGGCCCATGCAGTGTGTAAATGTGCAGTAGCAGTGAGGGCAGTGGAGGCGGGCGCGTTGACTGTATGCCGGAGCCCCAGGCACTGGTGTACCAGTCTCCGTGCGATGGATTCGCAGGTGACCGATCAGGCCGATGCGTGAGTTAAAGTTGCAAGTGCAGTATGGGCAGGTGAAATCGGGAAAGCCTGGGGTGATGTTATTCATGGCAGTGGGGGTGGCAGGGGTGGCAACAAATGGCAGGAGCGGAGGGTGTGCATGATGTATCGGTGTTGTCGGCATTGCGGTGAATTTCGCTGCCATGGATGCGCATGTTATGAGTGAATGCGTGAGGAGAGCGAGGGCAGTGGAGACGGCAATCTGTGCTCTGTGTTGGTTCTCCAGGCACTGGTTCACCAGTCTCTGTATCATGGTTTCGCAAGTGACCGACCAGGCCGATGCGTGAGGTGAATGTGCGGTCACATTGAGGACAGCTTAGGAGGTGGTGGTGGGGTTACCAGGCGATGAATATTGGGATGTGGTCTCTATGATGGTGGGAGTAATGGAATTGATGTCAGGAGTGAGGGTGGGGGAGTCAGAATGAGGGTTGGCAGAATTTTCCGTAGAAGTTGGAATTGTCGGATTGTTGGTGAATTGCGTCCGAAGATGTCCGACCAGGCCGATTCGTGCGCGGAAGGTGCGTTGACAGCCCGGGCACATTGGCAGGGCCTGGGCATTGGCGATGCTGGTCCGGGGAGCTGGTGACTTTCGTGCCGCTCTTTTGGCCTTGGCGGCAACGATCCGGTTGACCTCATAGATTACTGCCCCAGTCTTCACGGATCTTCTCCATCCAGTTCTATCCTGGTCGGGGTCCTTCCATGACGCCAGGTCGATTTGTAGTTGCTTCAGAGATTTCTTCAAAGTGTCCTTGTAGCGTCGCTTTGACCTCACCGTCAGCGAGCACCCTTAGCGACATCTCCGTAGAAAGCGGTTTGGGTTGTAGCTCGTCATCCATTCTTACCAGGTGGCCAATCCGTCGTATTTACACTAGCCTTAGCATGGCGTGGATGCTGAGGATTCTGGTCCGCTCCAGGACATCCGTGTCCAGGATCCTGTTTTGCCATCTCAGTTTCAGTATTCTGTTGGGGCAACCGAGATGGAAGTGATTTAGCTTCCTGCCTTGGTTCGAGTAGACGGTCCAGGTTTCCGCTCCGTAAAGGAGTGTCATCAAGACGACGGCCTTGTACATCTTCAGTTTGGTGTTCAGGTGAATACCGTGGCGATTCTAAACGGAGGCTTGCAGCCGGCCGAATGCCTGACTGGCTTCGGAGATCTATTAGGTAACCTCGTCATCGATTCTCGTGTTGTGTGATAGCGTGCTTTCCAGATAAGTGAAGGTTTCCACATTTTTGAGTTGAGCACCGTTGACATTGATTCGGAGTGCATTGTATTCCGCGTTGTGTAAAGGCTGGTGCACGACAACCGTTTTGGCTGTACTGATTGGTAATCCGCAATTGGCGCAGCCGTCTGCGAAGAGGTCCATGCTCCTTTGCATGTCTTCCTCCGTCACAGTGTTAAGGGCGCAGTCGTCCGCGAAGAGCAAGTCATGGACTGTAGTCGTAGGCACAAATGTCGAAGCCTGCATACGCCAACTTTTGAGAAAGGTGCCCATCAGTTCTGTAAGCGATGCGGATCCCAGGCTGCTCATCACGGTAGGCGTCCATCGTCACGGCAGATGCAAGGACGCAGACCTGCTTCACTTCGTTGGTCACCACGAATGCTTCGGATACTGTTCCGTTGTCAGTGACGCGTGCCATCATCCCGTCATGAAGCTGACGCACCATATGCGTGAAACGTTCAGGACAGCCCAATTTCTGCATGATTTTCCACAGACCGTTGCCATTCACTGTGTTAAAGGCATTCGTCAGATCCATGAAGGCAGTGTCGAAGTGAGTCTGCATCTCCTGTCATTTCTCTTGCAGCTGTCGAGCGGCGAAGATCATTTCGATTGTTCCTCGGTATCGAAGGAAGCCACATTGGCTTTCCGGGAGCAGTCCTTGCTCCAGGTGAGCATTCAGGCGATAGAGAAGAATGCGGGCGAAGATCTTTCCAACAGTGTTCAACAGCGAGATTCGTCGGTGGTTATCGCAGAGTTGGCGGTTCCCTGTCTTCTTGTAGATGTGGAAAATGGTTGCGGTCTTTGAAATCCTGAGGGACTTGCCCATGGTGCCACATCTCCTGGAAGAGCACTGTGAGTCGGCTCATCAGTTGGGCTCCGTCATGCTTGTAAATCTTAGCAGGGATCGCGTTCAAGCCAGGTGCTTTCTCGCTAAAGAGTTGCTGCACGGCTCTGATGGTTTCTTGGAGTGAGGGCGGGAGATCAAGGTCAGCGTTGATTTCTACTTCTGGCAGGCGATCGATGATGGCGTCAAAGCTGGTGGAGGGCTGGTTGAGAACGCTTTGGAAATTTTCTGCCAATCACGTCAGGATTTGCGTCTTCTCAGTGAGTGGCGTCCCGCCTTTGGCACTGAGAAGTGGGGCGGCGCCTTTAACTGGAGGTCCGTAAACAGCCTTGTTGGCGGCGAAGAAGTTCTTCCATTCGTTTCGGTCCGCGTACCCTTGGATCTCCTCGGCTTTGCGCGTCATCCAGGCATCCTGCATCTCCCGCAGCCGTTGCTGTACAAGGCGGCGACTTCGATAGAAGGCTGTCTTGTTTGCAGCGGTAGGGCGATTGACGTAGGCTTTGTACAACTGGTTCTTCTCGACGAGCAGAGCGTTGATCTCTGCGTCGTTGTCATCGAACTAGTCTTGGTGCTGGCGACGTGTTCAGCCGAGGACATCCAGGGCGGTGGATTGGGTGGTGTCCCTCAGCTGACACCAGCGGTTCTCCGCGGAGATGTCCACGTCGGAGGCTGGAATGATGGCTAGTCGTTTGGTTAGTTCGTTGCTGAAATAAAGATGATGAGCAGGCATTTTCAAAACAAAACAGTATTCAACTTACCTTGTGGTCGCTTACCTTGGGGTCTTCTGCGTGGTTGCAGAGGAAGCCTCATTTTGGAGAAGACGAGACGGTGATCCGTCCACCCGTCGGCGCCGGGGATCGCTTTTGTCACCAGCCCGTCCTGTTTATCTTGCCTTCGGTTGAAAACATGGTCCAAGAGGTGTCAGTGTCTCGACCGGGGCTGTAAACAGGTTGCCTTTTGCCGCATCAGGAGGTGGAAGAAGGTGTTGGTCAGCAGAAGACGATGTTCCGCACACGTTCTCAGAAGAAGGAGGCCGTTATCATTACGGCTACCGAGACCATGGGGACCCAGCACTCCCTGCCAGGCAGCGTGGTCCGTCCCGACGCGGGCGTTGAAGTCACCAAGGACGATTAACTTGTCCACCTTCGGCAAGTCGACAGCAGGGCGTGCAGGTTCTCGTAGAATTTTTCCTTTGCCGCATCAGAGCTCGTCATTGGGGAGCGTAGGTGCTGATGATGATGGCGAACTGGTCTTCCCGAAGAGGTAGGTGGAGGCTCAGCAGGCGATCATTGATACCCTGTGGCAGACAGGACTGACGTCCCACGATGTCGTTCCCGATGGCAAAGGCGACACCAGCGTCGCGTCGCTCTACCTCTGGCCGGCCGCTCCAGGAGAAGGTGTAGCCGGCACCCACCTCCTCCAGCTGACCGTGTTCAGAGAATCGGGTTTTGCTAAGAGCAGCAATGTCCACCTTGAAGCGCGCCAGTTCCCGGGCGACAAGCGCCATCCTCCGTTCTGGTCGGTTGCTCCAAGGATTGTCTAAAAGAGAACGAATAATCCAGGCTGCTAGTTTAAGTGGACTCACCCGAGCAGCCCGGAGGATATGGCGCGGGGGATAGGGACGGGGGGTATTGTTGTTTGTTTGAGTTTTACGACCGCGTAATTTGCGATCTGCGAACCGCGGCTGCCTGCAGAAGACGTGAGAAACAGCATTTGGGGTGTACGGTGTACTAGTTAGGGGTAGCACCACATATATAGGAATTGGTCGCTTCATTTTACTCGTACAGGGGGTGAATGCTCCTGTGGCCTCCTCTAACTGGTACCCAACTCTCACCTGTGGCTCCTCGAAGTTGGGTTCTTCCCAGCGGCCACACCCCGGGCAACCGTCACGACCGGCGGGCTACACCAGGTGAGGGTCTCCGGTGTTGTATGTGCCTCCTCATTCGGTATGTCTGACTCCCGAAATTCCCACCTCCCCCCTCTCAAAAAGTCCTACGGTGGGGGCGACAGCAACCCCGTAGGCGGCCAAGACTAACTCGGGTCGTTCTCCCACTAAAACAAATCCGTGACCCATAGTGGAGTTTGGCAGCCGTCTGGGATGTCCAAGCAGCCCTATTTACGGATAGCACTGCTTGCCTCCTCGCGGAGGAAGGGGCTAGAAAATGTGCCCTAAAAAGTGCTGGGTCTCACGTCTTCTGCAGCCGGCCGCGGCTCGCAGATCGCAAATTACGCGGTCGTACAAACTCAAACAAACAACAATACCCCCCGTCCCCATCCCCCTCGCCATACTCTCCAGGCTGCTCGGGTGAGTCCACTCACACTAACAGCCTGGAATGTTCATTCCCTTTTAGACAATCCTAGGAGCAACCGGCCGGAACGGAGGACGGCGCTAGTCGCTCGGGAACTGGCGCGCTAAAAGGTGGACATTGCTGCTCTCAGCGAGACCCGATTCTCTGAGCAGGGTCAGCTGGAGGAGGTGGGTGCCGGCTACACTTTCTTCTGGAGCGGCCGGCCAAAGGCAGAGCGACGCGATGCTGGTGTTGCCTTTGCCATCCGTAACGACATCGTGGGACGTCTGCCCTGTCTGCCGCAGGGTATCAATGATCGCCTGATGGGCCTCCGCCTGCCTCTTCGGGGAGACCAGTTCGCCACCATCATCAGTGCCTACGATCCCCCAATGACGAGCTCTGATTCGGCGAAGGACGAATTCTACGAGGACCTGCACCCCTTGCTGGTGACTGTGCCGAAAGAGGACAAGTTAATTGTCCTTGGTGACTTCAATGCCCGCGTCGGGACGGACCACGCTGCCTGGCAGGGAGTGCTGGGTACCCACGGTCTCTGTAGCTGTAACGATAACGGCCTCCTTCTTCTGCGCACGTGTACAGAACACCGTCTCCTGCTGACCAACACCTTCTTCCGCCTTCCGACGCGGGAGAAGGCCACGTGGATGCACCCTCGGTCGCTGCGCTGGCATCTGCTGGATTATGTTCTCGTCCGGAGGTGAGATCGATAGGCCGTGCTGGTAACCAAGGCAATCCGTGATGCCGATGGTTGGACAGATCACCACCTTGTCATCTCCCAGATGAGGCTCCGACTGCAACCCCGACGAAGGCCCCAAGGTAAGAGGCCACCATGTAAGTTAAATACTCTTTTATTAAATTTGCCTTCTCACTGTTTTGATTTCAGCAACCAAATAACCGGGAAACTGGAGGACCTGCATGCTCCAGATGATAACGCTACCGTGATGACACGATGGTGTCAACTGCGAAATGGCATCCAGTCCACCACCCCCGATGTTCTCGGACGCGCACGCCGTCAACACCAGGACTGGTTTGACGACAATGACGCCGACATCAGCAACCTACTCGCGGAGAAGAATGGGCTACACAAAGCCTACATGGACCTTCGGACTGACGCCACCAAAGCAGCCTTCTTCAGATGCCGGCGCCTTGTACAACAACGACTGCGGGAGATGCAGGATGCCTGGATGATCCGAAATGCTGAGGAAATCCAGGGGTATGCGGACTGCAATGAAATGAAAAACATTTTCAAAGCCATCAAGTCCATCTACGGCCCGTGTATCAAGGGGTCCGCACCGCTGCTTAGCTCTGACGGCACAACACTGCTGACAGAGAAATCGCAAATTCTGAAGCACTGGGCCGAGCACTTCAGAAATGTCTTCAATTGCTCATCAGCCATCTCCGATGCTGCCATTGACCGGCTCCCTCAAGTGGACACAAACAATGACCTGGATCTGCCGCCTTCCCTACCAGAAACCATCCGGGCCGTGCAGCACATTTCCAGCGGTAAAGCACCGGGATCCGACGCAATCCCACCGGAAGTCTACAAGTACGGTGGGCCCCGGCTGATGGCAGAACTCACAGCACTCTTCCAGGAGATGTGGCACCAAGGACAAGTTCCTCAGGATTTCAAAGCAGCGACCATCATCCATCTCTACAAACGGAAGGGGAACCGGCAACTCTGCGATAATCACAGAGGCATCTCGTTACTCAACATCGCCGGGAAGATCTTCGCCCGTATCCTTCTCAATCGTCTTAACGGTCACCTAGAGCAGGGCCTGCTCCCGGAAAGACGCGCGTGTCTACGACTACAGTCCATGACTTGCTCTTCGCGGACGACTGCGCCCTTAACACCGTGACGGAGGAGGACATGCAAAGGAGCATGGACCTCTTCGCCAAAGGCTGCGCCGATTTCGGATTAACAATAAGTACAGCCAAAACGCTTGTCATGCACCAGCCGCCACCCAGCGCGGAATACAATGCTCCTCGAATCAATGTCAACGGTGCTCAACTCAAAAACGTGAAAACCTTCGCTTATCTAGGAAGCACGATGTCGCGCAACACGAGAATCGATGACGAGGTTGCCCAACGGATCTGCAAAGCTAGTCAGGCCTTCGGCCGGCTGCAGGCCTCCGTGTGGAATCGCCACGGTATTCACCTAAAACACCAAACTGAAGATGTACAAGGCCGTCGTCTTGACGACACTCCTTTACGGAGCGGAAACCTGGACCATATACTTGAACCAAGCCAGGAAGCTGAATCACTTTCATCTCAGCTGCCTCTGCAGAATACTGAAGCTGAGATGGCAAGACAGGATCCCGGACACTGAAGTCCTGGAGCGGACTGGAATCCTCAGCATCCATGCCATGCTGAGGCAAGTGCAACTGCGATGGAGCGGCCACCTGGTAAGAATGGACGACAAGCGACTACCCAAACGACTTTTCCACGGAGATGTCGCTACGGGTTCTCGCCGACAGGGAGGTCAAAAACGACGCTACAAGGAAACTTTGAAGAAATCGCTGAAGCAACTGCAAATCAACTCGGCGACCTGGGGACCTCGCCCAGGATAGACCGGCATGGAGAAGATTAGTGCAGACTGGTTCAGCAATCTATGAGGCCAACTGGATCGCCGCCGCCAAGGCCAAAAGAGCGGCACGAAAGTCACCAGTGTCCCGGACCAACACCACCAATGCCCAGGCCCTGCCAACATGCGCGCGCTGTCAACGCATCTTCCGTGCGCGAATCGGCCTGGTTGGACATCTTCGGACGCAATGCACCAACAATCCGACAATTCCAATTTCTACGTCAAATTCTGCCAACCCTCATTCTGACTCCCCCACCCTCACTCCTGACAACAATTCCATTACTCCCACCATCATAGTGACCACATCCATCTACTCATCGCCTGTTACCCCCACCACCGCAACCACCACCGCCTTCGCCTTCACTACCACCACCACCACCACCATCAGCGATGGGGAATTTCTCCTAAGCTGTACTCAATGCGACCGCACATTCACCTCACGCATCGACCTGGTCGGTCACTTGCGAATACATCGTACAGATACCGGTGAGCCAGTGCCTGGAGCACCATCACACAGCAGAGATCGTCGCCTCCACTGCCCTCACTGTCCTCGCGCATTCACTTATCGCATGAGCCTATTCAGTCACATGCGCATCCATGACAGCGGAATTCACCACAATGCCGACAAAACCGATACACCATGCACACCCTCCGCTCCTGCCATTCTTAGCGCCCCTGCCACCCCCACTACCATGAATGACATCGCCCCAGCCTCTACCGATTTCTCCTGCCCACACTGCGCCCGCAACTTCAACTCACGCATCGGCCTGGTCGGTCACCTGCGAATCCATCGCACGGAGGCTGGTGAACCAATGGCTGGGGCTCCGACATACAGTCGACGCGCCCGCCTTCACTGACCTCCCTGCTCCCGCACATTTACACACCGCATGGGCCTATTAGGTTACATGCGCCTCTACGACAACCTCCGGTAAACTACCGGAGGCTAAGCTACATCAGCACACACTACATACAGCAATGCATCGACACCACCCTCACAATCACCATTTACCAGAGTATACCAGAGAAACCGTGGCTGGGAAGTCTGCCAATCTGACGCTTCCACCAGACCACGCCGTCGGCTCAGTGTATGTGCTGTATGTGTCGAGTGACTGACTAGTGGACTGGGAGTCAGACGGCGATGGCTGCTCCATATCCCCTGAATTTGTGAATTCTGGTGTGTGAGTTATGGGGGCCAGGTCGTGCTGTGGCGCACGAAGACGGGTACGCCGATCCGTCAGCCAATGCGCCCACTCCCACATCATGCAACTGACCGGCTCGGACAGTGTCTGACGGTGGGGGTTAGGGGGAGAGTAAGGTCGACAGCTCAGCGAATGTTCCTTACTATAAACAATCTGACGCACTTGAAACTATCACGGTGCGCTAAAAGCCGTGGCTTGGAAGGTTGCCAACTGACGGGATAACTCGAACCGCGTGGTCAGCCCAATGTGTGTTTTGATTGGAGTGGCTGACTGGCGGACTGAGTGTTAGGCTGCAATGGCTCCTACTTAATGTGGTCTTAATGGCACTCCCATTCTGTGGGATCCGAGTCAGGTGTGGTGGTACGCCCAGGGGCGGCTCCGGCCGCGCCAGCCACCTGCGCCCTCTCTCACCTCCGGTCGTTCCTTGCCTGTGTCGTGAAACCGGGCTCAGGTAGGGGAGGAGAAGAGTGTGCGGTAACGTTAACCGCCGCGGTTGGAAGGTTGCCAACTAACAATTACACTCAGACCTCGCAGTTAGTCAAATGTGTGTTGTGTGGAGTGGCTGACTGGTGGTCTGAGAGTCAGGCTGCGATGGCTCCTTCTTAACGTGACCTCTGGCTATCTCACACATGTGAGATGTAAGCCATTAAACTCCCTGTTGTGTGAAATCCTGGTGCTTGTGTTTGGGGGGCCAGGTCGTGTACGTAGTACACGTAAACGAGGTCACCAGCAGCTGCGCCTGCTTCCGCATCAGACAACTGACCGGCTCGGACAGTGGTCTGATTGTGGGGGTGGGGGAGAGAGTGAGGTCGAGAACTCAGCGTATTTTCCTCACTATAAACAATCTGACGCGCTGAAAAATATCACGGTGCGCTAAAAGCCGTGGCTTGGAAGGTTGCCAACTGACGGGATAACTCGGACCGCGTGGTCAGTCCAATGTGTGTTTTGTGTGGAGTGGCTGACTGGCGAACTGAGAGTCAGGTTGCAATAGCTCCTTCTTAATGTGGCCTTTATGACACTCCCACTCCGTGGGATCTGAGCCATGTGTGGTGGCACGCCAAGGGGCGGCTCCGGCCGCGCCAGCCACCTGCGCCCTCTCCCATCTCCGGTCTTCTTGACTCTGTCTTGACACTGGGCTCAGGTGGGGGAGGAGGAGAGATTGCGGTAGCTGCAGCGCAAGGCTACTATCACTTAAAACTAATTCACGCGCAAGTCACCGTCCCTGCACCACCTGGTGTAAAGCATACGGTGGACCTCGTCGAAATCGACGATTGAACTGCCGGCCGCCTCTATCTGGAACCGAACTCTTATCTGTGGCTCCTCGATGTTGGGTTCTTCCCAGCGGCCGCACCCCGGGAAACCATCACGTTGTGCGAACCAAACCAGGTGAGGTTCTGCAGTGTTGTGTGTGAACCCGACAGTTAGACCGTCGTAGTCCGACGATGTCCACCGTATGCTCATGGGAAAGTTGAGCAGGGACGGTGACATGCGCGTGATTTCGTTTAAAGTGATAGTAGACTTGCGCTGCATCTACCGCACTCTCTCCTCCTCTCCCACCTGAGCCCGGTGTCAAGACAGAGTCAAGAAGACCGGAGGCGGGAGAGGACGCAGGTGGCTGGCGCGGCCGGGTCCCCTATGTCCTAGCCGCCCCTAGGCGTGCCACCACACCTCCATGTTCGGCATTTGTTATGGGAGTGCAACCCGAATAACGCATGCCATGCTTTGATGTGGCCCCCGTGTTGGTCCAACGCATCTACCACGTGGCCCGTTTAGGGGGCACGCGTGTGAACCCACACTTGGTATGTCTGACTCCCGAACTTCCAACATCCTCCCCTCTCAAAAAAGTCATATGGTGGTGGCGACAGCGACCCCGTAGGCGGCCCTGGCTAACTCGGGTCAATCTTCTCCCAAAACAAACCCATGACCCATAGTGGAGTTTGGCAGCCGCCTGGGATGTCCAAGCAGCCCTATTTTGGGACAGCACTGCTTGCCTCCTCACGGAGGAAGGGGCTTAATGGTTGCCTTAACAAATACACACACACATGTTAGTTCGACCGTCGATTTCGACGAGGTCCTCCGTACTCTCCACGGCAGGGTAGTTTAGGTCCAGAGTCAAAACCTAGTGGCCCATTTAGGGGGCACGCATTCACACGCACGGGATGCCACTCACGCGGAGCCGGGCGTATGGCCTCATCCGGCTGCCGACTTTTCGAATTTAGAATTTATATTTGGTAAGCACCGGCAAGGCACTTGTCTAAGGCACTGTCAACTTATTCCAACGTATTTACATTCATTATGTACAGAAGAGAATATCCTCTCAATTGTCCTCCAACTTCTCCCCTCTCTGCTTGGGATAGGGTCTGAAGGTCACAGTGGCCGAGGTCTGCTCAATGACTTCAACTGACGCGAAAAATACGTTGAAAATATGAATTTTGGACAAGGCAGTTTTTTGACACAGGTGGTCGCTCCACAGAGCACTGTGTGTACCTGTTGCTA
Organism: Schistocephalus solidus; assembly: GCA_017591395.1. Taxonomy (NCBI): domain Eukaryota; kingdom Metazoa; phylum Platyhelminthes; class Cestoda; order Diphyllobothriidea; family Diphyllobothriidae; genus Schistocephalus; species Schistocephalus solidus. The sequence goes on along the minus strand of WEDG01001406.1, from coordinate 25,736 downwards.
TCCAAGCTAGACGAACAACAACCACACACTGAGTCCATCTGAATGGGAAAAGCGTGAAGAAAAGCCTTTATAAATGCGCAATGAAACACTTTCCGTTGGTTGATGGAGATATGTACATGACACCCGTTTCCGCAGCTGGCTTTGCATATCGCGCCAAATAGAGTACACACACCTGCAGTGAGAATTTGAGAATCGCCGGTGAGTAGCTCCATGGTCGTTAAGAACGCACTGAGCGTTGGTCAAGAGGAAAACCAGGATCACAAGCCACAAAGTTAGGTGTACACTGTCCAGCTACATATAGAGTTCGGTCAGCACCCCATGTTGATGTATGTCCAAATCAAATCGTCAGTCAGAGGAGAAGGAAGTGGGTCGTAGAACCTGCTAAATTTATTTGAATTGTATGTTGAAAACAAAGAGTGCTTGCAAGTATGGCCAAAGGTAAAGTTAATCTAAACGGAATTTTGAAAAAAACCGTAAAATGTTGTAGTTGAACATTTGTGTAAGACGTAAAGTGGCTGTTCAAGTATTGGCGGTTCATAGCTTTATTATATTCACCAGTAAGAATTGACTTAGACTTTGGCGTTTCAAGTGTTAAAATGTTTAACCTTTTGCAGATAAATTCCTATGTTCCTTAATTAACCTCTTTTTCCTATTTTCTGCCTCATAAACGTTGTGAAAGCAAGAACGATGGCCGTAGCAGTCAAGACATGGGTAATCGCTTTATACGATATCATAAGCGAAAGCGACGTATATTCGAATGCTGACATTATTTAATAGAATGTAAACCATTCCCAATGGTTTCTTGGATGGGCGCTTCGGAATATAAAGAGCATGCCAATTAAGCTAGGAGGAAAGCACATTGACGACACACCAAGTGCTGTGATTAACTAATTTCCCGACGGGATGTTGTTCTATTGTGACCTAGGCTTGCCATATTAAAGGATATTTTCGTTGTAGGTATTCATTAATTTATGCCACCTCAGTTCGCTTATGTGTGCCAGTCAGACAGTGAAAATTACAGCAGCGACGGTCGAGGATAGTGAGCATACGGACGCCCGACATGTGTGCAGTTGGTGCCTCTGCCTGCTCCTGTAAAAATACGTTAGCTACTTATCCCTTATTTTTGAGAATTTGCTAAAAAGTAGTAAAGTTTCTATGGTTACATTAGAAGAAATTGTACTACCAATACCGTAATTCTGCAATGTATGTAGCATTAGTCAACATGCTAATTATAGTATTCGTACCATTTGCAACCATAACATTCGTAATATTTTGCCGCTACTTTGCGAAAATATTTGAAATGAAATCTATGCTTTCTTCTTTAGAATACAATAGTACCAATACAATAACAATATTTCGGAAAATATTTTCAAATATTTTAAATGGAAAAAATGACGTAGTTATTAAGCTCATTCTCAATGGCCGCTCATCCATAGACATCATTGCCAAGGTAGAAATGACCAGGTCAACAGTTGAAACCATTTTCGACCGTTATAATAAACTCAGCTGCATCTACAGGAATCCTGGTAGTGGAAAAAATAAAAAGTTTGAACCCCTCGTCTTATAAGGACTGTCCGGGATCGTATTCGCTGCAGTCAGGTCCGGAGCATGACGAAGATGGTTGTTGAGCTTGAGGTATGGGAGCACACGGTCAGGAATGGCATAAAAAAGGACCTGAAGGCTAAGTCAAGGGCTAGGACAAAGAAGCATATTGTTACTGAGGCTGTGAAAGAGAAGAGCCTGGAAAGAATTAAGAGAATTTTAAGTTTCCCCAAGAAAGGACCCCACACGGTGCTCTACTCTGACCGAAAACACTTCATGATCGATTTGGTGTCCAACAGTCAGTTGAGTATAAGTTTCAGACCAAAAAGTCTGCGTCTGTGATGGTCTTTGGACTGATTGCCTCAGACGGCAAAGTCATGTCCCTTGTGTTTATCAAGGCCGGGGTCAAAGTGAACACAGACGTGTTCCTGGGTGCTCTTCAGAAACATTTTAAGCCTTGGATAGATTTCAGTTAGACTGTAGACGACAATGTGGTCTTCCAGCAATAGATGGCACCTCTTCATATGTCACGGAAGAAAAATAAATGGCTGAAAGACCACATGCCTTATTTCTGACCCAAGGATATGTGGCCACCATCCTCATAAGACTTAAATCTCCTCGACGACAGCATTTGGGCGTAGGTCAAGGAAAGAGCCTACAACAAGCCTCATAACAATATTGAGGCCCTGAAGGTCCCCACCGCTAGAGAGTGGAACAAAATGACACCGAAGTACATCAGGAACACGTGCGCCAAGTACACACTGATAATCGAAGAAGTCATTGCTTACAATTGATCTCGTATTGAATAATTACTTTTTACTATGCATTTTTAGTTTTTATGTAAAATTAATTTGTTTTCCTGTTACTTGCTCTTGATTTGGGTCAGGCTATAGTTTGGATTGCTAAAATTACGAAATGTACGGTCGCATACGGCACTGCTTGAAATAAAACGGACCATATTGGTAACATTGATTTTAATGAACGTGATAAATTCTGTTTTCAAAATGCTAGAGACTACTAATACCCCTTAACAATGTGTCAGGTAGAATCCTTTATACTGAACATATCTAATAACTTGTGCATCATTCTTAAACTTATTATTTTCCTATTATACCTACTAGATACTGACACCACTGCTACTAAACGCATGGAATGGGCTTTCGGAATATTATAACGCATTGGCATAACCTCAGTACTATATCTGTTTTGGGTAGCACCTGAAGTTCCATCAACCAACGTCAAGGGATTCATACTATCACGCATCAAATGTCATGTGTAATCATGAAGTTTATAACGTTTACTCATACAAGTGCTGAAATGGATTGTGTAAACCACTCCTCAGCCTCATGAAGTTTGTAACCATTTTGGTGGCTTTGTTGCATGCGATTCCGTTGATAAAACGTTTTGTACCTACGTCTTTCATTTCACCTGATATCTAGCACACCCTGAAATTTCAAACTTGCAGGCCTTCAGTGAATTCAAAATTTGAAATTACACAGCAGGTCTTGGCGCCACAGGCAAAGTGGACGACGAAGCTTGTAGGCAGCACTCAAAAGTTGAACAAGTATAAGTACTGTACTGAAAAATACAGGATCATTGATGAGTTTTTGAAGGTTCAAATAGCAACCTTTAGATACAATGCAAATTATTTTAGTTGTGCTGAGGTGAATTAAAGTTCTAGTTGCCTGATAAAAAATCGCGAAGAAATGGAGCTACTCTTGAGGAAAAACCATGTCAAATAGCAATAGTTAGAGCAGTTTGACCTACGGAGAAAAAAATGAAACTTATCCGTTTAGGCGAATGTCTAATTATTCGTCTTCCAAAAAAGTTTCCTGAACATTTGCACCGCTTAAGATAACAGTTAAGCTTTGATTTTGTACTGTCATCAAACAATCTTCGAACTTTTGAAGGATGAAACTACATGCGTTAAGAGCTTTGACTGCTCGACGCAGAAATCATACGCAACAGCGAAGTAACTTCTGCAAATTTGTATAAAATCTGACCCTGTTTCATTTATACTATCTTCAATTTTTAATCATTTTGCTTTAAATCGTTGTGGCTTCTTCTTCGAAGTTGATGCCATTGGTGGTGAATTCTACCAGTGATATAGCTTTTCATCGGCAGCAGATAAACTCTTCTCACCGCAGCAGTCATCACTTGCTGGTACCATGTCACCTGTGGTGTCAAAGTCCGTCACTTTATTTCATCCCGCTTCTGGATGAAAGGGCTCAGATCGAAGTTGAGTGTAACAAACCACCTTGGCAATCCCTGTCCCGCTCTTGCATTTTACGTCGGCGACAACCGGAGTGGCAGACGTTTCTTGAGCGGTACACGCACTCATCTCAGTGGTGACAAAAGCCTTCTGTCATTGCCACAACTGCGACATTTTCCTTAATGCCGTCAGCTCCTCTCCAACTGGCAACATAAACGTTGTGAAAGCAAGAACGATGGCCGTAGCAGTCAAGACATGGGTAATCGCTTTTATAACATGCGCCATTCTTGATGCAGAGGGAAACAGACGTATGTTTTATTTTGAAAGTAAAATTCCAAAACTTTCCTCCATTCAACCTGAATAAGATTAAAAACACAAACCACATAACACCGGAAGATCACAAACGAATGCCGGAAGACTGAAACTATGGACATCATGAAGAATCATCCCTTAATGCCTCTCAAAATGAAGGTTAAATTGCACCTCCTTAAAAACGGTGCCGGCATCGTGGGTTAATGACCTCATTATTTTAGTTCAAATAAACAAAGAGGGTTAAAATTTCGTATCTAATGGGCTCAATAGGCCAACCGGTGTAAATAAAAGAAGATTCAAATGCGAATTAAGAGCAGGAAAAATGGTTGCTCAATTTAAAAAGCCCAGTTAACTGTTTCCTTTCGATCACTTGATTTACTACCGGGCACACCTATTCATGAACATCGCACCACACTGAAATTCAAGGTATTCCCTCTTGTGGAGTATCCCGTAAATTTACCCTTCTGCACTTTGACACACTTACTTTATTTCGGGAGTTCCTAACCTAGAAATTCGAGTTTACTACTTCCAAGTTCATCGCCTCTACCTAAACTCACGACGGGACTCATCAAATTCATACCATTAGCCTTTGCGTGCAGCAGAATGGACATGAGGGGAGAAATAAGGGTGTGGTGTGGTACAAAGTATTGGGAATATATGCAAATTAATCACTATCAACGTTAATTCTGTCCATAGGAAGAGGGGCAGAAAGAACGAAATAGTCTGTGGATGAAAGCCAAATTTTCCTCATGCTATAAGACCAGCATTGAAGAGAAAAGCCAGTTTTAGATGCTAAAATGAGACAAGATGACAAGAGGATTCTCAACGGAATCTAGATGCTGGTGGTCGTTCGTCAGCCATCCTTGTTATTGTAATAGGGCCAAAGTAAAGTCTTGCAATGACTCTTGCGAAGTCTGCTCATCAAAAAGGAGATAGCACATTTATTTGTAGGATAAATGTGACGCCTAAGTAATGAGTGAACCGAGCTCGGTGTAGGCGTGAGAGATGGGGCTGGGGGGGAATATGCGAGCTTGAGGCGCAGCATACATTCAAGTTTAAATCCAGAATCTACGATTCCTGATTTTCCCTTTGGGCATTTTTTTGTATTCCCCGAAGCGTACTCACTTCCCATGCTTCTAGCTGGCCCCACACGTGGCGAAAGCCAAAATGTTTCGTCATTTTCCGTTCTCGAAAAGAAATGGTACTACATGTTAACATGCCTTTTTAAATAATTAAACTCTGATATCTGCTATTTTTCTCATTGCAGTAAATGATGGCTTGATTTCAGTCTATTCAGGTGATACAGGAAGATCTTCCAAAATGTTACTGCTGCTTGAAAATTCGGGTATGCTGCCTTAACTAAAGAGCCACTGATGAAACCCTGTCCCTTATGACCTCGAAACCTGGGTAAACATGAACATTCCGGATGCTTTAACGGTATTTCCTCGTAGTTTTAAACTCCACTTCGAGTTTTGCTTAGGCATCGTTAATAACACTAACGCCATATTAAGGCTATTGAAGGCAGGTGTATGACCATTTGGAGAAATCATGAGCATTCCACCTTGCGTGTTTGGCAAGTACCGTGTTCGTTAATCTTGTAGATTCCAATGCTGCCTCAAATAAACACAAGGATGCAGTTGGCTAGTCTATGTGCTCTCCCTATGGTAAACAATTACGTTGTTGTAAACAATTGACTGCCTTTTGGCAGTTTGCGAATATTAAGCAGTTATAGCACAGGTGCTGACAGATTCCAGTTCAAAGCAAGTTTCAGACCGGACCTAAAACGTCTGTTCTGAAGGACTTTAATCCAAGTTCACCCATTAATTTTCCTCGCAAAATAACCCAAGTAATGTACAGAGTGACGTTTCTATGTGGACGTAATACAGTTAGAACCCGATTAAATTTATTAAGAGCTAAACATACCGATAATGGTATTTCAACACGACTCTCTCGGTTTTATGGTGACATGATAGAAGTCAATATTGTGTCTACTTTGCTGAAAACTTTCAAGGAAGTCTGGTTTTCAAGTTACACTAACCAAAAGACAGTCTTGTGCAAACCTACTGGGGTAATGTTTTCACATTTAACTTTTCCTGCCCCAATTGCAACCAGACACTTCTTATTATTATCGTTTCCTTTCTAACACTTGCTTAATACTACATTTGCGCTCTGCAAGTTCTTTGAGCTGTCAAAAGCACGTTTTATATACCGAATGGTCTCCTAATTGACTCTCACTTCATGTTAGTCTTTAATTATCCCCTTTAATTCAGTTCAACTTCGCTCGCTTTTTTACTTTAAGATCAACAGTTCCACACAAGGAATTCATAACTACCGACCCCTATCAACTGGTGTTCACGAACCAAGTAGATTATGATTGATCGCGATAACCAATACTCACAGCATTAACTTGTAAATGCTGGTCCAGCAAATGAAAAATTAAGCGTTTTGTACGGAGGGCATTTGTTAAAAACTTTCATGTGATAGTTGTTCCGGAAGACTGAGTCAATTAAAAATCAGAAACACTAAGCTAGGCTCTCCTTGGCTGACTTTAATCTGCCCCAATTTCTTAAATACCTATAGTTAAAAATGATCCATTTTCATCAAGATTTTCAGGACTTTACATAAGCAGCAACCATCACTGTATAATGCATAGAACTATTCGTCTATAATTTAATTGTAACAGTTTATGCTGTCAAATTTAGTTCCAAAAGTTGTAAATGGTCAGGAGCATTGCTCCTTCTACGACCTATAAGTGAGAGGATATTATTTCACAAATGCACAGAGTCTTATATCACTGGGATCCTGAAAAGGTCAGCGTAACGACGCCAAAACTCTTCTTATTCTCTTTGCGTTGATTCTCATGCCTCACAGCTGAGTATGTCTTCTAGCGTTGCCCCTCTAAGTTTACCTGTCAATAACGCCATACGTTATCTCTAAATTATGAATATTTCATTTTATTCGTAATATAAACCGGGATAACAGTTTGGCCATTGGGGGATGTATTAAATTTCTTTTAAAACGGATGCAAATGAGGATGTTATCGCTCTTCACCGCAATTAACTAATGACAAAGGCAGCGGAGGTAGGGCATGCGTGAACGGCCATTGACATCAGAGGAGGGATGCGAACAGAGCTAGTCACGCAAGCTCACGCTCTCCTGTCGTCTCTTAGGTTTCGATAAATGGCTATTCCAAACTCCTTTGACCTTCCTCAAAATATTACTTCCTAATGCCTTTAGCCTACATCCATTTCCGTTCCCATCTCTTCAGCCAAAATAGGTGATATACTGTCAGCTTACTTTTCGATCACGGAACAGGACACCACGGTTAATTAGCTGGCCAATCTTGTATTCAGTCGCCGTGCCACACCATTCCATATCGTCTTCTATCCTCCTTTTAAGTTCACTGAATGGAGTTAACCTAATAGAAATTATTTTTCCCTACGATAATTTTTACATGATCTTCTGTGAAAAGACCAATGTCTGTCAGCCGCAACTTATAAAAAATTCAATAAACCAGGTAACTGTCCATAAATTAGGGATAAGATTGCTGTTAACTGCTACGGAAAAGTGTCTCTGCTTTGATTGGAGATAGAATATAACTCTTCCCGGTTGACCATCACAGTCATGATAAATTATTTCAACAGATGTTTTAAAAATAAACGATGCGGATGTGACATTCAAATCCCCTTGGAGACATAATAACGCCTGTTATACGCAAATCGACCTTTAAAGAAATTACATAAGAGGAAACTAGTAATAACAAACTCCATAAAATACTAAAGTGCACCAAAGATGAGTGCAGTAGGTGAAGAGAAAACGTCCAGAGACATGCCAATAGACCGAAATGCAAATCAGATGCACTGAGAATGATTTGAGATGAAAGCAGAGTCGACCTTCATTAATCTCTGTTTTGTAATATTTTTCCTAATTCGGATCTCTTTAACTATTCAATTGAAAGAGTTTTTTAACTGTAAAAATTTACTTTAAGGAAATTTACTTTTGGCAAATTAGGATTCACTTTATAGTAAAATATTACATAAATTCGGCTGGCAATTCTTAGAACGTTCGTAAACATTTACTGAGCAGAGTATGAATTTTCAGTTTTGCTTGATCTACGTGCAAAACTGAGAGCAGCTTTGTATGAAAACTTTTAAGAATTCTTAGTTTGTTTTTTCAACATGTACAACAAATCTGCGGAATAAGCTTAGGAAGTAACGAAATCCTCTTTTTGGCAGGTTACGGTGAGTTGCTAGTAAATTATTTGCATGATATGAGATTTCAATTCAACTTCGATGACAGCTGGTGTTCTGAAATAAAAGTTCCAACCAAGATTCCTTGGAGCACTTCTTTGCGTGAACCTTTATTAATCTACGGAATGTACATGTGGACTCGTTAAACCCTATTCGGGCTGTGCATTCATAGAAAGTGCTACACCTGGGGGGGGGAGTAGAGAGGCACGCATCGGCGCAGTGTACGCCGCACCAGCTACACGCATCGAATCACTGCATCAGATGGCTAACAGGTTCGCACAATGGATCGATGGCTGGGAAAAGATTGAGGTCAACTCTGGGGACTGCGTCCCATGGCACTATGCGTCTTTTTCTCGCTTTTCCTTAGCTAACGCCTTTTTCGACTACAACGATGAACTAAAACCATGTACTAGAAGGTCGTCAACTGATGGGGTAGCTTGATCCGCCTCCCAGGATGGAGACTCAGGCTGAATTGTCTCCTCATTAACGCGGCCACTACGTCATTTCCACGCAACTGTTATCCGAGCCACCCATTTTTCGGTTTCCGTACAAAACCAGTGCATTGTTCACAGACGGGTGTGTGTGGCACGCGTAGACGAATTGTTGAGGTTTGTCAGCTACTGTGCACGATCCCGCCCCGATCATCGTGAATCTAGCTTAACCCCAGGCTCAGGCTGGTAAGGGTGGAGAGAGTGTGACAGATGCTGCGCAAGTCCGCTAACATTATAAATTAATTTAGCCATCCCTGCTAACACCCTACTTTGGGGCAAATTATGAACACCTTGTTTCTCGGCGAACGAAATGTCGTATACTTATCAGCATTAGAGGCTTCCACATCCATCGCCGATGGCTGAACGTGGTACAACGATCAGTTGGTGTCCTTCAGATGAGTCTTACATTGCCGCAAGTCCATCGCTCGTTCTGGTTATTGTTCCGATAATTATTTGACACTTTGGCCCAGTGCCCCCACCGAACTTAACGTCCTCGCACTTAATAGGGAAAGGTGATTATTGCGAATGTTTATGAAATGGGGAAGCAGTGGCCGAGAACCATTAGCAAGGCAGTAATCAGCCCACGCGGTTGTTTTATTTCGCGAGAATTTCGGCCTGGTCAAAATTTACGGTGTGACCATATTCCGTCAACTAGCTTCTAGCGAGAGTATAAATGAAACTTAAGTGTCATAAACTTTCCTGCAACAATTGGTCCTCATCGCGCCAAATATGGCCATTTGCGACGAATGTGGGCACAGCTCATTTTGATTGATATGGGATCACATCGCAACTCCATTCTATAAATCAATTGAAAATGTTCATTTGCATTAGTTAGTTATTTGTTTACTGAATCATGCTTTTGTACTTGGTTACAAAGAAGCCCATTCAAGGATAACATCCTGATGGGTTTGAAAAATTTTCTGATTACCCTTTTCGGGAATCCCTATGACAACTCCCCGAATTAATGCTTTCTAATCGAAAACACGTGCAAGAAGCTCGGTTACCAGTCCCCGATATAAGTCACCTATTATAAACAACATAACCACTGCAACCCATGTTTGTCTATTACCTTCATATTTTTGGGTCTGTAATAATGAGTCCCAGTGTCACTCCGAACTATCAGGCGACTAACATTCTTGTTTCTGCCACCACATATCCTTATTAACAAATAATTCCTTGAAACTATCCCTTTCCTCTTAGCTGTGAATGCGTAATGCACGCATGAGCTAGATGCTGTGTTTTATAAAACACTGTGGACTTATGCATGATGACACGGAAAGGCCTAATTTTTGGGAGAAACAAAGAGAACACTGCAAAACCTATCTTTGCGTTAGAATATTTAATAAGCCCTTAGTTCGCAGTAGAGTTTTATATAGTGACATAAACTAGGTAGTACCTTTAACAGAATTTAAGGCAGAACATTTGACTTAGTTTCAACCCACGTGTCAACTTAGAAGACTCTACTGTTTCTTGCACAGCATAAAAACACCTGAGCAAGTTCTCCAGCCGATGAGGTAAAGCGAAACCATCTTTGTTGCAATGCATGAGTTTTGTACGGTTCCAAGGAAGGCCGTCTTTGTGTCTGATCATTTTTCGTTTGTTAATTTGCCACTTGGTACGAGAAGGAAATGATCTTTCCGAGCTTACTTGGGAATTTCGTCAGCGCCGAACCTTCTATTAAAAGTCACTTTTAAAAGCCAGCTCTTCTTTAAAGAAAGTTTCTGGACAACATAAAATAGGTTAGAATGTAGTTGAATGTGAAAGCTACAAATGATAGGTTTTGCTAACGAATTCCGGTAGATCGAAAGAACTCGGTGAATCACCGAATTTCCCATGAAGAAAAGGGACACATGCAGCAAAACTTCATGATTCTAAAAAATGAGTCCGTTGGCTTTATGTACTTCCGTCCACGTGAGATTAATTAATGATAGTGAGGGACTCATTTGTGGCCGAAAAATGCAGGTTGACAACATGTTTTGTTTTAGCAGCAAGGCCTGTACTTATCTAGTACAAAAACCTGAAACGTCCTTTTGAAGGAGACGACGTCTAACGTGTATATTATGCAGCCAGAAAAGGTATGATGAGATAAAGGTAATATTGAAGAATAATTATTATAAGGATTATGATTAAAGTAAAGATACGAAGGAGGTCTACATACGTCTTCGCATTGGCTGTGAAATAAACCGTGCTACCAGTTTGAAAAATAAAGCCTAGAAGACAATTTTGTTTTTTTCCGATCGTGAGCACACTAGTTAACAAGTCCACGATCAATTTAACCAAACTTTCGCCATATTGCTTTCACTTCCATTTGGACCAAAGGTCACTACGAATTAACACGTAAATCACAGCTGCCAGGTTTATCCTTGGGTAATGCTTTCAAGAAATAAAATCCAACAAATTTCCTTGTTAGGCTGTCATACTGGGTACATGTGAACGGTTAATGCTAATTGCAAGCTATAGAGTATGAACACGAATTATAGCAGTGACCAGAAAAAAATTCTGCAGAATTTGTTCTTAAGTAACTTTAATTTATTGAACACAAGCATATAGGACGGGAAAGTCGCTGAAATAGGTTTTCAAATTACATAATAGGAAGAAATAGAATATCAGCAGATAGCATTTCCTGAAAGAAATCCATGTGCTTTTAACTTCTCAATTGAAGGCTGACTTTATACAAGTATATGTTTATAATTTATGCTGTGGATTCCGTTCAATAATAAAACAAAACTCGTGTGATGTCGGCCAAAAATGATACAATTACCCTTCGATTGCGAAAAATCCGTAGAAATTAGGCATCATGGGACTACTGTCACTGAGAGACGGTTGAACTCTAACGACAACAGTTCTGTAAAACGTTCGATTAGGAAATGTGTTAGAGTTTTTCTAGAGGGGAAGTTAAAACGTCGGATTCTGCATTAGATAGGTTCGTACGAGACCATTTACAATAGTGCTAATTTATTTGGGTCAAAAAAAACAGAAATTAAGCTTCAACTTCTGCCTCTGATTTCTCGTCCTCCAATTTGTCCTTTATGTTATCGCCTGTGATGTCTGGTATGCAGCATAGTAGCACCACCACAGTAAGAGTAACTGCGGCGTAGACGACGACCGGAAGGCCATGCCTGAATTTCGAGTCGAGTTCGTTAATGAAACTGCTTATGATACTGCCCACTCGACCTAGACCAGAGGCGTTGCCCAGCGCCTCAGTCCGAATGGCCGAGGGGAAAAGTTCTGGCACGTAGATGAAGATCATGTTGAAGGCAGCGCATAGTAGAGAAAGGGCCAGATTGCAGCAGACAACAAGTGCCACCTCTGAAGCGGGGTTAAGGATGACTGTATAGAGGCCACCAACGAGTAATGTGATTCCTGCCATCGAGTAGAGGACCATTAGGGGCCTACGGCGGCTACGCACACAACTGTAGAGAACAGTGGAGAGGAGGCTACCAGGCAATGATGTCAAGGCATTGATAAACGATATAAAATAAATAGAACCCCGAATGATGCGGGTGTAGTAGAGGAGACCAAAGAAGCAACACAGCTGTCCAGAAAATATGCAAGTGGAGACGATGCTGCGTTTGGCGATTTCAGCAGTCTGATAGGGTGCCTTGACAGTCTCCCATACCTTAGAGCATGTTGTCTTATCACAATTTTGAACATAACGCCGGCAGCGTTGAATAATGCCTAGTACCGAGGACTTTTTCGCAAGCCGGTTTTGGTACATAGTTCAATTCCTTGATGAACTCACTTCTGGTCATTATCGATCGTCGTTTTCCGCATAGTAAATTGTTGATTTTGTATGCCTTGTAAAGAGTTGAAACAGCTTCCTCGAACCGATTTTGTGAAACGAGCCACCGTGGAGATTCGGGTAGGAAGTAAAGAGCAAAGACACCGACACATGGCGGTGCGACCACAAGCAAATGCAGGTATCGCCAGTTATGTATGTACATGGCTGCCAAAGCATGTACAGCGCGGCATACAAAATTGAAATAGATAGACCAAGGAGCGCTAAAAATGGATCTGTAACGGGCGTTAGTCATCTCCACCAGAAGTACGGTAATTGAAGTCACTTTAATTGTGCAGCTTATTGCTAAAAGGGCTCGCAAGACCGTGTAAGTGACGTAGTTTGGTGAAAAAGAAACTGACAGACCGAAACCACATTCAAAAAAAGTCGCCATATAGATAGCCCTCTTCCGTCCTAGATGATCTCCCAGGACACCGCCCAACATGAAACCTATCAGCATCCCAGTCATGTACACTGACGAACTGAAGGGTACTTTCCAAGCCTCCTCACAGACGAGGCTCCATTCTGCCACAATGCTGCTTGGATACTGGTGCTCCCATGGGTCATACACATACCCATATGGACAGGCTTCAGTACTACTGTTTTCTGGGACTAGCGCCGTTCTGTTCTGGAGGATATCCTTAAAATTAATGGGTCGGTCGGTAAGCTGGTAACGTTTGCATCCGTACAGACCCTGATGTAGACCTTCGTCATTAGGATCCTCGGGCCAGGGTCCTACAAGAGCTGCAGCTTCGTGAAAGCTGAGAGTACCTCCAGTGAGGACCGCCTCCAACTCCGGCTCCATTTTGCACCGAAAACGAGGTACAGCATTTGCGTACACGGGAAAGGTTATGGCAGAAGACATCGAGATACAGACAAGAATGACAATCGTGACTTGCCAGAGTCCGCGTGAACCTACGAGTCTGTCGTAAACATCATCAAGTTGCAGTAAACTGATGGGTTTCTTAGATGATGGCGAATCGGGCCGCTCTTCCTCGCTATGTGGACTTGCGGTGGATTGTGCCAGCATGGTCTTCCGCGGGCTAGAGGCCAAAATTCTAACTGCGCTCTTGCTACCCTGGAGGAGGTTTTTAACTGCCAAACCAGAGCACAACTGTGGGTTGGTCACCGCCTATTTGCATACTATTAAAGCCGCCTCCATTGGTGAGGCTCACTGGAATTGCAACGATAATGATGAACAGTAAAAGCGAATTTCCCTTCTGGGAACATCAGTACTTTGTTAAATGTTTGACTCTGCATTATGAGTACTATTACAGTAACTGGGACTCAAGACTGGGTTGCTGTACACTAACGCAGTCTACGGCTTTTTGAAGCCACAAATCTAAATTATATGGTCTTGTGTTTGTTGGTTGGCCTTACAGCTAGGTTTTCACATAGGGTAAATTGTAGCAGTATAATAGGCTTAAGAATTGCTGTTTATTCAACAATTTGTAGTAAATAGTAAACACACAGTACACCCAAAACCCATTATTCATAACTCCGATATTTTTAATACTGCAATGCACTACAACTGAGTTTTATCATCCAGAAACCTGATTGAATTTGGGGATGGCTCCCCTGCTTGTGATGTTGGCATTTAGCAATTAATTTCATAGACTTTCCAGGTCGTCAAAATAAGTTTTTACACCAGGCATGCGTTCATATACATGTAATTTTCACATTATGATTGGCCTGGTGTTATTTAACAACTAACATGCTGACATGGAAATGGACGAGCTCGTAAACAACACACCACTGCTCACATGCTCCCCAACGGGTGCTTCATTCTGTCACACAGGCAAATAGCCATCTCAATGCAACAAGCCCTGTGTATAGAATAAATCGCTCCTAAAATCCCATTGACTTCTCCTATTAGACGGAATGAATTTATCGTGTGCGGTTAAAAGTCGATCTCAGATCCTTGACCGCCACACTGAAAACGGCAAATTTTATGACGATTCTTGAATCTTATGAGTCCACAGCGCCGTAGTAACGGCCAACTACAGTAAGACACGAATATGTGTACCCTTATGAGCTTTCTTCTTCAATGGACCTTTGTATGTATTTAAACAAGTATGCAGCATGAAGGCAATTGTTTGACTATTGCTTAGAAGAGAAAACTACATTTACTCTCCCAAAAGACCCATTTTACCAACATTTCCGCATTAAAAATGAGTTTGTGCCATGATTCGGTGGGTATGCACATTCGACCATACCCTTCCTGCATTGTGAAGCCTGATACTCCAAACCACAATAATAATAAGAGTGAAGCACAGTCACACAACTCCTACGGCTTTTGAGCTTGAAAACCAGAAAGGTGATAGAAATGGCCCTGGGATTAAAGAGCAAACTGATTGTGGGTACATCAGTTACTTGTACTAAGCGTGGGTTGATTTTAGGCCTCCTAAACTTCTCTATTCTTGTCCTGACACAGGGGGATATATTCAGACGCTGCAGTAACACACGTGGACATGAGTTGCTGCCTCACTCATTTTAATATTCACAGTTTACTCGCATTTTGCTTTGCTCCTCTGTGAGAGAGATAAGATCAGCAAATTCCGAGAAAGTGCAATACAGCAAAACAAACTGTACTGCTCTGATATGTGACCCCAATCGGAAAATGTGAGACAAGGATTTTTGTAATACGGGAATGGTGGTACTAGGGGTTTTATGTGTAGTGTAAACGAAGCTGGTATAGTTGTTTTCGAGGGAATGTTAAAAAAATAAGAACGCCATTTGCACAAGTTGAAGTACCGGGAACTAGAAGCTGGAACTGGTTACAAAAATGTAAAAGAGAGGGCATTGTTTACATATTCCATGCAAAATCTTACTAGTCCGTGATAGCAATCACACTAAAGGAGAAACTGTGAAGAATATATAGTAAACTGCAACTCTCGGTCATGACAGAAGGCCTAATTGAGATCGGCAACGTTGATAGCCGAACTCCTGACCTGAAACCCGTGTCTTAAGCATAAACCAACACCACAGCCCTACGCCCAACACGAACCCTAACCTTTAATGTTAAACGTAACGTGAACCATAGCCTTAACCCTAATCTCTACTCCAAGCTTTAAACCATAAACCTAAAATTCAAACCGCAAAGCCTACTACTATCCTAACGATAACCCTACAGGCAACACTTGAGGGAGGCGTGACGGGGAAAGAGTGAAAGGAGAAGGGGTTAAATTACGCATACTAAAATGATATAAGTGGGTACTTCCTATATGGGGCTACATATCAGATTGTCAGCAAAGTAAGAATATAACATCTAGGAATTTAAGGTAACTCGCCAGTTTGAGGGAAGATTTTCCCAATTAGCAATGGTAGATTGGCTACTATTGAAGTGCCTTTTATAAAATCTGCTTTTGAAAATACTTGATGAGTCGTATTTAGCCTCTTTAAGTTGTTTGCAAGTGGGGTAGGAAAACCTTCTTTATGAATAATGCGAGACTGAATACAAAACGACAACTTTCATTCAAATTGATCAACTGTGCAATCGGACAACTGATGTCAAATCGAATATGCTTCCTTGTCGGCGAGATATAATTGAACTAGTGTTTATGTGGTGTTCAACTACAACACTGCCTTATTGTCTTTATGCATACAACCTAGTCTCGCAGTTTTGAGAAGACGTTTACTTAACTAATAGACTTAGTAACCCAAAGTCTGTCCTCGGAACATATTAGGCTGCCTTTACCAAGTCAAAATTACCTGAAAGTGGATTTTAGTATATGGCCCCAATGGAATTCGCTATACCCGATTCAAACATAAAAGGGATTGGTGCTCAGATCTGTAAGTTAGACAAGCTATATCTTCTATGTACCTTTTTATAACTTTGTTTACTTTTGGCCCTAGCCGTAAGTCGCTCCTTCCTGCTCTCATGGAATTCTACCACCCCTCTTAGTTCGAAGCAATAAGGGTGACTTATATGGTCCTCTAAACAGGATATGGGCACAGGAAACACCCGCAATAAATGGGTCTTTTGCGCCAAATTTCAAGGAAAATAGGATTGTATTTAGGGTTAGGATTGGAGGTTAGTTTAGAATCCTTGTTTAGGTTAAAATTGAGGTTACCGTTACGGTTCTGCTAATGATTCGGGCTATGGCTTGGATTTCTGTTAAGTCTAGTGTTAGTTTTATGAAACAGGACGACTTGCCTAGAATTATACGCAGGACCACCCTTGTTAGTTCGCTGTGCGTTCTCATTCCCGTTTCCTGTTTAGGAAGAGGGAAGGGGGCTTATCAGTAACCTTTACCGTTGAAGCAAGGATAAGAGTCCATCTTTTATTTATCCGGGATGCGTTGTGGTTATTAACTGGCTACATGACGCAAGGCAACCAACTTGAGTAATCGATGCTGAGCCAAACACGAATATGCGTGTTCCGTCCTGCATTGAGGTTGAATTTGTGAGCTTCACGTACACGCAACCTTGACTTGAGTACGCTTGTCCTTGGGGAGGATAGCTGAACTTCAGGGTAAGAAGCCTTTAAAATTTACCAATATTTACATAAGTTAGTTTCTTTATTATTTAGCTGATGCAGACCTCACTCTCTTCCCCACCCCCACAATCAGACCACTGTCCGAACCGGTCAGTTGTCTGATGCGTAAGCGGGCGCAGCTGCTGGTGACCTCGTCTACGTGTAATACGTACACGACCTGCCCCCACAAACACAAGCACCAGGATTTCACACAACAGGGGGTTGAACGGCTTACATCTCACATGTGGGAGATAGCCAGAGGTCACGTTAAGAAGGAGCCATCGCAGCCTGACTCTCAGCCCACCAGTCAGCCACTCCACACAATACACATTGGACTAACTGCGAGGTCTGAGTGTAATTGTCAGTTGGCAACCTTCTAACCGCGGCGGTTAACGTTACCGCACACTCTTCTCCTCCCCCACCTGAGCCCGGTCTCACGACACAGGCAAGAAGACCGGAGATGATAGAGGTCGCAGGTGGCTGGCGCGGCCGGAGCCGCCCCTGGGCGAACCACCACATCTGGCTCGGATCCCACAGAGTGGGAGTGCCATAAAGACCACATTAAGAAGGAGCAATTGCAGCCTGAGTCTCAGTCCGCCAGTCAGCCACTCCACACAAAACACACATAGAAAAACTTCGAGAAAGCAGGTTTATGCCGAGGTTTCAGATGATATTGAATCTAACTACCTGGTCATTATAGGTTGCCTTATTTGTTTCTATATAGTCTCCATGGTGGTTAGGTCAGCTAACACATGGGGCTATTATTTTTGAACTACCCCACTGTCTGCAACCTCCTATATGAAGGTGATTACTTAAAATGAGAGAGCCAAAAGGAGTGCCTCCATGTATGAGCAAAGGGCCACTAAAAGCATGCTATTTATTTGTCATTAACCATCTTTACATGTGTAGACAACCACGCGTAGAAATACGAGCAAACTATAACATGAATTGTGCACTTAATTCTAATTCCCAATAAGGATTAAGTGTGAAACATGGAGTTGAGGTTACCTAATTAAGTCGAATACACCAGGGAGGTGGAAGATTGCAGCTGACGTGGGTTTAGTGTACTATGACAGAATAAATTTACTTCAAAGGTAAATTTATGCTAATGAATTAAGACAACTGGGTTTTGTAGTAATAGGTGGCATGAAGCTCAAATAGTTAATTTAGAATACGGAAATGTGGGAAAGAAACAGAGAGGGGGAAGGTCGACTTGGAGCCGAAATTCATTGTTGAGCGGAAACAAAGTACTTTAGATGTCTCCTTGGAAAACCTACTCAAGCGAAACAGGACTCAGCAGACAGCAAAATCACGTAAGTCACGTTGTAAAGTTCTTTCTTCCTCCAGTTGGATGCAGTTTCCATGGAAACAGTAGAATCACAATAGTAAGCCATCTTTGTGGAAGAGATGTAGTCCCACAAGTTACCAAATTCTTTTCCCAACAAAACGTATTCAGTTAGACGTGGGATAACACGATGAAACATGCATACTACAAGAACTCATAATAAACAGATGGCCTCTAAACAGAATCCTGAATATTCTGACATCCTGAAGTATAAAATTTAAAGGCTATCGGATCTGAAAATGGGAAAGGCTTCTGCTGAGTGTACAAGGTTGGACCCCGGCTTCTATGCCCCATCCGCATTCAATGTCTACAGAAACGCTTTCGTCATGATTACGAACCCTGAAAACAATTTAAGTGGTCCGTCTTAGTTTATCTCGAAGAAGGGAATGTTCTCGGTAGTGCTCACCATGCAGTTGACCTCACAGTTCACTGCAGCTCTCCCTGGTAAAATTCACACTGTACGACTGTTTTGTCGTGCGAATGAGCACACATAAGTTTAATTTTTACGTGGTTTGTCATGAAATGGCCGATTTTGTGGCTAAAAATTAATTGCTTATTTAAAAACGTTACAGTTAGTGAAAATGCAATATGGGGATTTAAATAAGTTGTTTCAATTGGATTCTTGATTAAGGCCTGCACTTGTATGTAGTTCTTCGGCTTCAGAAGCAATAAAGTGTTGAAATAAATGACTTATTACCCTTGGTTCGCATAAATTTTTATTTCATCAATAAAACTCGATTTTAAGAAGAAGAATAATGATTTTTTTGGGAAACATTGACGTTTACAAGGCACGCATGTGATCTTGTGTCAACAATGAAGCACGTTTTACTAAATTAGCAGGAGTAAAATATTTGCAAGAATTAATCCTTCCAGTTGGGTCATTTGTGAATTTTAAATTAAGCTGATCATTTATATAAAAATTAATTTTTCATTCGAAAGCCTGCTTAAAGAAAGCTGCTTGATGAATGAGATATATATTAACCAACTATACATTTTGCTTATTATTTTGAAATATCTGCATCATCCAATATTTCATTCTGAGCTACCTACTGTGAACGTATTAATCTTGGTTCCTCTCATCAAGGCCTTTTTGATGAAATTCCGTCCGTATCTAGTTTAACAGGTGTCTGGATCTTAAACACCTCTTGAAAAGCGTTTATCTATGAAGCTTAAATAATGATTTGTTTTAACCAAGTTTACATTTTACCATGAATTAGACAGGAGAAAAATTCTCGGGCTGCCTGACAAGATCCTCAATTTAAATAAGTTCTGTGGGCGTAGACTATGGAGTTCTGTGTAAAAACATAAGAGCCAGGGAACAGCTTGCTACGTACTTATCCTAAACTTTCTATGAAACGACATTTAATTCATCTTAAAAAGTTAATTATTGTAATTATAATTCAAATCTACATGACAGCTACATGTTACTGACGACCGTATATTAAATATAATATTCTGACTAATTTAATCTCTGTAACATTCCAAGATCTGATCTCAGGCTTTGAAACCTCATATTTAAAACTTGTTTATTTGGCAGTGATTATATAATTTAAATAATCCCCTTTTTCAATCATAGATCCCTTTCCTACCGGCCGTGATTGCAAATATCCGAATCTGCTGATTGTACGCTCCTAAACATGCTAAGGTACAGAACGTTTGCCAAAAGAGCTTGAAAGACTGAAATGATTTGTTTTCCATCCTGCATCAATGGTAGACTGGTAAATGTCATTCCAGTGAGAATTTGAACTTTTTATCCGAATGGGTGCTCAGTTTCATAAGTTTTCAGAAACACAAACGTCAAGTTCATGGATCCCAGCGAGATGCACAGCATTAAGGATAGAGCGTTCCTCGTTATACGTCAATGCTTGTACCGCTATTGTTTAAACTCTGAATATTATTTGTGCTGGGCCTCCGACATCCTAAAGACTATTTAATGGGTTTATAGCGTTGAAACGGCTTTTAACTACTGAAAGACTTAAGATTTACTAGTGAAATACAAACTTAGCAAGAGATCGCCCTCTATTTTAAATTAACTGACTTTACTGAAGGCGTTTCTTCCCTCAAGTTTAACGTTACCGATCAGCATTCAGCTCCGTGCCCTCTTTCTCCCTAATTCGCCTTCTTCTTTATATCCCTATTCTGTCTCTTCCTGTTTAAAGTCACCTCCTTAGTCAACTCAGCGTGCTTTGTTTACTTAGTCAGTGTAGGAGGCACGAAAGAGCCCATGAGTTTGCGTGTTTTGACCATGGCAACGCCCAGCTGCCTGCCTCCTCTCTTTTGTCCCATCCACCGCAAATACGCATGGTTGGACACGTCAAATTGTTAAATCCAATCCCATGCATAGGCTTCTTCACTCCACCCAAATCTCTCCCTTCGTAACCTCACTTGGGCGTGTTGGCAAAGGCGGATTTTCGGGTTTGAAGGTGGACAGAACTGCAGGCAGACTGAGGACTCTTCGATTTCGCCGCTTTCAACTATTTATGACTCAATGTGGCCATCATATGCCACTTTATTAGGACAAAAACTGTAGATTCGGATTGAGTACATTGACCTCATGAACAAGATTGCCGACAGGACACTGGCGAGACACAGGAATCCGCAGCAGAAGACCTCAAAGGCTAGTCATCCAGCTCTTTATAAATTCCTTTTCCCTGTTAAATTTGTTTTGGCAATGCAGAGGATCTCTCGATCTTAATCTATTAAAATGATGCTTAATCATGCTCGCGGAAGAAGTGCAAAGGGGACTCAAGGTGACTCCGTCTAAAATGATATACAAGAGATCTGGAACCTCTTATTTCTCATTATCAGAAGGCCACTTTAGGAAAACATTTATGACTGGTGAGGAGTACTTATTTTATGCCAAGCCACTCGGAATCGCTACTGCTGTCAATCAAACTGATGACTTCTCACAAAGAAAGTGAGGAAATCAAATCGTAGTTTCCATTGTTTCTGAAATCATTTGCAGGATGCATACATTAAGGATGCTCGCAAAACCTTCCTCTGGCAGCAGGCATTATTTTTAAATTTTTATGCTTTTAAAATACTCTGCTTTCGAAGTAATCCAGCGTGCACGGATGCAAGGTGCACATGTGACCTTTTGTCGACAGCGAAGCATGTTTTGCACCACTTAGTGGGAGTAAAATATGTCCACTCGGAATCGCTACTGCTCTTAATCAATCTGGAGACTTCTCACAAAGAAAGTGAGGAAATCAGACCGCAATTTCCATTGTTTCTGAAATCATTACATTAAGGATGCTCGCAAAAACGTCCGCTGCCATCCGGCATTATTTTTAAAATTTCTTTGTTTTCGAGGTAGTCCAGTTTGCACGAATGCTTTCGCGCAGCTTTAGCTCGTCTGCATTTTCTGGCGAGAGATGAGGAGTACTGTTAACCGAATACACGGCTAGATATCGCGTGTAGCCCCATAAAGCAAATTTTATAAGACTTTTACACATGATAGTAGTGAAGGTACGTTTCGTTAACGAAAGTACATTTGTAATGGCAATAAAAACAGTAAAATGTTGGGTAAAATTTGATTAATTTTAATGTATAGGGTTTGAGGTTATTGTAAGGATTTAGACTTTTAAGGTAAGAGTTAATACTCTAGGGGTTTGAATTTGTTTTTATAGATTAGGGTAATGGTTAAAGGGTTACGATTAGTTTACGGAGATATGCTAATCAGCTCCTACGCTGAATACTAACTTACATTCGCTGCTATTGCACATGATTTGCTCTTTATATTTCCGTAATTTTGTTTTTGTTTTATTGCCTTTATGCGTTACGCTTCTATTTTACTGCAAATTGATAGAAATTTGTTCCAAAGTGTTTTAGTTGTGTTGTAATTTATATAGTATTCTAAGCTTCTTGAGATTAGACTACACAACCAATTCGTTTTTGTCATATTTTACAACTATGCGGTTGAGTGTGCACCGTTTGCTGGTGTATTTAAACAGGATAATGGCGTTACATCAATGTTTTGGCACTTATCTACTGCGGAATACGCTGTCGACTGCTTCCTTCCGCCCCAAACATAAAACCCCTATAACCATCATTCCGATGGTACAGGCGTCCTCGTTTATCGTTTTGGGAATGGCGCTTAATAAGATAATGTTGCCAAATTAATTTTCTTAATCCTAGTTTTCATTATCCATGTAATTTTATTTTTCTTAAACTAATCAGTTATTTTTTTATTTCAGAAACACCATGGTTGGTTTAAAGTTGTGAAAAGAAAGGATATCCCTACAGTCAATCCTTTGAAACAGGATTCGGACGAGGTCGATGTTGAGAACGCCAGTGGTGACTCAGGTAGTAGCTCATCGGATGGACCGGCAAAGCCACCTCTGTGTACACGTCTAAAAAAGTGAGTGCGCTCTCCCAGGCCAGGGGTATTAGGAAGCACTTTATGGTCAGATCTATGCGCAGTAGGCTTGCATATTTTCTCGACACTTGTGAACTCACGACTGGCTAAAACGATCTCACACATTGTTTTCTTAAAGAAATTTTAAGCAAGGCCCAGCGAAGGTCGACGAACTGTGAGGCCGTAGAAGTTCTTTTAGTCAACCAGTGCATCACAGATGTTTAATTCTGTGCTGCCCTTGAGCATACTGAGGATGAGCTATCGTCAGCTACCACCATCAGAATTGTATTTATGAAGCATAAATCAGTCAACATTTGACAGGGGAAGAGATTTATCCTGTTTTATTCCGGATGCAAAAAGTAGCCTATGGGAAAGAGCGGAAGAGAACCAGTTCACGAATAATGACAATGTTATTGCTGTGGGTGAAAACGGGTGAAAGAATGAAGAAACCCAGGTGAGGTTCGTTGTTCAGTGTTTATTGGTCTGCAATTGCGAACCCGAAATCGAAAAAGCTCAAACAAATACACATGTGGTTGGGTTTTTTAATCCTCCTTTCAACGTATATACCCCTTATACATGATTTCCTTTCGGGAGACAGAAAGCGACCTACTATTTTTCGGCTTTCTAATGAACAAAATTGCTAATTGTAAAATAGAGAAAAAAACAGCTGCGAACAATTCAGCTTACTTTTCTACACAAAATGACTGCATCTATACCCTTAAGCAGTGGTCCTGGTTAGTATCATTCGAATGAGGTTGTTTGTGGACGTTTTTGACAATAAACAGCTTTGCAATGAATGGAACTAGCAAAAAGCCTCTGATTCTAATGTTTTTCACACGGGTGCCTGTTGTAGTTCAAAAAACAAAAATTGGTTGGTGGTATTAGCGTCTAAGTCAATTGGATAAGGACGTAACATGCGCAACATCAATAAAGCTCGTTTTTAACAGTTACATTGGAACAAAAGGCATAAGACTATGTCAATAACATTGGCAGCAAAATGGAGCACAGTGCCTAAGTTGGAGAAAGCCCCGTCGTTATTTCATAAACCAGGTTAGACAAAGAAAAAAATTAGCCATATGGTTACATCCTAAACACCGAGTTTTAGCCGTTATGTTGAGCCCAGTCTCACGAGATAACGATCAAGGAAACAGTCCAACAAAGCCACTAAGTGCAAAACAGCACACAAATGCCGTCCAACCGAATATGATGCATCCTTTAAACTTGGTCCAATTTCCCAAAGTCAAGGACTGGAAAATTCAACGACGGAACACTGAAATTCTTGCGTCTAGAATGGGTTAAGCGGTGTTTTTTTGGACTGAATTCCTCAGAATACAGCCGCAACCATACATCAGCTTGTAGTGATAAAGAATACTAAATAATTAATCAATAATACCACGTTTCCAAGAAAAAAGCGCCTTTTTGGCCTGCCAAGCTTCGGCACACATACATGTTTGGAGACTTCTGTCTGTACGTCTGCAAAAGGCATATCGGGAGGTCTCTTGGAAATTGCAGTCCCAAAAGCAAGTCAAATGAGTTTTAAAAGAATGTGTTAAATGCAAATATTCCGTGGCCAGACGGTGCGATTTTGACGCCGTGTAGCATTGTCCGAAGAAGTAAGGGAGGCAAATCCTTCAACAAAATTATATTTATCTAGTGCTTTCTGGAACGATTTGTCATTCCAAGTGCAAAAATTGGTTAAGGCCCTTTGCCGAAAAAACAGTAATGGTTTCCTGAAGTTAAAAGTCACCAGAGTCGAACGGAGCAAGAAAGGAATTAGCAAGTAGTTAGAGTCAAAAAAGAGCTGGCTAGTCAAAGAAGATTGACGCAGGAAGAAGCCTGTATGTGGAGCCAAAGTCGTAATCACATCAGCTATCCATATTTAGACGTCAAGAATAACCTCATTTTAGAATGGTGTATGATGTGGTTCTGCAGGTCTGCAGTTTTTGCGCAGACCCCAGTTTGAAGTTTTTTCAGTGAGAGTAGGTCGTATTACCCACTGTGTGCGGTTGTCTAAAAAATCTTCCTTCATATTCTATTTAGGTAGGAGTGATTCGTTATAGTTGCCTGGCAAAGGTGGTGAAATCGGTTATGCAACAGGCGGATTTTATACTTCACTGGGTGTATTGACGTTGAATTTTCCCGTATCTTACTAGGGGCTATGTTTCAGGCTAGTGTTGGGCTTAACATTAGTGTTTAATGTTTTTTTTGGGGTTATGATAAGGGTTTTAAGGCTCGGGTTGAGGTTGTGTTTGGATTTTCTTTAAAGGCTTACGGATAAAGGGTAAGGGTTACACATTACAGACAAGGTCACATTGACTCTGAGGTTGTGGGTCACTGCAGTTTTCGCAGTGGTGGGTACATACCATAATCTTGTCGGTTTTTATTTTCTTAAGCCATTGGACTACTTCAGTTCAACGTAGCTGAAACTTAAGCCCAAAGACTGACGTTGAGATATAAATATGAAACGGTAGTTCACCAAGCGATGTGCTACAAACAAATAATTTTGAATTTCTTTTACGTTACCTGTTTACTCGATGGATTTGACCCAGGTAAAATTTTTAACATCTCTTAGGTATTTTTGCGTGCATCCTACTCGTTGGGTTGATATTTTAAATTACATGCCACAGGATTTCATTGATCACTCCGGATTGTGTACAGAAGAACGGTTGATTCCTTGCACTCTGAAGCTCCAGTGGAGAGCATTCAAGAATCGGGGAAGTCGCTGGTAAAGCAAGGAAGACTGGAAGAATAATACATGTATCGGCGCTATCAAACACAAAAATTACCTAAGTTCATTTCTGAAATAAGCATAGATTGATACATTTTCCCTTTAAATCGTCAGTTACTTCTGATCGCAACCGGCATGAGGTCAAATTAGTTCCCCAAGGGTTAAGTGCTTGACTTTGGGTGTGAAACCTGGCTTTTGATCATCAAACCTTTGTGTCCCCGGCCTAAATTTGCTCTATGGAGTT
>WEDG01001405.1:0-49153 GCA_017591395.1 Schistocephalus solidus | reverse complement strand
TCTTTTTTTACGTATTGCCGTTCGGCAGTATCTATTAGTTTTAACTCGACAGTTACGAAAGTCTATACTACCCAAATAAATGAGGTCGACAGAGCGATCAGCAAAGTGGTTTCGTGAACCCTTCTAGTAGATCACTAACCGCTTTTAAGCCTGATTTAGCAGCCGCGATTTTCGGCGATTGTGAAACAATTCAGTTAAAGCCGACGAGTGCTTGTTGCTCGCTATAATTACCATAACTGCGAATTTCAGCAGCGTAAAGAAGCCGACGGGAAGCGAGTCAATCAGTCTTCACCGGTTCGACAGAATGGAAAGGTTGGTCGCTCAAACTTTCATCGCTCTATATTCCCGCTCATATCATCAGTCGTTCGCGGCCAGCGGGGGCTCCAGAGTTATCCCGCTGGCAACGACGTTGAAGTCCTTCCGGTAATCGATCGGCGAGCACCAACCAATCATCACATATACATACATACATATTGAAGATATAAAGACGATGTTTCGAAACAAAAAACAAGTTGATGCGAATACGGCGATGATCGTATGACGTTTAGTAGATAAATTCAGCGACCGTGCAAAACCGTAGCGTAGAAGAATGAATCTCACGTTCTTCATTTACCGAGAATAAGGAACGGCTTCTGGACGTAGTTCGATTTAACAGTTCGTCCTCATCAAAGAGCTTTCGACATTTCCGCGTCAGTCGTTAACATTGCAAGCAAAACGTCGAATTTTCGATGGGTGGTAATCGTTGGCTTTGATTGTTCGCAAATACCAACAACTTTGTCGCAGACGCAGTTCGTTAAATGGTTCTTTTTTCTATCGCATTAAAGGCCGGTAAAAATAGTATCATTTCTATGAAAGGCATATTTCTGAAGATATATCGACGATCGACCGTTTTACCGTATCATGCAATCGTATTCATAATAGCCCCTGCTGAGAAAGCGCGACTTCGATGCCAGTACGGGAGACGTTCAAAGAAGGCGGTTTATTTTCATAGTGTTTCAGCCGAGTACGCGCTATTATTAATCTCTTTAAGAACGTAGGCTGCTTGAAGGTCCGATGCCTGCAAAACGTAAAGGTATTTTCAATAAATAATTGTGTTTTAATCTTCTAAACAACTGCTTATCGTGCCGTTAATTGCGCTTCTCCTCAACGCTTCGTAGTTGAAACACAAAGCCATAGCCAAACGAAAACAATTAGTAATGCGTATTTTACCGAAAGTTTTCAGACCGACGACGCCGTCAGTTACTCTTCGAACATTTTGCCTTCTTCGAATGATTGTTCACCAGCCTTTGTCAGTCTGTAACGGTGAGATGGCACAGAAGGAATGCCGATTTCATTTATCGCAGTCTGCTTAAAAATATACCGACCTCGATTCTAAACATGCGTTCAAGATCAGCCTCTGCTGTAATTTATAACGAAAGAGTGATATTTAGCTGCCAGGGCTCTCAAATCAGACTCACCAGTTTGTATCATCGTCGTCAACTGCCTCAGCTCAATTAAACCGCGCATGAGATCAACGATAGAAAGATTTATTCATTGACGATGTAAATGGCGTACTATTTAGAACCGAAATACGATTGAAGTTTAATAAAGCGTATTAACGATAGTGGCAGAAAGCTATATTCATCAATTCAAAAGTTTATCGAGAGCCGTTCACTTTGCACCACTAGCGGTTCTTATAACACAGATATCGACTAAACAGCGCTGAATGCCATCATTCAATAATGCGTTATATCGGTGATCTGGTACCGCAAAATTACCGATTCAATCATCCACTTAGGTCAGCAGACGATAGATGTTCGATGCTCATACGACGAGTTCCCAGCGACAACAGCAACCTTTTGCATTCGCCCGAATCCTCTTAACGTTCGCCAAACGACACCTGCTTTCCCGAATATCAATCGCATAAGGCAATATATATTCAACCTACGAAGAAACGCGGATGCCGACTATACCACCGCATTTTATAAACAACGATCAGATTCAGACTACCAGGAAATCAATAACCATTTTTCAAGCAAACATACTTGCCCCATCTTCGCACTATTGCCGATTCCGCGTTATAAATGGATGTTTGGCCATTTCATGCTTTGACGCAGTTGGCCCTCAATTTCAGTCATCATCACAATAATACGTTGGGATTTCAATTGGCGATAAAGACCAGGGTTGTAGTTGGCTGTCGATCAGTTACGTCCCGCAAGCCTTCTTCCAACGCCTCATTTTCAACATTTTAAATCATAACACGCATCTGCTTTGATGTCATTAAACAAAGTTAATGACACAAATTTATTCGTTTCCATTTTGAACAACCGTCGCCAAGTTTGTTTATCCTCATTACATACCTATAGATCATCCTGTTCAGAGCTATCGTTCGTTTTCGAAATCATTATCTTCATCGTCGCTTACAAGCATCATTAATGCCGTTAATATCAATGCCAGAAAATGAAGTTTAATCCGGCATCAGTGCTTCTGATGTGATAAATCTATTAGAACACCGAAAAGTAGAAAGAAGACTGAGCCGAACTCCGGCGTCGTTTTGCGACGGTATGAAAGCTTCATGAAGCGATGCCACAAGTATTTTCGAATAAAGAGGTGGTTAAAGTTTTGCACCATTGATTCGTATCTTTATCATTACGCACGAAATCTTCCGACACAGTACAGACCAAATACGGAGAATCGTACGAATATTCATCGCCGGGCTGGTCTATATCGTTATCACGAAAGTTCAGCATTATTAAAATGCAGTTTCAGTTGAACAGAAGATAGAGCATAGACAATACCAACGTAAAACAGACTAGTTCAGAAGCCTTCGTGGCTGCCATCTCCCATACCTTCATTGCGAAGCCGCCAAAGAAAATAAAGTAACATCATCTTCGTCTTCCGTGTCAGCATTTAATATTCGAAAATAAAAGCGAATCAACAGTTCGGGGTTTGAAGACGAATAGCCTGGTTGCGGAACGGCGCAGCCTTCAGCTTCTAAAAACACCCTTACGGTAGATTCTCAACGCGTTCGTGATGACAGACCCGCCGCATTGAGCGTACATCCGAACATACAGCCAACAACGAATTATTCATGCGATCCTTTCAACCCGGAAATTAACGGTTCATAACACACGGTTAAGTTTATAGTTGTGGTTATGTTGCGCTGGTGCTCACAGGCAGCATGCGACGCGATCTGAACGATGCTAAAACTCAACATGAGGAGACGATAGGCGTTGGGCCGTTAATGCCGTCCTGTACAACCCACCTAAATAAATCATTCTTTACGTCAGTAACGATGCGCATTTTCAGCTGAGATGACAAAGTAAAGATGGCAAAGCCACCAGAAACATGCTCGCCGATATCTAAAGATTCGAACATCTGCGTGAAATATTAACCAATGTAAGTTCTTACCATTTTTGAAAGCGTATCTACTCTGGTTTATCCAGCACGGCACTTTTCAATCCAGCAGTGTTTTCAGGTCATCAAGAGCACGGTCAACTGCTCGATTGAAACTGCAGCCTGGTAACGCAATTTTGAAGATCGCTAAGATATTGCACCAAAACTCGTCCTGGGCCAGCCGTTTCTCAAACATTTGCGGCCGTTCGCGCGTTTCGAATAACGGCGAGCATCTAATGAGTTCTAATCTCTCGCTGAATCTTCAGCCATCATCTCATCGCAGTGGCAGACTTTTGTTGCGTACGCGAATTCTAACGACTCATCGTCACCAGGGGCAAATTAATGTTAAGATCAATATCATCTACGGCACTGAGGCCTCCTCATCTTCATCATGCCAAAATGTCTTTGAAAGTTACTGCCTAACACCAAACATCGATGCGCCGTTTGAATAAATCCAGACTATGTAACACGGCAGATTCGTGTCTGTAATTCGTCGCATTCGTTTCAGCCTTTGAAGCCTTGCCATTTTCAGGTCTGTTGGTAGCGTTGCACCTTCGAAAGCCACCAGGGTTTACGTTGGCCGTCAGTTTCGATTGAGACCGCCAGTTTTCAGACGCATTTCACCGATTCATCAAGATACCGTCTGCCCAGACTTCGGCATCAGCAACAGTTTCAAGACGATCGAAAGCGTGCAGGCAGTAAAGCGACAGTGTTCTTTCATGCAAAGCCAATACACCCGGTCCCTGCCTCAGATGCAGGCAATGTCGGGCGGTCTAGAAGCTACCAGTATGTGCGATCCATCAATTCGCCGGGAACCTGCCGAGCGATGACAGCGCCTGGTGGCATATTGGCACGCCGACTATTATACCGTGATTTCCAGTTGCCAAACAAGGTATGACTGGTTGATCTATCTGCCATAACGCCACCGCCGTTCAGCCCCGTCTTGCCGGGCAAGCACGCTCATTCTGAAATTAACAGTTACCGAGATGTTAAGATCATGGTCATGCACAGATACGACGTATTATGAATTTAATCAGCCATCGTTAAGAATTATTCAAAATCACCGCTATAACAGCTTGCCAATATGGTTTCTGAAGGTGGGTTTCCATAACAAAATACAAAAGCATGCTTACATACGCGACAAATCAATAATAGCACATTGTTGGTTACCGTTTTCATAATATGCTCGCCGTCAGAATTAACAAATTTACATCTCACCTCATCGAAATAGATTAGTCGGTCGCCGACAACCCAGTTCTGATCAACCCAGTTCTGACACCAAAACCGGTGTCGTGCGTGATTTGTCGACGTTCGGCCTCTACGCCAGTGCAGCAGGTGTTGCTGAATGCATCCTTAATACGCGAGTTTCGGTGCAGAGCCACCATCTGTTTCGACGACGGGATAGTTGGAATTACGCGCATCAAACAGTTCAGCATTCGTTCACGCTTCGACTATTCTGTGACCTCGCATTAATTTCGCATCAGTAAAGGAATAACGCAACGAAAGATGGTCATACTTCACGAGACCCCGGGGTTTATTTGTTTTGTACGAGTCAGACTGTGAGCATTCATCGCATTTCTCTTCTTCTTCATCATTATCAGTAAAGAGGCTGTTGACGACGCGGTAGCGAGGTTCATGTGCCACATATCCGGTCCCTACCAGATGCAGCATCAATGTACGGTAGCGTAAAAGCGATCCTCTATCTGCAGCCCGTTGGGAACCTACGAGCGATTTTGGTGATACACGTTGGACGACACGCGCCGACGAGCAACAGAGTACCAGTTGAAGATGCAGAGTCAGCGGTATGACTGACGACGACGCCAGTATTCAGTCTCCCCGTTCTTGCCGGCAGTTCATTAATACCGTAGTGGTACAGTCGAGCATTCGAACTATGATCGGTGAGTTCATCAACGAATATTGATTGGCCATAAAGAATGCAGTGATTCAGGCGCCGAAGGTTTCTCCAGCACAAGTTCATCACCGTGGCGATTTATGAAGCGTCTCCGTTTAAGTTTGTTCCAGGCTGATGGTGATCATTGTTGTCAAACAACGATGTCGTGAACAGTTGGTTTTCAGTCATTGTTCGTGAAGCGGTTACAATGGTTCAATAGGTAAGAAAGTTCGGTTTTTCGAAAGTCAATATCAGCGTATATCGGTTCGATAATGCGATCTTATCCGCTAACGAACATTTTTGTCCGACGTACAGCCATGAACAAAATCCTGGCCAGAACAGTCCAGCGCATCGAGCAACAGGTCGTTGTTGTGCTGTCAGAAATTCATTCTTCGAGACTGTTCGCTCGGCCCTCGAATGGTGTCGTCGATATCTATCAATAAAGTTTATTTTCGATTGAGCAAAACCTTTCATAAAATCGCAGCCGGCAACCGCCTTATCAACCCTTAAAATTGTACCAGGTGATAAACAATATGTTTTGCGTTATTTGTCTATTGTAATGTGAACGATGAGTACCGCCGTCATAGAAAATATTGGTGTAACTCAATATTCTCGACAAATTACTTCACCGCAAACCATTTCAGTTTGTCAACATCATCATCAAACATGTTTTGCATAATATTACGGTAATGACTGTTTTCGACAGGAGACCGGATAATTGCGCGATCACGGTTGTGGTTAATCACCAATTTTTTCGTCATTTTTCAATTATTTACCGTTCCTATGTCATTACCAGTCAGCCAGAGTCTATTTCCATCCTTCAGTTCAGTCCTGAAGCTTGAAGTCAGACGATAAAGAAAGTCAATCGTTCACTTCTTTATAGGTGAGGTAGCCAGCTGCAGATACTTTAAACTTCTTCCTTATCCACCTTCTTAAGATTTGTACGTTAAATGATTTCGCCGATTACTCAAGCATTTTCGTTCTTTTTGTTGTGTTCTTTCATACTCGATAATGGTCGCATATCAGTATTATTCTTACTACTGGCTATTACTACTATTACTATTGTTACTATTACACATTACACATTATCAATACATTACTATTACTGGTTGGTTAATACTACTATTACTATTGTTAATACACATTAATATTACTAATAATACACATTGTTACTACTAATATTGCCATTATTACTGTTTCTAATATACACACATTGCTGTTACTACTGAGGCTTTCTACGACTATTGTTGTTTACGACTGTTTTCATCTTCTTCTTTCTTCTTCTTCATTGTTTTCATTATTACTACTACTATTACTACAACTGTTTCTCATTACTGTTGTTGGTCATATCTACTTAATACCATTGGTCATTAATATTGGTTTCTTCATTTACGATCATTAATAATAATACTGGTTTCACATTGCTTCATTTTCTTTCTTCTTCTTCTCTTCTTTCATTCTTTCATTACTGGTTACTAATACTAATAATAATACTAATACTGGCTAGCAACACCGATTATGATCGCCAGTTCTTGATACTAAAGTAGTATTACTAGTAGTACCTCTGTCATTACTCATTCTCTTTGATTATTATCATTAATATCACGACATGACTATTAATATGTTACTCCTTACTACTAATAAGTAATATTCGTTACTGGCCATTATTGTTACTACTACTGGTACCATAACTAATAATACTGGTTTCATACTACCATTATTAGTAGTTCACTATTACTATACCACTAGTAGTATCGTTTTACCACTGTTATTACTACAACCATTAATATTATTATTGAGTTGTTACCATAATATCAGTAATTAATACGTGTAGCGTATTTCTTCCGATTATTACCGGTATTAATATACTTACTTCGTTATTACTAGTAGTGTTAATATTATTACACGCTACTGTTCAATGATTTCATTGTTGGTTTAATATCATCATTGTTACTGGTTTCATTACAGGCCATTGCTTCTACTAATATTACTACGACATTATTGGTTAATAATACATTGGTCAACACTACTATTGCTTTGCTGTAATATTAATAATACTGGTCATTACGATCATTGCTACATATTGTTACAATATTACCTATTTTTAGTACATTGTCATCATACTGTGAAGCCTACCAAATATTAACACCGGGAAATTTGGTAAAATTACTGTATCGTCGCCTGTGCTACCTGCTAACGCATTTATTAAATCAGATTGAAACTCGTCGTTAAAGCCTATTGATGAAGTCGCATTCTGTTTAGATTCGTTGTCAAAGAGTGATCGAAACTAAAATTAGGGGTACGCACTGACGTGAATCACCAGCAACATCAGCCGCATACCGAGTTTAATGGTTTATGACGATACTGCCAATTCGGTTTTTATGCCGGCACCGCACAAAGTCCTAGATACCTTTACGTTCATATTCAGTTAGCGTTATGCATTCGCCGCGGAACTGATTACCGAAATGAGTTTTACTGGTGATAAGACGTCTGGACTTTTCAAAGATATCAGTTAATAAAGATGAAGTAAGTTACGAAAGCGTTCATAGGTACATGCTTCCAAATTATTTTGAGCTGAATATGATGTGAAGAAACTTATAGACATTCACACTAAATGGTTCTTCACTGGCGGTTGTTGAAGAAAAATGTTATGCAGTTTATGAGGTAAAATAGTCAATTCTTGTAGTTTTACCAGGCCTGGCGACTAGTTAAATTAACGGGCCGATCCTTAACGTAACTTTGGTATTTGAATGTGTTCGGGCGACAATTTGAGAAGCTCACTGGTATCACTGTGGTCTCAGTTGGCAGGATCATACTAGAGGTTTCATCAACCCTACTTCCGGCAGGGCTGATATTAAGAAAAACACCTGCACTCCTGGAATATATAGCGGGAGGTCACCTTTATTACATGGACTGGGGGGTTACTTTTTTGGTGTCCTACCGGTGGGCCTATATGGTTGTCGCCCAGGCATTTCCAGAGTAGCTCACCAAAGTTGCATTTAAAGTTCAACCCCGTTGAACTTAACTAGTCGCCAGATTTTTAGTACAAAACTTTTAAAATTGACTAGTTTTGCCTCATAAACTGCATAGCATTTTTCTTCTTCTGTACAACCGCCTGGTGACGGAAGGGGCCATTTTGAAAGTGTGAACGTCAGCGCATATAGGATTTTCCTTCACACATCATATTATTTCAGCTCAAAATGAATTTGGAGCATGGCACACAAGGCTTCCTGTGAACGCTTCATGAGCTTACTTTCATGCTTTATTGGCTTTGTTAATCTTTTTGCCAAAAGGATTCAAGGACTTAGTGTATACCTAACTTCCATTAAAACTCATTTCGGTGTGGTACCGGGTCTTTTCGGTGAATTCCTTTCTTCCTTCAGCAGTGCATAGCACTAACTGAATATGGACAAAGCAGGGTATCCTAGGACTGGTACGCAGTTGCCGGCGCAGAAACCAGACAGCTTTAAAGTACAAGTATGCGTCACTTAAACCATTAAACTCAGTATGCGGCTGATGTTGCTGTTGTTAACGTGAGTGCGTACTGAATTTTAGACAGTCATAACGACAACGGATGTCTAAACAGAATGCGACTGCGAAAATCAATAGGCTTAACGACGGGTTTTAGTCACCTTTGATTGGTTGTAAAATTACGTTAAAAGGAATGGGCAAGCAAGGGAGGGATGATGCGACGGAGGAGCAGGCACGTGAAAATGCGGGGAATTTTTTTTACAAAGACATTGTTATTAACAGTAGAGCTCACAATTGTATTGTATTGTAGTACTAAAAATAGAAGTAATGGTAGTAGTAGTAGCAAAAGTAGTAGAAGTAGTGATTTGATTAGTATTATTAGTAATAATAGTCGTAGTAGTAGTAGTAGAAGTAGTAGTAGTAGTAGTAGTAGTAGTAGTAGTAGTGAGTAGTAGTAGTAGTAGTAGTAGAAGAAATCATTGAACCATAGAGCAGCAGTATTGGTAGTAGTAGCAGCACTACTAGTAATAGTAGTAGCAGAAATATTAATACTAGTCGTAGTAATCGAATACATACACGTATTAGTATTACTGGTATTAGTAGTAGCAATAATAATAATATTAATAGTTGTAGTAATGGTAGTGGTAAGAGCAGTACTACTAGTAGTATAAGTAATAGTAGTACTAATAGTAGTAGTATAAGTAGTATTAGTAGTTATAGGTATAGTAGTAGTAGTAATAGTAGTAGTAGTAGTCGTAGTAGTAGTAGTAGCAGATGTACTATTAGTAGTAGGAGTAGCAGTAATACTAATAGTCGTAATCGTGATATTAGTAGTAATAGTAAAAGTGGAAGTGGTAATAGGAGTACTACTAGTAGTACTACTTTACGTAGTAAATTTAGCGGGAGTCATAGTCGAAGTGTTGCTAGTAGTCAGCAGCAGTATCAGTAGTAGTAGTAGCAGTAGCAGTAGTAGTAGCAGTAGCAGTAGCAGCAGTAGCAGCAGTAATGAACAAGAAGAAGAATAAAATAAAATGAAAAAGAAAAGTCAGTAGTAGCAGTAGCAGTCAGTAGTAGTAGTAGCAGCAGTAGTCGCAGCAGTAGTAGAAAGTCAGTAGCAGTATTAGCAGTAGTAGCATTAGAAGCAGATGCAGTAGCAGTAGTAGTAGTAGTTGCAGTAGCAGTAGCAGTAGCAGCAGTAGCAGAAGAAGAAGAAGAAGAAGAAGAAGACAAAAGAAAAGCATAGCATAGTAGCAGCTAGTAGCAGCAGCAGCAAAGTAGCAGTCAGCATTGAAGTAGTAGCAGCAGCAGCAGTAGTCGTAGCAGCAGTAGCAGTAGCATTGAGGCAGTAGTAGTAGTAGTAGCATTAGCAGTGCAGTAGTAGCAGCAGTAGTAGCAGTAGCAGTAGCAGTACTAGTAGGCAGTAGCAGTAGCAGCGTAGCAGTACTAGTAGTAGTAGTAGTAGTAGTAGTAGTAGTAGTAGTAGTAGTAGTAGTATTGTAGCAGTAGTAGTAGTAGCAGTAGTAGGGTAGTAGTAGTAGTAGTAGTAGTAGTAGTAGTAGTAGTAGTAGTAGTAGTAGTAGTAGAGTAGTAGTAGTAGTAGTATAGTAGGCATAATACGATTATGCAGATTATAAGGTGAAGAGAAGAGTACAATGAGGAATATGGAAAGGGGCACAGCAAAAAAAACGACGAAAATGCTTGAACAATCGAGGGCGAAAGAGTCGTTTGGACATTGCAAAGACATCTTAGGAAGGTGGATAGGGGAGGAGAAGTTTAAGTATCTGCAGCGCAAGTTTGCCTCACCATAAAGTAGTAGACGGTTGACTTTTTCTTTATCAGTGGTCAAACTGCTGTCTCTATGACTAAAGCTCCCAGGACCTTGGGGCTACATGGGAGTTAGGTAAGGTCTGGCTGACTGAAATTGTGAGCATAGGAACGGTAAAATGGGTGAAAAATGGCGAAAAATTTAAGTTGTTATACAACCGTGTGCTTTAATTATCCAGTCTCCTGTCCAGAGAGCAGAGTCGAATTCACCATGTGTATATTATACAAAAAACATGTTTGAGTGATGATGTTGACAAACTACAAATGGTTTGCAATTTGGGTAATTTACCGTCGGGAATAGGAATGAGTTTACACCAAAAATATTTTCTCTATATTGAGCAACAGCGGTACATGACATCGTTTCAAACTTGGATACCACATCTGCATTTACAATGGGCAAATAAACGCACCGAGGCCGCTAAACGTTTATCCACCTAGGTAGGTTTAAGGGTTGATAAGGCAGTTTACGCCTTACGGCTGCATTTTTATGAAGGACACTCAAGTGTAAAAATAAACTTGTGATGCAGATATCTGACCGGGCAAACACGCACAATTGAGTTGGAAGCGTTGCATTGTCTTGAGGTCTCGAAAGAATGAATTTCGATATTTCTTTAACCCAACGGCCTGATTGCTCTGATGCGCTAGTTTGTTCTGTAGGATTTTGTTCAGCAGACAGTGTACATGGACTTAAAAATGATTCAGATTACTTGGATAAGATCGCAGTATTTATCCGAATTGATATACGCTGATGTGGTGACTTTCGAACCAGGCTTTTTCTTACCACCTGTGTAGTCCACACCGAGCGAAAATATGTCTCCCAAACCGTACTGTGTTGAAAGTGTGGCTGAGAGCCAGCTTTATTCACGACGCTCGTTGATTTGACTGTAATGAGTCCCACCATCAATACCTAGAACAAACTTTAAACGGAGGCCTTCACGTCGCGACAGCCGCTGCGCCCGATCGCGTCACCCATTGGTTGATGGGTCCCGCCAGCTGACTGGTGCTTTGGAAAGGAAACGAGAGTGATTCCGGCACTGGGAAATCCTTGCATTCTTTGTAAACAGCCAATCAATATTCATTGATGAATGCTCACCGATCGCTAACGGAACTCAGTCGTTCCGCCCTGCCTTGAGGCTCACTCTCGAGCCTCGCCAGCAGCCGCACAGTGGCTATTAGTAGAATAGGCAGATGAACCTTGCCGGCAAAGACAGGGAGACTGAACTGGCCATTTCTGGCGTATAAGCCGTCGTCAGCCAGTCATACCCTTGTCTTTGCTGGCAATATTCAACTGGGAAATCCCTTCTGACAGCAAATCAGCGCATTTTTCATGATAATGAATCCAACGTGCCTTAATGTATCACAAGGCGCTGGGAATCGTCACTCGGTAGGTTCCCAACGGGTAAGATAAGTGGATCCTTTTGCATACCTAGGTAACTTCTAAGACCACCCGACTGTTGCCTGCATCTAAATTTAGGGACCAGATCATATGTGGCACACATGAAAGGCCCTGTCAGCTACTGCACCTGCACGCACTTCCGATCGTCTTGAAACTGTCTTGCCATCGAAGTGAGTGAGGGAATAGAGGTAGTGAGAGAGAGAGAGAGAGAGAGAAAGTGCAGTAGATGCTCACAATTCTGACTCATTATAAATAAACTCATGCTTAAGTCACCGATGCTGTGCTCTCTCCGTGGGAGTTGCGGTGGCCATCTTCGTTTGCGATTATTGTACTACCGATGCAAGTGAAAATGCGAGTCCTAGGAAGTAAGTCAGAAGAAGTAGACGAGATCGCTGGGACTAGAAGTTTATTCGCATGAAGTTTCAAATTCCAACTAGAATCCATCGTCAGAGACAGTATCAGATGTGGGTAATGCCTACACAAGGACTCGCAGTATTTAAAGGATGCATTCGCTATGCTTCTGCTTACCTGCCCACGCACCTTCATCAACCATTGCATACGCAATTGAGACGATCGACAAAATCGCACTGACCCGAAAGTTTGGTTTTTGGGTTGTCAAATTTGGGTTGATCAAATTTGCGTTGTCAAACTGATCATCGTGCAGCCTAATCCCAGGATATTTCGGCCAAGTTAGGATGTCGGATTGTGAAAGGGCTTCATTCTGACAGCAGGCAAACGCCATACTTAAGTAGTATGCATTTTTCGTATGAATTTTCTATGCTATTATTGATTTAAATATATTATATAGAAAGCATGCACGAAAATATTTTTATTTATACTCTTTTGGTAGCCAATAACACCTTCAAATTATATTGCTTAAGAAATGTTATATGTTGTTTTTTAAAAAAGTTTGTAATTACGAGATGTTCTTAGCCCGTGAAACGTTCATTCTTAATACATCGTATCTGACAATTTATTAATGTTCCCTACAAAGTGTACATGATCTACATGATCTGCCTCGCCAGCAGCCGCACAGTGGCTATTAGAAGAATAGGCAGATGAACCTTGCCGGCAAAGACAGGGAGACTGAACTGGCCATTTCTGGCGTATAAGCCGTCGTCAGCCAGTCATACCCTTGTCTTTGCTGGCAATATTCAACTGGGAAATCCCTTCTGACAGCAAATCAGCGCATGTTTCATTATAATGAATCCAACGTGCCTTAATGTACCACAAGGCGCTGGGAATCGTCACTCGGTAGGTTCCCAACGGGTAATATAAGTGGATCCTTTTACATACCTAGGTAACTTCTAAGACCACCCGACTGTTGCCTGCATCTAAATTTAGGGACCAGATCATATGTGGCACACATGAAAGGCCCTGTCAGCTACTGCACCTGCACACACTTCCGATCGTCTTGAAACTGTCTTGCCTGTGCAGAGTCTGGGCCTGAGACAGGACGGAGATTCCCCTTTTCCACCAAATCATCTTGATGAATCAGTGAAATGCGATCCCATAAGGCCTTTGGCAGTCCTCAACGAAATCGAAACGGGTGCAGGGTCGACAACCCGACGTAGAAGCCCTAGTGAAGTGTTTTCAGAGGTGCCTTCTGCTCTGTAGAAATTTAGACCTATAAAGAAAATAGCAAGGCTTCTCAAAACTGAAAACTTTAAGGTGCGACAGACACAGACACGAATGCGATTATACGTGTTATAGTCTGCGTTCTTCAAAGCAGCAGAAGCAGAATGACGTAGGTTGATAGGCAATGTAACTCAAAGACATTTTACAACATGATTAAACCGAAGGGGAATTTGGGTCATGGGGAGTAAAAGAGAACCTCAAGTGCCGTAGATGGTGGGGGCTCGTGATGATCTTAACATTAATTTTGCCCCCTGGTGACGTGGGTCCGTTGCAGGTTCGCGTACACAGTAAAGTCTACCACTGCGATTGAGGGATAGTGAAGCGGGAGACGGAGCAGGATTAGACTCGGTACTTTCAAGACATCTCTGCGTCAGGGTACATTCAGAGCCTTGAGAAGACAGCCTGAAGCTAATTAGAAAGCTAAAACGTGATCTTAGGACGAAATTTTGAGAGGCCATAATGTCTGCGGATAGTCGCACTGTAAAAAGGTACGTTGAAAGTAGGCCTACTGGCCTAGAGTGACAGTTGCAATCGTGGAAGAGGCAGTTGACCGTACTCTTGATGGCCTAGAAACTTGCTGGGATTGGAAAAGGCTGCGGTTTCCTACTGGATCGTAGAGTAAGATACTGCTCACAAAAAATAGTAGAACTTACATTATTACTTTTGGGCCAATATTAAGCCCCCTACCTCCGCAGATGTTTCAGACAATGCTAGAATATCGGCGAAACGTGTTTCTGGATTTTGAGCTTGCATCTTTGCTGTCATCTCGAAGAAACTAGGTGGAAAATGCACGCACGACCCTACTGACTGATAACCAAAGCTTGTAATACCCCATTAAAGAACATGATGGATAGATAAGTGGTTATTTAGGTGGGTTATTTTAAGGACCAACATGAGTGGTCACCCGTTGGCAATGATAGGAAATCTTTATACCTATCGTCCTCCCTCATGTTAGCAGGTTTTTAGCATCGAATTAGATCGTATCACATGCCTACCTACATGAAAACCTAGCCCGTACAATAACACTAACCTAACTATAAACCCAACCATTGTGTTCGCTAGGGTAAGCATTCATTTCCAGGTTGGAAGGATCGCATGATAATTCATTGTTGACAATATATTCCAGATGCTACGCTCAATAGAAACTGGGTCCTGTCCCGTCCCCTTTGAACACGGTGAAATCTCTACCGTGTTCAAAGTTGTTTTTTAAGAAACTGAAACACGCCAGTTACCGTAGGCCTATTCATTCTCTCCTTGGACGGTTGGTTCGCTTTGCTTTTCGGAGAAATATTCATGCACATTTTGGAGGCAGAAGGTGAGAAATGTTACCTATGCTTTGCCATTTATTTTCTTGCTAAAATATGGCCTTCACGGAAAGAAATTAAAGGAGATAGCAGAAACCACGAAGGCAGCCTTGCGGACCCAATTGATCTCGGAGTTGTTTCATGGACGGCGTGACATGATAAACGTTTGGAATTTTAGCTGGTATCTATACTCTATCTCTATTTCAACTAGAAGCTGCATTTGAAGAACACTAGTACTAGACTCGCGAGCATTAACATTATGCGTTAGCCCAGCGATGTGCTGGATATTCGATTGTATTCTCCATGGTATGTGGGAGATGTCACACAACACTTTATGTCCAGAAGATTTCATTGCATGTGAGTAAAATCATTCCTGAAAAAATGATGACTCAATCGTTGCAAAACAACCAGATTCACTCACCGCTTCTACATTCCGAAAAATACTTTAGCAGCATCCTTCATGAGCTTTTATACCATCCGCAAAAACGATGGTAGCCGGAGTTTGGTGACTCAGTGCCTTTCTACTTTCAGTGTTCTAAACTCGTTACTCACATAGGACACTGAGTGTATTTGCGGGATTAAACCGATTTTCTGGCGTGAGTATTAACTTGGCAATGTGGTCTGTAAGGCTTCTCCCGATACAGAAAATATTGACGATGGGAAGTGTGGTTCCATTGAGAAAACGAAACATTAGGACTCCTGAACTACAAGGATGATGGTCCTATAAGGTTTATGTATGGGATAAACAAAACTAGCGGCTGGTTGGTTCCAAGATTAAAAAATAAACAAATAAATTTGTGTCATTGGCTTGTTTAATGACATCAAAAAGCTTAAGTGCGTGAGCATGACATTTAAAATATTTAAAATAAGGAGCTGGAACGGGAGGAAAGTAT
This sequence comes from Schistocephalus solidus, assembly GCA_017591395.1. Classification (NCBI taxonomy): domain Eukaryota; kingdom Metazoa; phylum Platyhelminthes; class Cestoda; order Diphyllobothriidea; family Diphyllobothriidae; genus Schistocephalus; species Schistocephalus solidus. The sequence goes on along the minus strand of WEDG01001405.1, from coordinate 33,361 downwards.
AAACGCAGAGGACATGGCTTAGATATTCTAAACGAAATTAACCTAGCCCTTAATTAATATATAGTGAAATCCAACGCTGGTGACGGTAATTGATGATGATAAAATTGAGGCCAACAACGTCCAAAGCATAAACTTAAGCCAAACACTTATCCATTTATAACACTTGAGAGAGGTGTTACGGGGAATCAGCAATAGGCAGAGGTGGTTAAATTATGTTTGCCCGGAAAAAATAATTTGCTATTTCACAGAAGTAAAGATTGGGTGGGTCCGCAGATCTGATCGTTATTTATAAAATCATGCAGTGAGTATAGTCAGCTGCCATCCGCGTTAGTCATTTTCTCTGTCGGTTGAAGATGAAGTCTGCCTTATGCACATGTTGATGGCTCTCCGGGAAAGCAAGATTAGTGTCGTTGCTTGACGTTAAGAAATTCTGAGGGCAGATACAAAGGTTGCTGTTTGATGCTAAGAACTCGTCGGCTCTATTATTGGAAGCATCAAGGGGAGCATGAACACATCTATCGTCCTGCGATAAGTTTAGTTGAGATGAATCCAGTAATTTTGCAATTTTTGCGTCACCGGTCTCTTCAATGCTCCGCATTATTTAGGAATGATGGCATTCAAGCTATGTTTGAAGTCCGATCTAAGTGTTATAGAACCGCTAAAGGCAGACAAGAAATCCAGACAGCCTCGGGGTAAAAAAACTTGGGTGTGGATATAAAACTCTGCCACATCATTATTACGCTTTGTGAAAACTGTCCGTAACATGATTTCGGTTCTAAATGAGCACATAGAACACATCGTGTGGGTAAAACATCACTAAATGCTTTCTATCACGTTGGTGCTCATACGCGGTTTGTTGGAAAACGGGGAAAACCACTCATAATAGTTGACGACGTGAGCAAAACTGAGTGAGTCTGATTTGAGCCCCTAGCAGCTAAAATACTCCTCTTTTCATGTTATAAATTACAACAAGAACAGTCTTGACAAGACGCATGTTTAGGAATGTCAAGGTCCGAGTATTTTTTTAAAAAAATCTGGAAGACACGAAAAAAATAAATACAAAATCAACATTTCGAACTTCTGTACCCATCTCACACATTTACAATTTGACAAAATACAGTACAGGTGAACAATGGTATTCCGAAGGCAAAATATTCCGAAAGAGTCTTGGCAGCATCATGATCGTGAGTCATTGTCAAAAACTTTCCGAGAAGGTGTATATTTATTTTAAAATACACATTACTATATAATTGTTTTTTCGTTTGGAAAAACATGAAAAGCTGTGACAACCCCGTATTTACAAAGCATTGAGGAGGAAACAAATTATTTGCTGATAAAGCAGTTGTTTTAGAAGGGTAAAACACAATTATTTAACTAGGCAGTGGGAATGCCCCTCGCTTGGTTTTCGATACTTTATCTGAAAATACCTTTACATTTTGCAAAAACATCGGACCTCTGAAAAAAGCTTAGCCTCCTTTTATTATATTTTGTTCTTAAAAGGGTCTCTTTATGATTTTGCATGGCTCTCAGCAAATTTTGTAAAGAAATAAGCCACCTGCTTTTGAACATCTCCCATTCTTTGAACATCAAGTCCTTCTCGAACTAGAGGGAACGTATAAGATACATTTACGTGATACAGGAGTAAAAACGAGGGATCCGATCCGTCAGTATATCTTCAAGAAATATGCCTTCCTTAGAAATATTACTATTTTTATGATTCCAGCCTTTAAAAATACGACTTTCATGTCAGAAAAAATTGGCTAACAGAACTGCGGCACACGTTAAAGTTTGTTAGTATTTTGCGAACAAGCACCTGGAAAGTCGCTGCTGTCAAGCCAACGGTGCCACCCACGTCAAGGGTTCGACGACATAACTTTACGATTTTGCTACACAATGATATGACTGACGCAAAATGTCAAAGCTCTTGATGGGATTTTTGAACTGATTCATCAGACTACACATTTATCGAGCTGAGGGTTGTGATCTTTAATTTTCCAAAGTATTCCTTCGTTCCTTAAAACTACTCAATTAAATGAAACATTGAGATCATTCCAGATCTTCTACACTTGGGATTTTTTACTGGTCCGCTCTACTGGGCTGCCCCCTACTTCAGCAATCGCCTGATCATCGCTGCACCGGCCAAATGCGGCTAGCAATTTTGTTTCAAATATCAATCTTTTATATATATATATATATATATATATATATATGATGGTAGTTGGGTGCTCACCGATCGGTTACAGGACTAACTCGTCCCGTTGCACCTTGGGATTAACTCTAGAGCCCCACTAGCAGCCACAGAGCAGCTAGTGATATAGGCAGAATTATAGTACTGACAAAGACAGGCTTGACCATCAACCTAGCCTAGCCATCAGTGTTTTTGCATTCTTCCATTCTGTCAGGCCGAAGTAGAGGTGCTGATTGACTCCTTCCCGTCGGCTCTTTGCATATAAATTCTGGTGCATAAATTGGAAGAGTATACGCTTAAAAGCAGAACCCACTTGTAACTAAGCGCCTCGTGAAGCTGCTTGGATTTTGCCATATAACCTGTTTCCCAATCGCTTAAGAAATCTGCGAACAGCTAAATGGAGCCAAAAATGACTTACCAGTGTCCAGTTGGGAGGAAAAACTGGTCCTACTAGAAAAGGGTTCCCGCGAATACACTTACTGAATCACTCCTGTGACCTCATTTATGCTATTTACAAGGTAAGAAACAGTTGAGTAATACTCGTGCTTTTCTCGCATGCTTGTCAAGTTAAAACCTAATAAGGTCTACTGAGGGCAGACCTTGGAAGAAGGCAACGAGCACCACGCATCTCTGAAACGAGCACCACGCTGAAACGAGCACGACGCATCTCTGAAACGAGCACCACGCATCTCTGAAACGAGCACCACGCATCTCTGAAACGAGCACCATGCATCTCTGAAACTCATTGTAGAAACACCTATGCAGAAACTGAATTTGCGCATGGGTGGACGACTCCATTAAGGACAAAGGATACCCCACCATCGAGAAGATCAGAGCGTGCTCTGCCCAACAGCTTTTCAAAACAAGTGAAAAGGCGAGTTCTAGGAAGACGTTCAGAAGAAGAAGAAGAGATCGCTGAAACACAAAGTCTATTGGCCTGAGTTTTTGGGCTCTTACTCGAACCCTTCACCAGAGACGGTCACAAAATGGTCTCTGAGGATGGGCTCAAGGGAGAATCCTTTATCGCGAAAACAAATGAATTTCTTATTTCAGCGATCACATCTTGTTATTCAGAACGATGCGCCTAATCTTCTGTCACGTCAACCTTCCAGTGGCACATAACGGAACTGAGTGGGACTACCTTTTCTAGCGACCCCCAGCACACTGCAACAAAGGACCAGAGGCATTAATATCTACGGCATTGCTCTATATGAAAGACCTTTGCAGCCTAGCGCCCGCACATTTCTCCGAAGGATTCGAGCAGAAAAGTCACCGAAGATACGACATAGTCTGGCTTATACCACCTAGGTATCCGAGGCCACTGAGTATCATGCATGGTCAAATCATGCATGTCACGGACCGTTTAAACTCCACTGACCACTTTTATATAGTACATTTCCTCTCCCACATCATGCTATTCAAGCCGAAAGGAAGCCGGAATCACGCATGCACGATCGCATCCTAGTTGTGGTGTAGTTGCCCGCTCTCATCGTTTATCTCTCAAATCAGTCACCGACTCGCGTCGCCTTCGCTGGTCGAGCACCGCGCACGTGCGTATGGCAACCTCCGCCAATGTCAGGACAACAATCGATATTTCTCTCTTCCCCGATTGGCTGCAGCCGAATAAAGTGTAAGTGGATATACTATGGCTGTGGCTTGCCTGGTAGGAGGGCTTATGACAACTGCTTGCGGCGCTGTGTGTAAACTTTCTATCCCAGTTAAGGCTTCTCCATATAACTGTCTGTCCTGCCTTCTGAGGTGAGAGTCTTTAAGTTCGTTGTCTCTCGTACTTCAGCATAGTGATTTATTATCGCAAGTCACTGTCTGCCCCTTTGAAATGGGTCATGGGCCCAAGTTCGTCACCCAATCCAGAGGAAGAAAGGCTTCAGTTTTATTATATCCTTATCCCCTGATGAGAACTCAATCGCCACGCCGATTGGCATCCCGCCTACGAACAGAGCCCGTAGCAGTCCTCTCTAGCCTCGTAGTGCTGGTCGGATTGTTCACCTCTCCCTGACCGCACAGTCTTCGGTCAAGAGCATAAAAGGCGCCATCCTTGCACATCTTGTTGACACCGGGTACAGTGTGGACTCCAGCGAAGCTTTCCGTGTAATTTCTGAGGTTCCACCAAACTACCCTAAGCCACCGGGTCAACGTCTACTAGCAGCAGCAGAAGCGACTGCCATTAGGTTGAAGAAGCCGGTCTTGTTCGCACAAAAGAACCTCGTACAATCTCCGCGCTTTACTTGACCAAAAGCCGCTTAACTGCATGCATTCTCCCGCGCCATCTCTGTCCTCCCCTTCCCCTAGAACGGCTCTATTAAACACTCACTGCCACTTATCATACTGTTTCTTATCATCCTCCCCTTATGCACACCTCTCAGACAACCCACACAAACGGACGAAGATTATCGATTTCATGTTTTAAATTTCTACGACGTTCAAAAGTTTCCCTATAACTGTACTGGCCTGAAAAGAAGTTATCGAAAGCAGCGCGTATGCTCACCAAGTCATCTTTTAAATCTGTAAACGTCTATTTTAAGTTAACTTGGCAACAAAATATCCTTAAATATACTATCCTTGGCAGTCACGTGTTTATATGTTTTTTGGCAAATCTAAAATTAATGCAAAGCCTTGTGTGTTTGAGCCAACTCAACTACACACACGCATTGCATGCTACTTAGTAGTAAGCCATCACTCTAGTAACGATTACGTTTCTCAAAATGACTCGTGAGGATGATGGTTTTTTAGTTTTCTAACTGAGCTATCCTTTGCTTTTTTGTGTTCTAAATCCTCTTATCAAGTTTGATAATAATCACAAATTTATGGCTCTGCCAGAGATGACATGAGCAGGTGCTTAGTGTTAGTCAGCCCTGCCTGCAACGATGAACAGCGACCTCTTTTCCCCGCCAACATGTCAGAATTTCGGTACTTATCTCCCCAAATACCATCTTCCTGCGCCACGAACTACGCTGTTGCGTAGTAAAAATAAGTGCATTTTTTCTTCTCAATTTACCAAATGAAGGCATTGGCATAGTGAAATTTTCATTGTCATATTTTGTTCAACGCACTCACTCATATACTATACCTTAGGAAAGTAGCCAAGAAACCAGTAAATTGTGGTTAACCTCTGCTGGACCATTACAAAAGGGGACAGTAATTGGACCAGTGATGGTTCAAGAGGGTGAGGAGGCACCAACCACACACGCACACACTAACTTCATCCCGGTAGGCAGGGTACGCCATCCGGATGCAAGCATATCGGATAGTCCACAGAATATCGTTGAAGTGTTTAAAGTCCCCAACCAAAGTTCACACGGTCCTGTGTACGCATACGGCATCATGGACAGGTGGCTCAAGAGGCAATTTTACTGAGAATGGAATAATCCGTCTTATCTGCCGGCGATTTATGTCATTATTTAACATACAGGTGGATGTCTTTGCCGACCTCTCAGTATTCAGTGAACAACTTGCATGTTTTTTTGTTTTTTTTCTAATTCTACCATTAACGAAGAACGGTCACCTGTTCAAACTACTTTTATCCCTTTTTTCTGCCTATTCCCAAGACAAAATCGTATTTACTGGGGGAGGAGTTCAGCAGTTTTTAATAAAGTATTTGACCCCGTTATGAAAACTTCGGCGGCCTCGGTGGGATTCGAACCCATGAGAGTGAGGGGCTGACTTTAATACAGTCCATTCTAACCACCTCAGCTACGAGGTCTCACCGGGAGCCATGAGCCGTGAAGTTAGGCACGGCTTAAGTGATTTCTTTATGTCATGGGCTCGAATCTCACCGATGTCGCCTAATTTCCTAACAGGGTAAAATTAAAAATAACCCTTGTTGACAGAGGGGATGCTACGCACTGAGGAGATCGATGAGCGTCAGTCACTAAATGATCTATAATTTTTCTGACTTTGGATGGTAGTGTACGTGTCCTCAGCTCAGATGGTAGAGTTTTAACTTCAAATGTCAAATTACGTGTGTCAAACTTTAGGTTTACTTGCCCGTGATTAGAGTATTCCTGGCTGAGAAAGACAACACAGGTCAAAAATGATCATTCAATCCTCCTGGCCATTTAAAGTGACCTTTTGTGACTAAATATATATGAATGAGGCCTTAATTTCCAAGTCAACGGCTGTGCATGAAGTCTTAATAGATGGCGTGTACCATGCGCTATGTCGTGAAACTGCTGTGACGAGTAGTCTTTCTCAATCTAACTGTCACATCTCTGTTAAACAAGAGTCTAATTAGTTTATTGTCCGCCACGTGAGTAGGCATCTTGCTCTCCACAGGTAAGTTAAAAGACATGCCTGCATTTCTCAGTTTCCTGTAAATCTACTGGTTGGTGTTTTGAATAGCCGTGTCTTCTGTCAGTTTACAAAGTCTAGGCTGCACTAATAATTTGAAAGGAAGTAAACTTACCTTTTGGAGATGGGTGGCTTAGTTCTTTGCGATTTTTCCATCACACAGTTTTCTCGATGATTTGTCGGAACTCGATTGGTGCGTTCACAGCGTTGAATTCACTGCATTCTCAGTAAGCGCACCGGAAGAGTACTATTTGACCGGTGGAGTATGAAATTGGTCAGACTCGATGGCTTCCTCGTCGGAAGTTATGGACTTGGGGTTGAATCTGATTAACCTCAGTGTTGTTGGCATTAATACAACTACGAACATCTTACCCCTATATTCACTAGCACGTGTAGACGGCCTTCTTGACGTGTCTTGCCTTTGACTTCTGGCGGTCGGGAGATGAGGCAGTGCGTTTGGGTGCTGTGCAAGTCAGCCTCATTGCAAACTCAATCCCTGACAATTCCTCGGTGCTACGCTTATGATGGTCAAATTAGCATGCTATGTCCACAAGGCAAGCAGTCCTGACATTGAGGGACGGTGAGCTGCTCAAAAAGGGAACTATTCAGTTTTCTTTCATAGTTAACACAACTGCTTTTCAGGGAAGAAAATTATTTTTTTAAGATAAGCTTAGGCACTTTAGGTAACGTACCTTGTTAGGCATTTGACATGCTAATAAAGGACAAAAGAAATGCAATAATCAAAACATCCATTGTTACGGATATTTTTCTGCCTAACTGACAACGTTGAAAACCTTTTTCCGAAACAATCCAAATGTAGTTGAACTAAATGGGCACCTCAGAAAGATGGGGCTTTTGAGCAACATCTTGAAAAGTAATGACTTTTCATGCAATGACCAAAACGAAAAACTCGGCAAATAGAGTTCTGCTAAAGAGAAGGAAATTACCTAACTGATAAGTGCACTTACTTTCTTATTAAAAAACTCCATTGAACGAGGATGTCTGTCGCCGCTTAAAATATGCGCTGCCTATTGACTAAGTTGGCAGGTCAGGTTTGTCATTTTTAATCATCCTCTAAGGTAGTCTTACGACAGATTAGTTGTTATTCCACAAATACGGGCTACTTACAAAATTAAAGTAGCACCTAAAGACTAATTTCGTTAATACTGACGAGCGGATTTAATGCTTGTTATCCGTTCAGAAGACGATGCAAAAACTATATTTGCCTAGGTCATAAATGACAATGAAGTACCAGGGCATTATCATATGTTTTTCGTTAAAACCAAGTGGAGTCTTTCCGAATTGTGGAAGAGGACGGCTTGGAGAAGCCTGAATAATGTGGAGGCACATATGTCTGTTTGTTGGTTGCTGTACGTTGAAAAAATGACATGGGACGCGGCGCAGTTAAAATTAACCCGTGCGCATCTCAACCCATTTTCTTGCTGTCTGCTGAAGCACGTAGTCGACACCGTCGAACTCGATGTTCTTTTTTATAAAAAATGTGCTCAGAATACCATAATGGAAAAAACCGAATCTTATCGAAAACATACGAAAGTTTGTTAATTTACTAGAGGAATTTTGAAAAATTGACCTTTGCTAAGCATTCTTATCCCATGTGTTATCTATCTGTACCTTAGCGGGACGTAAACGAACATTCAACAACTGCGATCGTCAAAAAGCGTCCAGAAAGTTTTCGAAAAACCACCAAATTAAAAAAATATGTTCTTGCTATTACAACATTTCAACGTAGTCGAGAGCAATATTTGCTTCCTGTCAGTTTTTTGTCAATTGAATTTACTAAGAATCACCAGCACCCCGAACCAATCCGGTGTCTGTACCAGTGACCCACATTTTTTCAAAAATGATTTTCTCTTATAGCAGGCCTTTTGAAATTCAGAAATTAAGGGATCCGATCCCTCTCACGTATTGAGATGACGAAGCTCCTTTTAAACTGGGGTGGTTTGCCTTACATTTGAGTTTGCCCGCAAACTATTTTAAAAGCTAAAGACTGGATATTTCCTAACTGCGGATTTAAGAGTAGTCAGGACGAACTGGTATTGTAACTTTTTCAAAGGATTCAACGAAGTATGTTGCTTATTCAGGTGCTCCAGGGTGTCTTCTTCCAGAGAAGGGCACTACAGGCCACTAAACCATCGGAACCCGGATGGTCTATGCGGCTTGACTCGTGTAAAACTCTCTCAGTAAAAAGGAAGGAATAAACGAAAGAAGGGCGCACTTACGGTCGTCCTTGACCCGTAAGTTGTTGCTCTTAAATCTTTGTATTGTGTACATACTCTTGGGATTCGTGAGAAGGGCAGAAACTTGATTCTCTAGTTTAGTTTAACCTAGTCAAAGTTTCTGGCCTCTTTTACTTCATTAGTTCTTACCACAAACATTCTACAAAATTACCTTTACGTTCCCGCAGACTGTGAGGACATGGTTCAGAGTGCTCACAGTTAACTTGTGCCCTCCCGGCAGTGGTCCTGATTGTCGCCCATTTTGACCCCCGTAGTCTGACTGAAGAGAACCTTTTGCATACAAACGATAATTGCACCTTTGATTCGCATAATATGATAATGCATTAAAGAAGTGAGCCAAGTAGAAGCACTGACATTCGACCGTCCTACACCACTCCTATCGAGGACAGTAAACTAAGGGTTTTTCGCTTGTACGTGAAGAGCGTGGATGTCCGGTTGTAATAGCTTTTGTGCAAGCATCAAATCAGAATTAATCGCAGAACTCCTATACTCTTTCTTCTTCCTCTTTGGTCTTTTGGTGTGCGGTCTAATTATGCCAATGTGCGTCTGTGCAAATATGCCTAAACAGCTTCCGGTGAGTTGTACGCAGGGCCTTGGTATAAAAGTCCACTTCGATTCCAGTACTGTTTGTCTGCTGGCGTTAACCTCTATTTTAAGTGCATTTTATCTCTCAGACCTGTCAACTCTGCTACAATCGTCGATCATTATGGTTAATGGTTACGTGCTGCATTATCCAGTATTCAAGTATTTTTGCAGTAGGTTGAAAACGCGTCCCCTTATGTGAAAAAGTGATGATAAAGGAATATAAGGGTAGAGGATTTGGGCAGATTTGAATAATTCCTTTGACCCACTTGTGAAAAACTCGGTGGCCTCGGTGGGATTCGAAACGCACGCCAGCAAGGAAATGAGAAGAAGTAAACGCGATCACTGGGATAGGAACATTTTTAGGCTGACGTTTCGGAGTCCACCATAGAGACCATAAATTACCCGTATCTGATAATGTCTCTGGTGATGGGTTCAAGCCTGACTCGGAAGTATTTTTTTTTTTTTTATAATGAGGGTTAATAAAATAAAGTTTAATTTCGCATTTTAATTTTGAGCTTAGCATATTAAGAATGTTGTGTTTCGTATCCGTAAAAGATACCTTGTATTTGTAAACTTGGTCACACCACACTATCGGTTCTAGCAATTTAACACACGATTTGATCCCAAATGTTCGTAGTAAGTCTACTAAGGGACACACACATCGTACTAATGCGTACAAAAAACGCTAATTTTCATGCTGATGAAAAATGGATTATGGCTTATGGATTATGGATTACGGCAAATTCCCATGCAAATACCAGTAGAAATCGAAGGGATATTTAAATGGATAGTAGTTCTTTTGGAATCGTCACGAACTGGGCAGACTTCCTATTGCGATTTATTAAAGTACGGTCGCCGCTTCTATCCTGGCCAACTTTGGCTCCATTTCCCAAACGCATTGGTTTGCTTTTGTCAAAAGCGCTTCTATCATCTGTTGGATTTATCGTTAGCTATTAAGGACAATTTAATCTACCGCCCTGTTACTCACTAAGGGAGAGAATTTATCATGCGTTACTGTATTCCCATTGAAATTGTGACTGACTGTGGAGCGCAGTTAACTTCCTCTCTGTTCCAACAGTTGTGTTGCAAATGAGGAATTCACCACACGACATCCCAACTCCCCCTCTCCCCAACGGAACGACGGTCTATCGACACCTTCAAGAGAACGATCAAGAAGATGGGGAATAAGGGAGTTCTTCTAGCACATCATAACACTCCTTTTAGCCTACCACAGTACACTCGGAGACGACGTGGATTGTCAAACGCCAGCCGAGCGTTTTCTGGGTCGACAAAAAGAGGTGAAACTTCAATAATTGAAACCAGAAGCACGGGTAAAACTGCACCCTTAACCTCATTTTAGAGGAGTGAGGATGTACATAAAACATTAAGGACTTGATGAAGATCCGTGGACGAAAGATGCGATGCGAAAACCCGAAGGTGTAGTTTTCGAGGTTGAAACCACAGCAGGCATACCAACTAACTAAGGCACCGAGTGGTCTGGGGCTCCAAGCGGACGTTCGATTTAATTTGTGAGACGTTTGAGGTTCTAAGTCGCAGCGAGGAGCTGGAAGTTCCGCTATCGGCGATTTGGAGACCTCCAAGGAGAATACACCCCCAAAAAAGTCTTGTTGTGGACTTTTGGACGGAAAAATACAAGGTCAAACACTTAACAGCGGGAGAGGTTACGGAGAACAATTGTAGGAGACGACAAGCCAAATCCGTTCGGGAGAACAGATGAAGCACGCTACCTTATTGCGGAGCGCCACCATCCAAACAGAAGTAACCACGACGCCATCTAGCCCGAGGGCATACTCAGACAGCCAATCAGGAGTCGCACACGCCTGACTAGTGTGCACCCTCGCCCCATACGTGTGCGCTGAAGCATGAGCAAGAAAAGAAATAAAACAGGTCCGCAGGTTAGCCAAGGCTTGACTCGTGTTTACGCTGAATAAAGGCCTCTGTTCTATCCCACCTTGACCGTCTATTTGGGATGCTAAACGCCCAGTCTCGGCAACAGGAATGCATAGGCTGGGCTGTGCTTTTCATGGGTTGGGTTATATTTTCACGTCTATAACAACATACTAAGCATTGCCGATTCCAAGCGAAAAGGCGACGCTGCAGCGATTGGATTCGCTGGTCTTTCAGCACCACGGACCGAACTATTGAGTTTAGTATGTGGATGGTACCTTCAAAGTCCTCGAATGAGATCGGGTTTTAACATTCAAAGAACGTTTCAATGCCGTCTTCTCGAAAGCACAATTCGATGCAAGAAGAGGAAGAGAAAAACATCCTACTGGTCTTCCGTGACGTAAATTGCGAAGATTTGCCTGACGTGAGTACTGAACTCCAACAGCAACTCTACAATCGTCCATAAAACCATTCACAGGGACGCTACATAGACGTGTTGTTACGCACTACAGTGAGCCAAAAGTCAAGCTTGCTGAATATGCAGTAATTTCGACGGGCGTTCAGGAAATATGCCTGCCTACACTACTTTGTCAACCAGTACATACGCATACCAGACGAGAGGCCAAATAATACGGAACAAATATTTTGGGCGAACACTGGTAATTTATCAGATGGCCAGCCTACTGTTTTCCTTTCGTTCTCTCCTCACCTTAGGTAACGACAGCAGGAAGGCGAAGACCTTTGAAAAATGCTCTACCACTAGTAAATCTCTACTTTTCAAGCTGAACAGGCAGTGACGACGCATCATCTTGCTGTTAGCTGACCAAAGCTACGTGCATGTTCCATTTAACTTTGAGTACCGCGGACGGTATGCTGTTAGGCTTTCTCTAAAACACCCATTTTTAGCATCCGTGGGAAGGGGAGATTCGTCATTTTCACCCAAATGCACATATTTTCGGAGGTTTTAGCGAAAAACACAGCACGACCAGCTTCTCAGAGGTAAAGTTCTTGAAGGAAGCTGGTTGAAAATATCTTTAAGGGGAAGAAGACTTTCTTTTGCTTGCCAATTTTGACTTTAAATATTTTGAGAGCAGTTCTTTTCTCTTCTCGCCTGCTCATGCAAATTCGCACATGCCAAGCAAACGAATTCTGCTTGGAACTTTTTTAGTTTGCCAGTCCGCAACGCATTTTCTTCTCTTTCATTTGCATGTGCGCAATTGCAACGGCCTTCTCTAATTTGGTTCAGTAAAATAAAACTTCCGTCCTTTCCACCTATGTAATAATATCCTTAAGGCTTACAATGGAAAATCCATTTCACAGACGAAGCTTTGCACGCTAATATACGCAGAGCGCTACTCAGTCGTTCCGCTGTGCCTTGAGGCTCACTTTCGAGCACCACCAGCAGCCGCAGCGGAAAGTCATAACCTAAAAAGACAAGGGAGAGTCGAATGGCCATTTCTAGTTTATTATCCTCATCAGCCATCCATACCCAACACTAGTTGTCGTAACGCCTGAGGCGCGAACCAACAACCTGTTGATTATAAGTCCAAAGCTCTAACCAATTATGCCATGAGCCCGTTTTGCTGTCAGTTTCGCTCGGGAATATTAACCAAAGCGGATGTTCGCTCAGTGATTGGTTAAGAAACTCACGCGCCCCACTGGGCCTTGGTGTTCAAACTCGAGCCCCGTCAGCAGCCAATCAGTGGCTAGTATATTATAAGTGGAAAGAAATAACCAACAAAGACAAAGGCAAGTATAATGACCATTTCTGATTGACTAGCTGTCATCAGCCAGTCACACTTATCCGCAGCTTTTGCAGGCAATCTTGTATGTGAACACAATAGCACTTCCTCGACATGTACTTGTCCCATATGTTACTACGAAAGGACCATCATCAAGTGGTTATTTGAACTTTGGGTCTATTCTCTGCCCTACACGTAATTTAGAAGAGAAAGTGGCAGAGTAGCGACCGTTTGATAGACGGTTTAAAACTGTCATTATTCGAAGGTTTCACTTAACGCAAACTACAAAAATTATCAAGCTTGGACAGGACGTACATCATGAATTAACGGAAAATGTTTCTAAGGTAAAGAAAATGCGATAGTTATGGTATCACCTATTAATAGAAATTCAATTTCTTAGTCATTCGCCGGCAACTTGAAATTTTACCAAGTGAATTCATTGATTCCCGTGAAGTCGCTATGCCATAACTATGGCAAAACCCTCATCGCCTCAGTCGCCCACACATCGACCGGTTCAAAATTGGAAAAGGAACTCGGATTCTAATGACGTTGTTTCCAAAACATAAGCAAACAGCAGGCAGTCGACTAGATGGCATAATACATATTGCTCACGTGTTTTAATTAATATATACTTCTAGAATAATTCAAACAGAATTTTACGTTATTTTTCTGGGGCTGTTTAATTGCTCACTTGTTGTCATTTTTATGCGTTATGCACGTTTATGATGTAAGTTTGTTTCTTTGGCCATAATTATTGATTTGTTTACAGATCCGCATTTTTAAGTCAATTATTTAAAACGAAGTAGCATTACTTTGCATACATTTTCTGCTCTAATTTAAGTCAAGACCTTAAACACTATAATTACGAGTTTTCAGGCAAGTGCGTGGCTTTCCGATCAATTAGATGCTTCTCATGAATGTACATATATCTCGTTATTGACATGAGTTACCGCCGCATAAGAATGATTGACTAACGTTGCATATATATGCCTACTTTTCTATCTGTAACATTATTTATTCCACCAATTAAGACACTTGTTGGATGCCAGGAGAATACTGATGGCGAGTAAGCTCACGCTAAAGTGACCAAGACAAAAACTGATAACATATTGAGAATCTATCTATACTTTTTTTCGATCACCGTTTGGAGTACTCATTGGACATCCATATACAGTGTGTGACGCATCTCATGCATTGTTAATCGGAATACTGAAGTGCGTATTCGAGTAGGAAGGGTAACTTAGAAATGGTCATAATATTGATTAATGTGCAGAATAACCACAAAAAATTTCCTTCCGTCCGCCTAATAAGACTACTTCCGGAAAAAAAGACTATTTAAGTGAAGTATTTTCATCGGTATTTGGTACTTTTATAAATGCACATATATCTCAAAATAAACATGCATGAAAATATCTATTATTGCACACATGTGGCAGCACATCAAATTTTATGCAAATGGAATACTCGAAGAAATGGTAAATTCGTGGTTTAAAAAATTTTACAATTCCCGAATACTCTTGTACCACCATGCTATTGCACTGGTGCTCAGGATTTCGAAAATACAGATGGCATATTTTCCACATAATCAAAAGCATGCGTTCGTCAAATCTATTAAGAAAAGACCTGATGGGGATCCTAAATACTTAAAATGAATACAACCTATGATTTTTACCTCATAAGGAACATAAATTAATAAAGAGCTAAGTTACTATTTGTATGGGCATTTGCCGTTCTCAACAAATCTCATAATTAAATTTTTAATTCTTGAGCAAAAGTGCCCCAAAGTAATTCTTTGTAATCGCTTATTTATTTTCGAGCTTTGATTTAATGCAATTAACTTTATATATTTTTTCTCCTCTGTTCATTTCTTCTGACGACGGGTTGGTGTGACCAACTTGAAAATTCACGAGTAAAACTCGATTTTTTCCGACAAACCTTCTTTCTTTCTTCCTCACTCCTCAAAATGAGGTTAAGGGTGCAGTTTTACCCGTGCTTCTGGTTTCAATTATTGAAGTTTTACCTCTTTTTTGTCGACCCAGAAAACGCTCGGCTGGCGTTTGACCATCCACGTCGTCTCCGAGCATACTGTGGTAGGCGAAAAGGAGTGTTATGATGTGCTAGAAGAACTCCCTTATTCCCCATCTTCTTGATCGTTCTCTTGAAGGTGTAGATAGACCGTCGTTCCGTTGGGGAGAGGGGGAGTTGGGATGTCGTGGGTGAATTTCATTTGCAACACAACTGTTGGAACAGAGAGGAAGTTAACTGCGCTCCACAGTCAGTCACAATTTCAATGGGAATACAGTAACGCATGATAAATTCTCTCCCTTAGTGAGTAACAGGGCGGTAGATTAAATTGTCCTTAATAGCTAACGATAAATCCAACAGATGATAGAAGCGCTTTTGACAAAAGCAAACCAATGCGTTTTGGGAAATGGAGCCAAAGTTGGCCAGGATAGAAGCGGCGACCGTACTTTAATAAATCGCAATAGGAAGTCTGCCCAGTTCGTGACGATTCCAAAAGAAATACTATCCATTTAAATATCCCCTCGATTTATATTGGTATTTGCATGGGAATTCGCCGTTATCCATAATCCATAAGCCATAATCCATTTTTCATCAGCATGAAAATTAGCGTTTTTTGTACGCATTAGTACGATGTGTGTCCCTTAGTAGACTTACTACGAACATTTGGGATCAAATCGTGTGTTAAATTGCTAGAACCGACAGTGTGGTGTGACCAAGTTTACAAATACAAGGTATATTTTACGGATACGAAACACAACATTCTTAATATACTAAGCTCAAAATTAAAATGCGAAATTAAACTTTATTTTATTAACACTCATTACAAAAGAAAATGCTTCGGAGTCAGGCTTGAACCCATCACCAGAGACATTATCAGATACGGGTAATTTATGGTCTCTATGGTGGACTCCGAAACGCCAGCCTAAAAATGTTCCTATCCCAGTGATCGAGTTTACTTCTTCTCATTTCCTTGCTGGCGTGCGTTCGAGTCCCACCGAAGCCACCGAGTTTTTCACAAGTGGGACAAAGGAATTATTCAAATCTGCCAAAATCCTCTACCATTATATTCCTTTATCATCACTTTTTCACATAAGGGGACGCGTTTTCAACCTACTGCAAAAATACTTGAATACTGGATAATGCAGCACGTAACCATTAACCATAATGATCGACGATTGTAGCAGAGTTGACAGGTCTGAGAGATAAAATGCACTTAAAATAGAGGTTAACGCCAGCAGACAAACAGTACTGGAATCGAAGTGGACTTTTATACCAAGGCCCTGCGTACAACTCACCGGAAGCTGTTTAGGCATATTTGCACAGACGCACATTGGCATAATTAGACCGCACACCAAAAGACCAAAGAGGAAGAAGAAAGAGTATAGGAGTTCTGCGATTAATTCTGATTTGATGCTTGCACAAAAGCTATTACAACCGGACATCCACGCTCCTCACGTACAAGCGAAAAACCCTTAGTTTACTGTCCTCGATAGGAGTGGTGTAGGACGGTCGAATGTCAGTGCTTCTACTTGGCTCACTTCTTAATGCATTATCATATTATGCGAATCAAAGGTGCAATTATCGTTTGTATGCAAAAGGTTCTCTTCAGTCAGACTACGGGGTCAAAATGGGCGACAATCAGGACCACTGCCGGGAGGGTAGCATGTAAGTTAACTGTGAGCACTCTGAACCATGTCCTCACAGTCTGCGGGAACGTAAAGGTAATTTTGTAGAATGTTTGTGGTAAGAACTAATGAAGTAAAAGAGGCCAGAAACTGTGACTAGGTTAAACTAAACTAGAGAATCAATTTTCTGCCCGCCTTACGAATCCCAAGAGTATGTACACAATCCCAAAGATTTAAGAGCAACAACTTACGGGTCAAGGACGACCGTAAGTGCGCCCTTCTTTTCGTTTATTCCTTCCTTTTTACCGAGAGAGTTTTACACGAGTCAAGCCGCATAGACCATCCGGGTTCCGATGGTTTAGTGGCCTGTAGTGCCCTTTCTCTGGAAGAAGACACCCTGAGCACCTGAATAAGCAACATACTTCGTTGAATCCTTTGAAAAAGTTACAATACCAGTTCGTCCTGACTACTCTGAAATCCGCAGTTAGGAAATATCCAGTCTTTAGCTTTTAAAATAGTTTGCGGGCAAACTCAAATGTAAGGCAAACCACCCCAGTTTAAAAGGAGCTTCGTCATCTCAATACGTGAGAGGGATCGGATCCCTTAATTTCTGAATTTCAAAAGGCCTGCTATAAGAGAAAATCATTTTTGAAAAAATGTGGGTCACAGCTACAGACACCGGATTGTTTCGGTGTGCTGGTGATTCTTAGTAAATTCAATTGACAAAAAAACTGACAGGAAGCAAATATTGCTCTCGACTACGTTGAAATGTTGTAATAGCAAGAACATATTTTTTTAATTTGGTGGTTTTTCGAAAACTTTCTGGACGCTTTTTGACGATCGCAGTTGTTGAATGTTCGTTTACGTCCCGCTAAGGTACAGATAGATAACACATGGGATAAGAATGCTTAGCAAGGTCAATTTTCAAAATTCCTCTAGTAAATTAACAAACTTTCGTATGTTTTCGATAAGATTCGGTTTTTTCCATTATGGTATTCTGAGCACATTTTTTATAAAAAAGAACATCGAATCGACGGTGTCGACTACGTGCTTCAGCAGACAGCAAGAAAATGGGTTGAGATGCGCACGGGTTAATTTTAACTGCGCCGCGTCCCATGTCATTTTTTCAACGTACAGCAACCAACAAACAGACATATGTGCCTCCACATTATTCAGGCTTCTCCAAGCCGTCCTCTTCCACAATTCAGAAAGACTCCACTTGGTTTTAACGAATAACATATGATAATGCCCTGGTACTTCATTGTCATTTATGACCTAGGCAAATATAGTTTTGCATCGTCTTCTGAACGGATAACAAGCATTAAATCCGCTCGTCAGTATTAACGAAATTAGTCTTTAGGTGCTACTTTACTTTTGTAAGTAGCCCGTATTTGTGGAATAACAACTAATCTGTCGTAAGACTACCTTAGAGGATGATTAAAAATGACAAACCTGACCTGCCAACTTAGTCAATAGGCAGCGCATATTTTAAGCGGCGACAGACATCCTCGTTCAATGGAGTTTTTTAATAAGAAAGTAAGTGCACTTATCAGTTAGGTAATTTCCTTCTCTTTAGCAGAACTCTATTTGCCGAGTTTTTCGTTTTGGACATTGCATGAAAAGTCATTACTTTTCAAGATGTTGCTCAAAAGCCCCATCTTTCTGAAGTGCCCATTTAGTTCAACTACATTTGGATTGTTTCAGAAAAAGGTTTTCAACGTTGTCAGTTAGGCAGAAAAATATCCGTAACAATGGATGTTTTGATTATTGCATTTCTTTTGTCCTTTATTAGCATGTCAAATGCCTAACAAGGTACGTTACCTAAAAGTGCCTAAAGCTTATCTTAAAAAATAATTTTCTTCCCTGAAAAGCAGTTGTGTAAACTATGAAAGAAAACTGAATAGTTCCCTTTTCGAGCAGCTCACCGTCCCTCAATGTCAGGACTGTTTGCCTTGTGGACATAGCATGCTAATTTGACCATCATAAGCGTAGCACCGATGAATTGTCAGGGATTGAGTTTGCAATGAGGCTGACTTGCACAGCACCCAAACGCACTGCCTCATCTCCCGACCACCAGAAGTCAAAGGCAAGACACGTCAAGAAGGCCGTCTACACGTGCTAGTGAATATAGGGGTAAGATGTTCGTAGTTGTATTAATGCCAACAACACTGGGGTTAATCAGATTCAACCCCAAGTCCATAACTTCCGACGAGGAAGCCATCGAAAGTCTGACCAATTTCATACTCCACCGGTCAAATAGTACTCCTCCGGTGCGCTTACTGAGAATGCAGTGAATTCAACGCTGTGAACGCACCAATCGAGTTCCGACAAATCATCGAGAAAACTGTGTGATGGAAAAATCGCAAAGAACTAAGCCACCCATCTCCAAAAGGTAAGTTTACTTCCTTTCAAATTATTAGTGCAGCCTAGACTTTGTAAACTGACAGAAGACACGGCTATTCAAAACACCAACCAGTAGATTTACAGGAAACTGAGAAATGCAGGCATGTCTTTTAACTTACCTGTGGAGAGCAAGATGCCTTCTCACGTGGCGGACAATAAACTAATTAGACTCTTGTTTAACAGAGACGTGACAGTTAGATTGAGAAAGACTACTCGTCACAGCAGTTTCACGACATAGCGCATGGTACACGCCATCTATTAAGACTTCATGCACAGCCGTTGACTTGGAAATTAAGGCCTCATTCATATATATTTAGTCAAAAAAGGTCACTTTCAATGGCCAGGAGGATTGAATGGTAATTTTTGACCTGTGTTATCTTTCTCAGCCAGGAATACTCTAATCACGGGCAAGTAAACCTAAAGTTTGACACACGTAATTTGACATTTGAAGTTAAAACTCTACCATCTGAGCTGCGGACCCGTACACTACCATCCCAAGTCAGAAAAATTATAGATCATTTAGTGACTGACGCTCATCGATCTCCTCAGTGCGTAGCATCCCCTCTGTCAACAAGGGTAATTTTTAATTTTACCCTGTTATGAAAAATTAGGCGACATCGGTGAGATTCGAACCCATGACATAAAGAAATGACTTAAGCCGTGCCTAACTTCACGGCTCCTGGCTCCCGGTGAGACCTCGTAGCTGAGGTGGTTAGAATGGACTGTATTAAAGTCAGCCCCTCACTCTCATGGGTTCGAATCCCACCGAGGCCTCCGAAGTTTTCATAACGGGGTCAAATACTTTATTAAAAACTGCTGAACTCCTCCCCCAGTAAATACGATTTTGTCTTGGGAATAGTCAGAAAAAAGGGTTAAAAGTAGTTTGAACAGGTGACCATTCTTTGTTAATGGTAGAATTTGAAAAAAAAACAAAAAACATGCAAGTTATTCACTGAATACTGACAGGTCGTCAAAGACATTCACCTGTATGTTAAATAATGACATAAATCGGCGGACAGATAAGACGGATTATTCCATTCTGAGAAAAATTGCCTCTTGAGCACCCTGTTCATGGTGCCGTATGCGTACACAGGACCGTGTGAACTTTGGTTGGGGACTTTAAACACTTCAACGATATACTGTGGACTATCCGATATGCTTGCATCCGGATGGCGTACCCTGCCTACCGGGATGGAGTTAGTGTGTGCGTGTGTGGTTGGTGCCTCCTCACCCTCTTGAACCATCACTGGTCCAATTACTGTCCCCTTTTGTAATGGTCCAGCAGAGGTTAACCACAATTTACTGGTTTCTTGGCTACTTTCCTAAGGTATAGTATATGAGTGAGTGCGTTGAACAAAATATGACAATGAAAATTTCACTATGCCAATGCATTCATTTGGTGAATTGAGAAGAAAAAATGCACTTATTTTTACTACGCAACAGCGTAGTTCGTGGCGCAGGAAGACGGTATTTGTGGAGATAAGTACCGAAATTCTGACATGTTGGCGGGGAAAAGAGGTCGCTGTTCATCGTTGCAGGCAGGGCTGACTAACACTAAGCACCTGCTCATGTCATCTCTGGCAGAGCCATAAATTTGTGATTATTATCAAACTTGATAAGAGGATTTAGAACACAAAAAAGCAAAGGATAGCTCAGTTAGAGAAAACTAAAAAAACCATCATCCTCACGAGTCATTTGAGAAACGTAATCGTTACTAGAGTGACGGCTTACTACTAAGTAGCATGCAATGCGTGTGTGTAGTTGAGTTGGCTCAAACACACAAGGCTTTGCATTAATTTAAGATTTACCAAAAAACATATAAACACGTGACTGCCAAGGATAGTATATTTAAGGATATTTTCTTGCCAAATTAACTTAAAATAGACGTTTACGGATTTAAAAGATGACTTGGTGAGCATACGCGCTGCTTTCGATAACTTCTTTTCAGGCCAGTACAGTTATAGGGAAACTTTTGAACGTCGTAGAAATTTAAAACATGAAATCGATAATCTTCGTCCGTTTGTGTGGGTTGTCTGAGAGGTGTGCATAAGGGGAGGATGATAAGAAACTGTATGATAAGCGGCAGTGAGTGTTTAATAGAGCCGTTCTAGGGGAAGGGGAGGACAGAGATGGCGCGGGAGAATGCATGCAGTTAAGTGGCCTTTGGTCAAGTTAAGCGCGGAGCTTGTACGAGGTTCTTTTGTGCGAACAAGACCGGCTTCTTCAACCTAATGGCAGTCGTTCTGCTGCTGCTAGTAGACGTTGACCCGGTGGCTTAGGGGTAGTTTGGTGGAACCTCAGAAATTACACGGAAAGCTTCGCTGGAGTCCACACTGTACCCGGTGTCAACAAGATGTGCAAGGATGGCGCTTTTTATGCTCTTGACCGAAGACTGTGCGGTCAGGGAGAGGCGAACAATCCGACCAGCACTACGAGGCTAGAGAGGACTGCTAGGGGCTCTGTTCGTAGGCGGGATGCCAATCGGCGTGGCGATTGAGTTCTCATCAGGGGATAAGGATATAATAAAACTGAAGCCTTTCTTCCTCTGGATTGGGCGACGAACTTGGGCCCATGACCCATTTCAAAGGGGCAGACAGTGACTTGCGATAATTAAATCACTATGCTGAAGTACGAGAGACCACGAACTTAAAGACTCTCACCTCAGAAGGCAGGACAGACAGTTATATGGAGAAGCCTTAACTGGGATATAAAGTTTACACACAGCGCCGCAAGCAGTTGTCATAAGCCCTCCTACCAGGCAAGCGACAGCCATAGTATATCCACTTACAATTCATTCGGCTGCGGCCAATCGGGGAATAGAGAAATATCGATTGTTGTCCTGACGTTGGCGGAGGTTGCCATACGCACGTGCGCAGTGCTCGACCAGCGAAGGCGACGCGAGTCGGTGACTGATGTGAGAGATAAACGATGAGAGCGGGCAACTACACCACAACTAGGATGCGATCGTGCATGCGTGATTCCGGCTTCCTTTCGGCTTGAATAGCATGATGTGGGAGAGGAAATGTACTATATAAAAGTGGTCAGCGGAGTTTAAACGGTCCGTTACATGCATGATTTGACCGTGCATGATACTCAGTGGCCTCGGAGACCTAGTTGGTATAAGCCAGACTATGTCGTATCTTCGGTGACTTTTCTGCTCGAATCCTTCGGAGAAATGTGCGGGCGCTAGGCTGCAAAGGTCTTTCATATAGAGCAATGCCGTAGATATTAATGCCTCTGGTCCTTTGTTGCAGTGTGCTGGGGGTCGCTAGAAAAGGTAGTCCCACTCAGTTCCGTTATGTGCCACTGGAAGGTTGACGTGACAGAAGATTAGGCGCATCGTTCTGAATAACAAGATGTGATCGCTGAAATAAGAAATTCATTTGTTTCGCGATAAGGATTCTCCCTTGAGCCCATCCTCAGAGACCATTTTGTGACCGTCTCTGGTGAAGGGTTCGAGTAAGAGCCCAAAAACTCAGGCCAATAGACTTTGTGTTTCAGCGATCTCTTCTTCTTCTTCTGAACGTCTTCCTAGAACTCGCCTTTTCACTTGTTTTGAAAAGCTGTTGGGCAGAGCACGCTCTGATCTGCTCGATGGTGGGTATCCTTTGTCCTTAATGAGTCGTCCACCCATGCGCAAATTCAGTTTCTGCATAGGTGTTTCTACAATGAGTTTCAGAGATGCATGGTGCTCGTTTCAGAGATGCGTGGTGCTCGTTTCAGAGATGCGTGGTGCTCGTTTCAGAGATGCGTCGTGCTCGTTTCAGCGTGGTGCTCGTTTCAGAGATGCGTGGTGCTCGTTGCCTTCTTCAAGGTCTGCCCTCAGTAGACCTTAGAGGTTTTTAACTTGACAAGCATGCGAGAAAAAGCACGAGTATTACTCAACTGTTTCTTACCTTGTAAATAGCATAAATGAGGTCACAGGAGTGATTCAGTAAGTGTATTCGCGGGAACCCTTTTCTAGTAGGACCAGTTTTTCCTCCCAACTGGACACTGGTAAGTCATTTTGGCTCCATTTAGCTGTTCGCAGATTTCTTAAGCGATTGGGAAACAGGTTATATGGCAAAATCCAAGCAGCTTCACGAGGCGCTTAGTTACAAGTGGGTTCTGCTTTTAAGCGTATACTCTTCCAATTTATGCACCAGAATTTATATGCAAAGAGCCGACGGGAAGGAGTCAATCCAGCACCTCTACTTCGGCCTGACAGAATGGAAGAATGCAAAAACACTGATGGCTAGGCTAGGTTGATGGTCAAGCCTGTCTTTGTCAGTACTATAATTCTGCCTATATCACTAGCTGCTCTGTGGCTGCTAGTGGGGCTCTAGAGTTAATCCCAAGGTGCAACGGGACGAGTTAGTCCTGTAACCGATCGGTGAGCACCCAACTACCATCATATATATATATATATATATATATATAAAAAAGATTGATATTTGAAACAAAGATTGCTAGCCGCAGCCGGTGGCGATGATCAGGCGATTGCTGAAGTGAGGGGGCAGCCAGTAGAGCGGACCAGTAAAAATCCCAAGTGTAGAAGATCTGGAATGATCTCAATGTTTTCATTTAATTGAGTAGTTTTAAGGAACGAAGGAATACTTTGGAAAATTAAAGATCACAACCCTCAGCTCGATAAATGTGTAGTCTGATGAATCAGTTTCAAAAATCCCATCAAGAGCTTTGACATTTTGCGTCAGTCATATCATTGTGTAGCAAAAATCGTAAAGATTATGTCGTCGAACCCATGACGTGGGTGGACACCGTTGGCTTTGACAGCAGCGACTTTCCAGGTGCTTGTTCGCAAAAATACTAACAAACTTTAACGTGTGCCGCAGTTCTGTTAGCCAATTTTTCTGACATGAAAGTCGTATTTTTAAAGGCTGGAATCATAAAAATAGTAATATTTCTAAGGAAGGCATATTTCTTGAAGATATACTGACGGATCGGATCCCTCGTTTTTACTCCTGTATCACGTAAATGTATCTTATACGTTCCCTCTAGTTCGAGAAGGACTTGATGTTCAAAGAATGGGAGATGTTCAAAAGCAGGTGGCTTATTTCTTTACAAAATTTGCTGAGAGCCATGCAAAATCATAAAGAGACCCTTTTAAGAACAAAATATAATAAAAGGAGGCTAAGCTTTTTTCAGAGGTCCGATGTTTTGCAAAATGTAAAGGTATTTTCAGATAAAGTATCGAAACCAAGCGAGGGCATTCCCACTGCCTAGTTAAATAATTGTGTTTTACCCTTCTAAAACAACTGCTTTATCAGCAAATAATTTGTTTCCTCCTCAATGCTTGTAAATACGGGGTTGTCACAGCTTTCATGTTTTCCAAACGAAAAAACAATTATATAGTAATGTGTATTTTAAAATAAATATACACCTTCTCGGAAAGTTTTTGACAATGACTCACGATCATGATGCTGCCAAGACTCTTTCGGAATATTTTGCCTTCGGAATACCATTGTTCACCTGTACTGTATTTTGTCAAATTGTAAATGTGTGAGATGGGTACAGAAGTTCGAAATGTTGATTTTTGTATTTATTTTTCGTGTCTTCCAGATAAAAATACTCGGACCTTGACATTCCTAAACATGCGTCTTGTCAAGACTGTTCTTGTTGTAATTTATAACATGAAAAGAGGATATTTTAGCTGCTAGGCTCAAATCGAACTCACTCAGTTTTGCTCACGTCGTCAACTATTATGAGTGGTTTTCCCCGTTTTCCAACAAACCGCGTATGAGCACCAACGTGATAGAAAGCATTTAGTGATGTTTTACCCACACGATGTGTTCTATGTGCTCATTTAGAACCGAAATCATGTTACGGACAGTTTTCACAAAGCGTAATAATGATGTGGCAGAGTTTTATATCCACACCCAAGTACCCCGAGCTGTCTCGTTCTTGTCTGCCTTTAGCGGTTCTATAACACTTAGATCGGACTTCAAACATAGCTTGAATGCCATCATTCCTAAATAATGCGGAGCATTGAAGAGACCAGTGACGCAAAATTGCAAAAATTACTGGATTCATCTCAACTTAAACTTATCGCAGGACGATAGATGTGTTCATGCTCCCCTTGATGCTTCACAATAATAGAGCCGACGAGTTCTTAGCATCAAACAGCAACCTTTGTATCTGCCCTCAGGAATTTCTTAACGTCAAAAGCAACGACACTAATCTTGCTTTCCCGGAGAGCCATCAACATGTGCATAAGGCAGACTTCATCTTCAACCGACAGAGAAAAATGACTAACGCGGATGGCAGTGACTATACTCACTGCATGATTTTATAAATAACGATCAGATCTGCGGACCCACCCAATCTTTACTTCTGTGAAATACCAAATTATTTTTTCCGGGCAAACATAATTTAACCACCTCTGCCTATTGCTGATTCCCCGTAACACCTCTCTCAAGTGTTATAAATGGATAAGTGTTTGGCTTAAGTTTATGCTTTGGACGTTGTTAGCCCTCCAATTTTATCATCATCAATTACCGTCACCAGCGTTGGATTTCACTATATATTAATTAAGGGCTAGGTTAATTTCGTTTTAGAATATCTAAGCCATGTCCTCTGCGTTTATACTTTCCTCCCGTTCCAGCTCCTTATTTTAAATATTTTTAAATGTCATGCTCACGCACTTAAGCTTTTTGATGTCATTAAACAAGCCAATGACACAAATTTATTTGTTTATTTTTTAATCTTGGAACCAACCAGCCGCTAGTTTTGTTTTATCCCATACATAAACCTTATAGGACCATCATCCTTGTAGTTCAGGAGTCCTAATGTTTTCGTTTCTCCAATGGAACCACACTTCCCATCGTCAATATCTGTATCGGGAGAAGCCTTTCACAGACCACATTGCCAAGTTAATACTCACGCCAGAAAATCGGTTTAATCCCGCAAATACACTCAGTGTCCTATGTAGTAACGAGTTTAGAACACTGAAAGTAGAAAGGCACTGAGTCACCAAACCCGGCTACCATCGTTTTTGGGATGGGTATAAAAGCTCATGAAGGATGCTGCTAAAGTATTTTTCGGAATGTAGAAGCGGTGTAGTGAATCTGGTTGTTTTGCAACGATTGAGTCATCATTTTTCCAGGAATGATTTTACTCACATGCAATGAAATCTTCTGGACATAAAGTGTTGTGTGACATCTCCCACATACCATGGAGAATACAATCGAATATCAGCACATCGCTGGGCTAACGCATAATGTTAATGCTCACGAGTCTAGTACTAGTGTTCTTCAAATGCAGCTTCTAGTTGAAATAGAGATAGGTATAGATACCAGCTAAAAATTCCAAACGTTTATCATGTCACGCCGTCCATGAAACAACTCCGAGATCAATTGGGTCCGCAAGGCTGCCTTCGTGGTTTCTCTGCTATCTCCTATAATTTCTTACCGTGAAGGCCATATTTTTAGCAAGAAAATAAATGGCAAAGCATAGGTAACATTTCTCACCTTCTGCCTCAAAATGTGCATGAATATTTCTCCGAAAAGCAAAGCGAACCAACCGTCCAAGGAGAGAATGAGATAGGCCTACGGTAACTGGCGTGCTTTCAGTTTCTGTAACAACTTTGAACACGGTAGAGATTTCACCGTGTTCAAAGGGGACGGGACAGGACCCAGTTTCTATTGAGCGTAGCATCTGGAATATATTGTCAACAATACGAATTCATCAATGCGATCCTTCCAACCTGGAAATGAATGCTTTACCCTAGCGAACACAATGGTTGGGTTTATAGTTAGGTTAGTGTTATTGTACGGGCTAGGTTTTCATGTAGGTAGGCATGTGGATACACGATCTAATTCGATGCTAAAACCTGCTAACATGAGGGAGGACGATAGGTATAAAGATTTCCTATCATTGCCAACGGGTGACCACTCATGTTGGTCCTTAAAATAGCCACCTAAATAACCACTTATCTATCCATCATGTTCTTTAATGGGGTATTACAAGCTTTGGTTATCAGTCAGTAGGGTCGTGCGTGCATTTTTCCACCTAGTTTCTTCGAGATGACAGCAAAGAGTGCAAGCTCAAAATCCAGAAACACGTTTCGCCGATATTCTAGCATTGTCTGAAACATCTGCGGAGGTAGGGGGCTTAATATTGGCCCAAAAAGTAATAATGTAAGTTCTACTATTTTGTGAGCAGTATCTTACTCTACGATCCAGTAGGAAACCGCAGCCTTTTTCAATCCCAGCAAGTTTCTAGGCCATCAAGAGTACGGTCAACTGCCTCTTCCACGATTCACCTGTCACTCTAGGCCAGTAGGCCTACTTTCAACGTACCTTTTTACAGTGCGACTATCCGCAGACATTATGGCCTCTCAAATTTCGATCCTAAGATCACGTTTTTAGCTTTCTAATTAGCTTCGGGCTGTCTTCTCAAGGCTCTGAATGTACCCTGACGCAGAGATGTCTTAAGTACCGAGTCCTAATCCTGCTCCGTCTCCCCGCTTCACTATCCCTCAATCGCAGTGGTAGACTTTACTGTGTACGCGAACCTGCAACGGACCCACGTCACCAGGGGGCAAAATTAATGTTAAGATCATCACGAGCCCCCACCATCTACGGCGCTTGAGGTTCTCTTTTACTCCCCATGACCCAAATTCCCTTCGGTTTAATCATGTTTGTAAAATGTCTTTGAGTTACATTGCCTATCAACCTACGTCATTCTGCTTCTGCTGCTTTGAAGAACGCAGACTATAACACGTATATAATCGCATTCGTGTCTGTGTCTGTCGCACCTTAAAGTTTTCTAGTCTTTGGAGAAGCCTTGCTATTTTCTTTATAGGTCCTAGAAATTTCTACAGAGCAGAAGGCACCTCTGAAAACACTTCACTAGGGCTTCACGTCGGGTTGTCGACCCTGCACCGTTTTCGATTTCGTTGAGGACTGCCAAAGGGCCTTTTGGGATCGCACTTCACTGATTCATCAAGATGATTTGGTGGAAAAGGGAAGTCTCCGTCCTATCTCAGGCTCAGACTCCCGCACAGGCAAGACAGTTTCAAGACGATCGGAAGTGTATTGCAGAGTGCAGTAACTGACAAGGGCCTTTCATGTATGCCACATATGATCTGGTCTAAATTTAGATGCAGGCAACAGTCGGGTGGTCTTAGAAGTTACCTAGGTATGTAAAAGGATCCACTTATATTTACCCGTTGGGAACCTACCGAGTGACGATTCCCCAGCGCCTGTGGTACACATTAAGGCGCGTTGGATTCTATTATAATGATACATGCGCTGATTTGCTGTCAGAAGGGATTTCCAGTTGAATATGCCAGCAAAGACAAGGGTATGACTGGCTGACGACGGCTTATACGCCAGAAATGGCCAGTTCAGTCTCCCTGTCTTTGCCGGCAAGGTTCATCTGCCTATTCTACTAATAGCCACTGTGCGGCTGCTGGCGAGGCAGATCATGTAGATCATGTACACTGTAGGGAACATTAATAAATTGTCAGATACGATGTATTAAGAGAATGAACGTTTCACGGGCTAAGAACATCTCGTAATTACAAACTTTTTTAAAAAACAACATATAACATTTCTTAAGCAATATAATTTGAAGGTGTAATTGGCTACCAAAAGAGTATAAATAAAAATATTTTCGTGCATGCTTTCTATATAATATATTTAAATCAATAATAGCATAGAAAATTCATACGAAAAATGCATACTACTTAAGTATGGCGTTTGCCTGCTGTCAGAATGAAGCCCTTTCACAATCCGACATCCTAACTTGGCCGAAATATCCTGGGATTAGGCTGCACGATGATCAGTTTGACAACCCAAATTTGATCAACCCAAATTTGACAACCCAAAAACCAAACTTTCGGGTCAGTGCGATTTTGTCGATCGTCTCAATTGCGTATGCAATGGTTGATGAAGGTGCGTGGGCAGGTAAGCAGAAGCATAGCGAATGCATCCTTTAAATACTGCGAGTCCTTGTGTAGGCATTACCCACATCTGATACTGTCTCTGACGATGGATTCTAGTTGGAATTTGAAACTTCATGCGAATAAACTTCTAGTCCCAGCGATCTCGTCTACTTCTTCTGACTTACTTCCTAGGACTCGCATTTTCACTTGCATCGGTAGTACAATAATCGCAAACGAAGATGGCCACCGCAACTCCCACGGAGAGGAGCACTGGCATCGGTGACTTTAAGCGTGAGTTTATATAATGAGTCAGAATTAGCGAGCATCTACTGCACTTTCTTCTCTCTCTCACTACCTCTATTCCGCACTCACTTTCGATGGCAAGACAGTTTCAAGACGATCGGAAGTGCAGTGCAGGTCTGCGTGACAGGGCCTTTCATGTGCGCCACGCCAGATCAGTCACTAAATTTAGATGCAGGCAACAGTCGGGTGGTCTTAGGGAGTTACCAGGTAGCGCAGAAAAGGATCCACTTATCTCACCCGGTTGGGAACCTACCGGTGAGGACGATTCCCAGCGCCTTGTGATGCATAAAGGCACGTTGGATTCATTATCATGATGCGCTGATTTGCTGTCAGAAGGAGACTCCCAGTTGAGATATTGCCAGCAAAGACAAGCGGTACGACTGGCTGACGACGGCTTATACGCCAGAAATGGCCGGATTCAGTCTCCTGTCTTTGCCGGCAGAGCTCATCTGCTCATTCTACTAATAGCCACTGTGCGAAGCTGCTGGCGGAGGCTCGAGAGTGAGCCTTCGAAGGCGGGGCGGAACGACTGAGTTCCGTTGGCGATCGGTGAGCATTCATCAATGAATATTGATTGGCTGTTTACAAAGAATGCAAGGATTTCCCAGTGCCGGACTCACTCTCGTTTCCTTTCCAAAGCACCAGTCAGCTGGCGGGACCCATCAACCAATGGGTGACGCGATCGGGCGCAGCGGCTGTCGCGACGTGAAGGCCTCCGTTTAAAAGTTTGTTCTGTAGGTATTGATGGTGGGACTCATTACAGTCAAATCAACGAGCGTCGTGAATAGCTGGCTCTCAGCCACCACTTTCAACACAGTACGGTTTGGGAGACATATTTTCGCTCGGTAGTGGACTACACAGGTGGTAAGAAAGCCTGGTTCGAAAGTCACCACATCAGCGTATATCAATTCGGATAAATACTGCGATCTTATCAAGTAATCTGGAATCATTTTTAGTCCATGTACACTGTCTGCTGAACAAAACTCCTACAGAACAAACTAGCGCATCACGAGCAATCAATGAGCCGCTGGGTTAAAGAAATATCGAAAATTCGTATTCTTTCGAGACCTCAGATCAATGCAACGCTTCCAACTCAATTGTGCGTTGCCCGGTCAGATATCTGCATCACAAGTTTATTTTTACGCTTTGGGTGTCCTTCATAAAAATGCAGCCGTAAGGCGTAAACTGTATCAACCTTAAACCTACCTAGGTGGATAAACGTTTTAGCGGCCTCGGTGCGTTTTATTTGCCCATTGTAAATGCAGATGTGGTATCCAAGTTTGAAACGATGTCATGTACCGCTGTTGCTCAATATAGAGAAAATGTTACGGTGAAACTCATTCCTATTCCCGACGGTAAATTACCCAAATTGCAAACCGACAGCGGAGTTTTGTCCAGCATCATCACTCAAAACGTGTTTTTGGCGTAATATACGCATTGGTGAGTCGACTCTGCTCTCGACGGGAGACTGGATAATTAGCTAGCGCACGGTTGTATAACAACTTAGAATTATTTCTGCCATTTTCACCCGTGCGGATTCCTATGCTCACGGTTTCCGGTCAGCTAGACGCTTACCTAGCTCCCCATGTAGCTCAAGGTCCTGGGAGCTTTGATCATAAGTAGAGACAGCTTAGTTTGACCACTGATAAAGAAAAAGTCAACCGTCTACTACTTTTATGGTGGGGCAAACTTGCGCTGCAGCTACGTAAACTCTCCTCCCCTATCCACCTTCCCAAGATGTCTTTTGAATGTCCAAACGACTCCTTTCGCCCTCCGATTGTTCAAGCATTTTCGTCGTGCTGTGCCCCTTCCATATTCCCTTCATTGTACTCTTCTCTTCGACCTTATAATCTGCATAATCGTATTATGCCCACTATTCCGCTACTACTACTGCTACTGCTACTACTGCTACTACCGCTACTACTACACTGCTACTACTACTACTGCTACTGCTACTACTGCTACTGCTACTACTAATACTACTACTACTGCTACTACTACTACTACTGCTGCTGCTGCTGCCCAATGCTATGCTACTGCTACTGCTGCACTACTGCTACTACTGCTACCTACTACTGCTACTGCTACTGCTGCTACTACTGCTGCTGCTGCTGCTGCTCACTAGTGTACTGCTGCTACGGCTACTGCTACTGTCTCGCTTCGCTACTAATGCTGCTGCTGCTACTACTTCGACCTGCGACTGCTACTGCTACTGACGGGCTGCTACTGCTACTTTTCTTCATCTTTTCTTCTTCTTCTCTTCTTCTTCTTCTTCTGTTCTACTGCGCTACTGCTACTGCTGCTAACGCTACCACTGCTGCTGCTACTACTGCTACCCACTGGCTACAATGCTGCTGCTGCAATGCTGCTACTGCTTCACTGCGATTGCTACGACTGCTGCTGCTACTGCTGCTACGACGACTACTACTGCTACTGGCTGTCTCTATCTTCTGGCTGGCTGGCTATCTTTACTTCTTCTTGTTCATTTCTGCTGCTACTGCTGCTGCTGCTACGCTGCGCTACTGCTGCTGCTACTTTTGCTACTGCTATGCTACTGCTGCTAGCAACGCTGCGACAATGGCTCGCTATGGGTCGCTAGGTATCGCTGTAAAAGGTGGTTGCGCTAGTGGTGCTCCTGTTACCACTTCCACTTTGTACTGTTACTGCTGATATCACGGTTACGACTATTGGTGTTACTGCCAATCATCTACTAATTGCGGCATGACTGCTACTTCTGCAATACTACTAATGCGACTACTGCTACGCTATTGCTACTGCTATATTATACCTATGACGCTAATTACTAGTATAGCACTGCTGCATTGGTAGCAATTACCATTACTTATAGCTACTCGTGGTACGCTCTTACCACTACCATTACTACAACTATTAATATTATTATTATTGCTACTACTAATACCAGTAATACTAATACGTGTATGTATTCGATTACTACGACTAGTATTAATACTTCTACTACTACTATTACTAGTAGTGCTACTACTACTACCAATACTGCTACTTATAGTTCAATGATTTCTTCTACTACTACTACTTCTACTACCACTACTACTACTACTACTACTACTACTACTACTACTACTTCTACTACTACTACTACGACTATTATTACTAATAATACTAATCAAATCACTACTTCTACTACTTTTGCTACTACTACTACCACTAATACTACGATCATTACGGCTAGTACTATTACTACTACTACTACCATTACTTCTATTTTTAGTACTACAATACAATACAATTGTGAGCTCTACTGTTAATAACAATGTCTTTGTAAAAAAAATTCCCCGCATTTTCACGTGCCTGCTCCTCCGTCGCATCATCCCTCCCTTGCTTGCCCATTCCTGTTAACGTAATTTTACAACCAATCAAAGGTGACTAAAACCCGTCGTTAAGCCTATTGATTTTCGCAGTCGCATTCTGTTTAGACATCCGTTGTCGTTATGACTGTCTAGTAATTCGAGTACGCACTCACGTGAACAGCTAGAACATCAGCCGCATACTGGAGTTTAATGGTTTAAGCGACGCATACTTGTACTTTAAAGCTGTCTGGTTTCTGCGCCGGCAACTGCGTACCAGTCCTAGGATACCCTCGTTTTGTCCATATTCAGTTAGTGCTATGCACTGCTGAAGGAAGAAAGGAACTCACCGAAAAGACCCGGTACCACACCGAAATGAGTTTTAATGGAAGTTAGGTATACACTAAGTCCTGAATCCTTTTGGCAAAAAGATTAACAAAGCCAATAAAGCATGAAAGTAAGCTCATGAAGCGTTCACAGGAAGCCTTGTGTGCCATGCTCCAAATTCATTTTGAGCTGAAATAATATGATGTGTGAAGGAAAATCCTATATGCGCTGACATTCACATCTTTCAAAATGGCCCTTCCGTCACCAGGCGGTTGTACAGAAGAAGAAAATGCTATGCAGTTTATGAGCAAAATAGTCAATTTTTAGAAGTTTTGTACTAAAAATCTGGCGACTCAGTTAAGTTCCAACGGGGTTGAACTTTAAATGCAACTTTGGTGAGCTACTCTAAAGATGCTCATGGGCGACAACCATATAGAGCCCACCGGTAGGACACCAAAAAGTAACCCCCAGTCCATG
>WEDG01001404.1:0-124576 GCA_017591395.1 Schistocephalus solidus | reverse complement strand
ATAAAACGAATTTATGAAAAGACAAAAATATTGTTTAGGGCGATATAACTCACTTGTTTCTATCAGCCACGCCTTCCTGGCGTCCCTAAAAAGGCAAGTTTATTAAAAATTTAAGAAAAATTCTTTTTGAGAAGTTTGGAGGAGAGTGAGTCGCTCTTAACTATATTCGCCAATGAAGTCGGGATTTTTGAGTTTTTCAGTTTGCATTAACATACAGAAACCCACCTCAAAGCAAATCAATACCGATATCCGATTTTTCAGTTGAGTTTCTTTTAAGAGAAAGAATAAGTATGTTTTTCAACTCCTAAATATAATAAAAAGCAAATGAATTATTTCAGAATTTTTAAAAAGGATAAGGCAAAAAAACAAATACAATTGTTTATGCTGAAATTAGAAGGCATATGTGTGCACATAGGCCAGTAAAACAAATGTTTTTGAGCAAGCTAATGTCACAAGGTAAAGAACACTATTTCGGGTCTGTGGCCATCAGAAATAGTGTGCGCGTATCGTGTTTGAGACTGGAATAAAACAGCAACAGTAAATTCGAAAAGTGCTGTCATTAACACACCACCCTGTGCACAACGGTCCATAATGCGAATGGGTTTCATCTCCATTCCAAAATTTATACATATGCACACCTGATTGCAGCCCACGAAAAGCATTTAAAGCGTCGACCACTCTATGGGATTCGCAAATTTGCTTTTAATCGTTAATGTTGTAATCACCATATTTGAAATGTGAAACGAGGGTTATCTTACGGGAAAACGAAACATGGTGCTTTCAAACGTAAAAAATGATATAACCCGTGTTATAAAACGTTGTGCAGCATATTATCTTTAAGCGTACACACGTTCTATGATAGCGAAAAGTGGAAGGTCACTACCATATTCATTCCAACTACCAACATTCCTTGAAGATTTAATCATAAAATTTTCTCTGCATTCCAGAATTAAAAGAAAGTTGTTCATCAAAATCCAAATTATAGAGCAAACTGCAAAGCAGTTCATACCGGTCTCACCGAAAGGAAAATTTTCTCCCGTTTACTATGAAATATATTGTTTCTTATATTAAACAAATGTGAGTTTTATGTCTGCGGAATGGTGAATATGATAACTTTCACCACAGTATAGAAGAGCAGGAGTTGTAATGAGGTAAACACTTTTTATAAAACCGATTTCGAAAGAGGCAAATATCAAAACAATTTTTCTTATTTCTTTACAAAATTCGAGCTATCCCAAATATATTGGAAAAACAATTTCCTCGATGGAATATGCGCAAATAATTTTCACTTGTTTATTTGCTATTAGCAGTGAATAAATTAAAATCTGGGCTGGATAACGTTTTCATAAGGAACTAAATGCGATGAGGTTAAAAAAAGGAAATAAAATTTCAAATGTGCAGAATTTGGTTAAATCTTTACTCGAAGTTTGCTCTTGCATTAAAGAAGGCCTTCCAGAGTTTGTCAATGATATGGGGCTTAGATAAAGACATTTTTCATGTAAATCTACTCTCTTTATTTGCGCAAGAACATGCCGATTTGTAAAATGTTGTTGTAGAAGTATAATTTTCTGTTAACACAAAGACACAAGAAACATTTTTTCTTCTGGCACATATATGACAGCAAAGTGGCATGTTCAACAAGTAAAGTAATTAAAAGGAATTATCGAGAAAACATATGTTATTTATGAGTAATTTAAAAATGTATACTTCTTTTGAGGTTTACGTTAGGCGGGCCTCTAAGCGAAAGGACATTTCTATGAGTTGGTAAATGCAATGTATAATGTTCACCTGAAAATCCTTAAAAAAGACATTATAGCGCTTAAATGTTTACCAAGTGTGCAAGCGCATTCACATTTGTTAAATTTACAGTTCGCAAATTACGAGTCTTAATTAATGTTCGTTAAATTCTTTTTATCGTCTGTTCTTTAGAAACTGTGCATTTCACTTGCGTAACACCTACCACAGAATATGGGTGATTTACAATTTTCCGAACATACTCCCTAGCAACTTTATATTTGAGAACACCTGCACCCACCTGGTAAGTTTCCCCAAAAGAAATGGAATGGACCATGTTGGGTGAACGCATTTTAACATTCCCAGACGTCTCGCGTACGTTTATTTTTCGCTTCGTGCTCAGAAAGATGTTTTGGTAGAAGCATATCAAGGGGTCATTACGAGTGATATTATTTCAAAAGATTAATTCTCGAATGCTGAAAACTGCCCAATGAAAGCACTAGAGGGCAAGTCTCGTTGATGAAGGCAAACGGCGTTAAGTGTCTGCGTATACTGTAGCAGATGGTACGTAGTGAAGCCGAGGGTCAATTGAATTTATATCTCAGAACAGTGATCAAACCTACTCCTTCTTACTTGCATTCTAGGACTTGAATCTGCGCTTTAAGCATAAAAGTCTTGGCCACTAACTTCTTTAGGAACACGGAAAATGGTAAAGCCAAACAGCAGACGATAATATGACCCATGTTTTCGACTGTTGTTCAAAATATAATCTTTAAGAGTGTACACGTACTATCGAAAAGTGCAAATATAATACAAATAAATTTTCAAACTACCCAAATTCTTTAAAGATTTTATTATAAACGTTATTCTGCATACCAGAATTTCAAAAAAAGTGTCTTCTTAAATCGTGAATAGAAAAAACTAAAAAGCAGTCCATACACGTCTCACTAAAGGTGATTTGGTACCGTTTTATATGAAATTTTTAGTATTCACTATAAAAGGAATAAGAGTTTCATGTCTGCAGTATGTGAAAGATGATATCATCCGGCAAAGACGAGAAGAAAAATAACTGTGGTATGTTAAATCCTTTTGGAAAACCAATAAGCAACAACGGAAAGAACAAAATAATTAACTTATTTCTGCAGAAGACGAGGAACAAAAATTAATAAGGATAATAAGCTTTCCAACATGGAATACTGCAAATAATGTTTCTTTGTTTATATGTTATCAATGCTGAATAAATTAAATACTGGGCTAGATAACTTGCCCAGATGGCACTATATACGATGATGTAACAAAAGGTAATAAAATTAAATGCGCAAATCTTCAGTCAGAGCATTAATAACCGATTGGGTCTGCGGGACATATAGGATCATTTGCAAACCGTCACAAATACGTTCACACCCGATATCAGATTTGGAAATCCTGTTCATCTTCTGTCAGTCACTCACTCCTTCGAGATGCTTAGCGCTTGGCGAAATCATTAGACAAATTTGGCTCTTGCAATAAATTAAGCTCACCAGAGTTTGTCATTGATAAGGAGCTAACCTTAGATAAAGTCTTTTTCGCTCATTACTAAATTTAATAAATATGGTTTTGCAGGTCAATGTTTAAATATTGTTTGAGATATTGCATTTGATTTTTCATTTAAATGGTTCTACACGTTAACGGCAAGCTGGTTTACTCTAAAAACAAACACCGGATAATGGCTTGCGAGAGGAATAGTTTTTGCCTTTTCAGACAGTCATTTTTCATATATTTGCTTATTTTTACTACCCGGCAAAACGGTACGATACCAGAATTATTATGATCAATGTCACTTTATCTTAAAAGATCTGGTCAACAGGTGAACGTCAGTCTAAAGTTCAACGAAGTCAAGCGTTAAACGCTAAGTTTGACTCCTATGCAATCAACCTTAAATTGAAAATTTTAAGATCAATATAAGGTTTTAGGCAGTGGTTTAAATTATATGACATTAAGCCATCCGTCAAATGTTGCCCTCTTTCTCCTGCAAAAAGTATTTGAGCAGCATTGTGAACAAGGAAGTCAGATTTATTTCAGCTTAATACGTTTAGTGGTGTAAATAATTTTCTTGGTGCAAGTAGCCATTATACAGAACATCGGCTTCTTGCCCTACTATTTTCCAGAGAAAAATCTATTTAAAAATTTTAATTACTTGGGCACAGAAACGGTAGTGCCAAACGATAAAGTATGGACAAAGAAAAGGGAGACCAAAATGGCCATTTCCGGATTTAATACTGTCATAAGCCAGTCATAGCAAATCCTTTAGTGTAGATATCCCGGGATTAGAACCCGTGACCATCGGTCATTTGGATAAGTGATCTACCAAGTAGCCACGGGATTGCTGTGCTGCCAGTTGTGATGGAGAATATAAATGAGAAAGTCCATTATATGCATACGTAACATGTGCGATGCGACTGGCTGTGGTGGCTCTAGATTCAGCTTCAAGCAACAGGAGGAAATTCATGTTCGAAAAATTTATCCGTTTGAGCTTTTTCATCATTACAATAGTATCACTCCAGTAATGGACGTTGCTGCTTAATTTTCATGCATCCCCGTGTTTGCGTAAACAGTGATATAAGCACTGAGTTAACATACCGTAAACGAATACAACAATATTAATCGATGTGTATGGATGTGTTTGACCTTAATTGGATAGTTTGAGCCGTAGTGTCAAACTAAATCACCTTCAGCTATCTGTACATTTGTCATGGACTGTTTTTTTACTAAACGCAAACAGCGGACTTAGCCCTTACGCGCGAAGCATGTGCTTGTTTGCCAGGTCATTTGACTCTCAATCATAGCATCATTCATGTACTCTTTCTCGCCTTATATTAATAAGTTGGGTTTGGTTATTGTCTTCGTTTCATTCACAATTGTTGGACTCTCAAAAATGCAACATTGCCGGAGCAATAGGAGAGTTTGCCATGACTACGACAGGTTAAGTAAGAATAACAGTGAACACTGTATTACATTTGAAAAAGTTGAGTTTGCAGGATCAGCAATTCGTGTGTATGCTATTCACAGCGTAAGGTCCACCATAAAAATTGTTGATCTTATAATAGTACCTCATTGCATTTTAATAGAAGACTTTCATGAGTATAAAAGAAATTCATGGTGGATTTTAAAGTACAATGCAAATCTCACTTTAGTAGTATATGCAAGTATATATCCGTAAAACCAGAAATAGAGTGATCATTTTGTGAGGATGAAATTGCGCTTACGAATTAATTTTCAAAACATTCTTGTCCTCTCGTTTCTTTGGTCTGAATCTTGATCAAATGCAGTCATTCGCATAGCAACAAGTGACGTATGCATATGATTAAGCGCCACTTTATAAATGAAATTCCTCATCACAACCAGCACACATGCAAGACCGTGGTTCCTTTGTAGATCATTAAGCCCAAAGACCGAACGTCGCAGGTTCAATTCACAGCTGGTCCAAACTTTTGATTGTGAATATCTGGGTGATGGCAGACATTTATCCAAAAAATGACCTTTCTGGTCACCTTTTCCTACGTCTGTACGTTATAATATGGTATTTTATTTTCTGTGCCCGAAATACAAATTTATGTATGCAGTTTTTTGTAAAATGGGTGGAAAATAATCCGATTTTCTTTTGAATGGCTATTTGCCCAAATTAAAGTAAATTATATCACTGAACGTATATGCTAAAACAATCCTGGCTACTCTGTTTACAATGCTGCTCAAAGCTCGGTTTTCAAGGCAATGTAGGCCACATCTGATTTAAGCTTAATTTTCTAGCATTTAAACCGTGGTCTTACAACTTGTTTCTTCATCTTAAATGCCAAAAAACTAAGGTTGATTGCATTAATGCAAACTTAACATGTGTTGCTGGTTTGCGTTGTACTTTAAGCCGACGTTTACATATCAGCCGCATCTATTCCGAATAAACGAAATTGATCAAACTTAATACAGAATCTTTCCTTTTACATCTTAGGTAACACATACAGGTGTATTTAAAAATAAGTGAAAGTGAATTATTAAATATATTTTTATTTTGGGGACAATAATCGTAAACCATTATCCTGTGCTTATTTTGAGAGAAGACTAGAAGGACGTGAGCATGTCGCATTCATTTCATCTAACGAAACAAATACCACGGTACGTAAAACATAAACCATATCATGATTAAAATATAAAATTTGATCACTTGGTTTAAAACCTGCCTGGGAAGAGAGCATGATAAAATTGATGTTGATCAGAAAAATAAACTTAAATATTTGCCATCTTATTCACAGAATTTTAAATAATGGAGATTTACACCGCTTCAAGAAACATTCTCTAGAAATAATTGCTGAAAAAAATACTTGGTTAGCGCTCGGAATATCCTGATTTCATTTGCCGTTTAAACAAAGCACAATTAAAATAAACAGATTTGAATTGAAGACAATACGAAAATTGCCCAGCAATAACTAGCACGCACGCCAAATCAAATACAATATGTTTAACATTGATGATAAACTGGCACGCTTAACCAAGTATATAGAAAACTTAAAGAAAGAAAATAAACTGAATATAGGATAACGTCCATATCGTTGACATATTCTGGTAGGCCTCTTTATTAAAAACGCTTTAATCTTAAAGAAATTTTACAAAGTGCTTAAGATCTCAAGCGAGCGGGCAAATGGCAAATTACGAACACAATTCCCAAATTTGATACCGGGACTGAAGACCTTACGTCAATTTTCAAACATGTCACGCCTAGTGCGAACATTGAAACTAAGACCTATCGGTTATGAATGCTTTGCCTGACTGGTCATTCATTTGCTATTGGAGGGTTTTCTTAATAACAGAAAAATAACTGAGACAGGTTTAATAAATTACGGAGACAAGTAACTTAATTTGACCAATTTATAAAGGACGAAGCAACGATATGTTTTTGGATCCCGGCAACCTTAGTGCAGCTATGTTTGCGTTTATAAAACTCCATATCAAGGTTATCACTAAACAATGCCTGAAAACCGGCCTCTTAATGAAAAGAGGATTATAGGGCAAGAAGATGACATGAAAGTTTAATCTCGCAATAAGTAATCAAGAGACACCGTTTCTGAGACATGCGCATTTGAAAATGTATATAATCTAGTAATCTCATTGAATTGAAAACAATACGAATATTGCTTAGGAAAACCTAGCGCGCACGCAAAATCAAATACAATATCTTAAAAATCCTTAAAATCTGACACAATTAACCAAGTGTATTGCAAAAATAAGAGCGTAAAATAACTTAATCTAAGATTGTCCATATAATTAACATAGTCTGTTAGGCCTACATCATTAAAAGAGCATTAGTCAAGTAGAGATTTCGCCGAGATCTAAAGATATAACGCTAGCAGACGTCTGGAAGAAGATGAAAAGGATAACCTAATAAGATACAGAGAACAAAAACGTTTAAAAAAACGATCAAAAATGTCCAGCCTCATGCGGAAATTTAAATGCAGACCTCAATGGTTACGAAAACAATGACCGACTGGTCATTCATTGGATATTGGAGAGTTAACTTATTTACAGAATAAATAACTGAGACAGGTAAAAAAAATAACAGAGACACGTTATTCACTTTGACTCATTTAGAAATGAGCAAGCAACGATATTTTGTATGATTCTGCCAACCTTTTAGCAGATATGTCTGCGTTTTTTAAATTTCACAAGCATGTTATCGGAAAAAGTTCCCTTTAAAAATTGTCTCAGATGGGGAGTTTGAATATAGGGTGATGTAAATTCCATGAAAATCTACTCTTAACATAATTGATCGCAAGGCAACATCCATTAGGACTTTAGAATTTGAACTTTAATTACCATAAGTAACCTTATTTAATTTGATGATATGAGTTAAGTAACTCATTCCAATGAGAATTATATGCATTTTTTCCATCACTGAAAGCTTATTTTTCTATATCATCATGCTACCTTCTCCCCTTAGGAAATAAGTCAATTTTATTGTTCTATGTCTTTTTGATTATCGTTTTTTCAATGAGATTTTCTCACCACAACTTAATTTT
This sequence comes from Schistocephalus solidus, assembly GCA_017591395.1. Classification (NCBI taxonomy): domain Eukaryota; kingdom Metazoa; phylum Platyhelminthes; class Cestoda; order Diphyllobothriidea; family Diphyllobothriidae; genus Schistocephalus; species Schistocephalus solidus. The sequence continues at coordinate 116,798 of WEDG01001404.1, read as the reverse complement.
TTCTATACTTCGTTGGAAAATATCATTTTCAACATCCTATATGCATTACAATGACACGCCATACATAATAGAAACTATACATTTCATATTAAAATGTAAAGCATTTCCTTTTGATGAGTCCAGTATGAACTGCTCTACAGTTTGCTCTACTTAAAGGATTCCGATAACCAACTTACTTGGAATTGTGATATGCAGAAAAAAGGTTTATTATATAATCTTCAAGAAATTTGTCTAGTTGAAATGAGTCTGGGTAAAAACTTCGCACTTATTCGCTTAATCATTGGCTTTATTAAGAACCATTAGATAAGACAGCAATATTAATAAGATAAATTGATTATGCTAGGGTTAACGCAAACACTTAGCGCCTTTTGATTTTATTCACGAAATATGCCCTCTGCTGTAATCATTTTGCAGTGGTCAAAGTTTGGTAGTAAACTGCTTTAATTGCATCACCCGTCTAAATTTTGCTGACAAGAATGCTTTTCCACTTGGTTCGCGAGAATTGATATATATTATCACCTGTGCGATCCCCGATATACAGCTATATTTGGTAAAACTGACCTCTCATCACCGAATATGGCTCGGGTAGGTAATTGTACTTAGCAAAAGACTAGGGTCACTTATACCATGACTCGCACATCTGACTGCAAACGCAACTGTCACTTTCCCAGCAAAATTGCGGCCTTATCGATCTTGAATGTTTGGATGTATCCGTAAAACGAAAGGATGATTGCTCTTGCACTTGGTATTAGTGGTATTGGCTATGTGACCAAATATACAATCAATATGCACTATTCGCGGTTCGAACTGCTCTTTTGTATGTGGGCATTCGTTTAGTTTGCAAACATCATGTGGAAGCTGCCTGGCACAAATAACGCATAGTCTTTTTTAAAATAGAGTGGTTGATGCTTTAAATGTTTTGGCGTGGGCTGCCGTTATGTGGACATCTGTTAAAGTCTTTTAAAATGGAGCCGGATACCTTTTGCCTAACGCACCATAAGGCACATGGGCGTTTTGATAATGGCAGTTTATTTCGAATTTACTTTTTATTATTTCTACTGTAATAAGTTATTTGCGAAACCAAATTTAATGTATAAATAACGGTAAACTACCGTTCTCTTCGTCGATGCCTGGAAATTATTTCTGACGTGCGCACACCAAAAATAATATAAATTTTCTTGTGACATTAGCTTGTTTTAAAAAGCATGTGTATAACAACCATATATGAACAAATATGTATTGTGCTATCGACTTAAACATAAGTATATGGGTTTATTGTCTTTTCTTTTTCCAAATTTCTGGTAAAATATATATGCTAGTTTGACATTGAGAGCTTAAAGATGCATACTTAACCTTTTTTCTTAAAGAAGGTTAATTGAACCAAAAATGTAATATCCGTATTGATTTGCTTTCGATGTGTGACTGCATAGCGATTACATGCAGAAAACGCAAAATTACAGTCTAAATGCTTAAACATATTTAAGAGTGACTTCACTATCCTCCAAACCTTTCGCAGTAGAGTTTTCACAGACTTTATTTAAGTTTCGTTTATAAATCGCGAGGATGCTTTATTGAAACAACTTTGCCACAATTAGAAAATTATATTTATTGGGAAACCTGATTTGAAATTTACTAAGGTTTCCTTGTCGAAGCTTTACTTTATGAAGACGACATTTGAACATCTAGAACATAATTACATTTTTAGCCTCAAGTTAACTACATTTATTCAAGGAGCATGCCAATTTGTTAACAGATGTTGTAGAAGTATTACTTACTATCAACACAAAGATACAAGGAGCATTTATTACTCTAGCACATAGATGGAAGCAAAGTGGCATGCTAAATTATGAGAGTAATTCAAAAGAACTATAGGTAAACTGTATGTTTTGTTTGGGAAATAAAAATGATCCTCCGTTTGAATTTTATGTAAGGCGGGCTTCTAACAAAGGGACGTTTATATGAGGTGGGCCATCTTATATATAACGTTAACAGGAATATACTAATAAAGACATTTGTGCGCTTTCGTTTTTACCAAGTATGCAAACGCATCCATATTTTTCATAGATATGGCGCTCATATTACCAGTATTAGTTAATGTTCATCATATTCATTTGATCGTTTTTGCTTTAGAATCTATGCATTTAACTTCAATTACACCAACGACAAATTAAAGGTAAGTTCCATTTTTCCAAACATGCACCCTAGCAACTTTATATTTGAAAAATACGTGCACCCGCCTGGTAATTTTCCCCAAATAATGAAACCGACCATGTTGGGGGTATGCATTAAAAATTTCCAGACGTCTCGTGCACTTTTTATTTCCCTCCGTGCTAAGAAAGATGTTTTGATAGAAACATATCGAGGGACTATGCAGAGTGCACAGCAAGATTAGTCCTAATACAGTTATGTCATGGCAGTCTGCAACAAGTTGAAAATGTGTTTTATGTCAACTGGCTACTGGTTTGAGGTGACATGTGCGCACATCCAATTAGTATTTTTTTCTTATTTCCTTCAGATATGAGCAGGGTTTGGCTCAGGATGTATTCTCTAGGTAACATGCAATCGAAATTGACATCTGTCAAAATTATCACTCCTTATCAGGAAAATAAAGGCTTATGTATATAAAGAAGCCAACGTTTTCCACAACGGCACCGCTTAATGCATTTCTTCTGAAAAGTTATGTTGTCCAAATTTATCATCCTTGCCCTTATACATTTGAAGTACAGATGCGCAGCATATGAATGTACGTTTCTTATTTCTTTCATAAATTATTTTTTTATTATAAGAGGCTCAGACACATTTATAAATTTAATTATAAAATAAAATAATTTTATTCCATAAAATATTTAACATGCCTTGGATATTTAAGTGTGTGAATATATCCGATTGGTGAAACTGAATGCAAGTCATTTATTCGGCACCCTGTAGAAGATACATAATCCAAGTGTACAGAAAAATGACCAAAAGACATAAAGTTTGATTTTTTTAAATTTGTGCTGGTACAGTATTTATATTTATGTATATAGATCTTTAGTAAGAGAGCTTGGTCCCTGTTACACGTCATCCTTCCCATGTAATTGCTTAATTATTTTTGTTTTTTAATGTACTGTTCATGAGGTTTGTTTTCCAAGTCTTGCCGTGTCTAATCAATAAGCCGTTTTACTTTGTTCCGTTTTACATTGTATGCATTAATGGACGCAGGATTCTCACCCAACATGTCATTTCTCCCCAAAACTCCGCCTTTAATTCAGTGCTTTTTTAACGTTTGACTTAGCCACTGGTGTCTGATGTCCAGTCACTTTTGTGAAATCGGCCATTGGTTGCTGATAAAGTTATGCAAAAACTCACTGAACCATTCTAAATCTGCAGTCACTTTGCCATTTAAAGCTTCCTTTTAGTTGATGTTGTTGAGTAAAGACGTGCTGAGAGAGGAATGACATCAGTGCCATATCCAGTGATCGTCAGTTAAATCTTTTTCTGGACCGCATGCATATACTGAACTCTAGTCAATGAGCAGTGCATTAAAGTTGCCAATTATCAAGACTCCAATTCAAGAGGCAAATATTTTCTAGGTCTTCTTACAGTTAAGCTTCAGCCTTAAAGCGACTTTTTGTAGGTCGGTAGACTGTCAGGACTTCAATGTTGTATGATCTTGGCACCTTTACAGTGAGGCAAATAATGCTGGTGCTGTATGCAAGTTGTTCTTTTTTTCTGAAGTTAGGAGTTCAGATTTTTTGTAGGTATCAACGCTTTCTCCCTGACGCCTTTCCCGGTTTATTCTAAATAGCTGGTTGCAAGGTAAATAACTAACGGTCGTCCGTGTTTTTATACAACCACGTATGTTTCAAGGAAATTATGTCTGGTGAGACATTAGAGATATGGATCATCATCTCGTCAAACTTTGAGGACCTGTGTGTAGCATTGGTTAAATATATTTTACTTCTGTTTTAAGGGACATGTGATTGCGATGCGGTTCCAGTCGACAGTTTATGCCTTTTTTGAGCGGTCATACATACCAGACATTGCTTAAGGAAAAATGGTGAACGCTGTCACACATGGTTGTTTTATATAACCAAATGTCACTTCATCCTCACTGAACTTTTTTCTCATTTCTAGAACTTGTATTCGAAGTTTTTGACTTTCAGCGGGTGAGAAGAACAGTTTTGAAAAAAGCTTTTATACTTAATCACCTTAAAAGAATGAGCCTTGACTGCTCGCTCACTACCAGCACAATTTTAAGAGTTTGAGTTTATGCTTATTCCGGTGGATTTATGGCCAGGTTCCTAAGGCTGTTACAGGAGTTTCCTCTTGAAATGACTGATCTTGCCGAGCAGCACGTGAAATTCACATCAAAATTTATTGGGATGTGGTTCGCCCATTAAATAAAATAAAGTCTGTTATTACACTTGCCATAAAGATGCGGTGGTGAAGTGAGAAACATGCAGGGCTAAAATGCCTAGGGTGACAAACCATTTCGGGTTGCAGTGCAAAAAATTAGTCATTTTTAAAAAAACAATTCCATCCATTCAATACTGATTACCGTGGCCATCGACAGATTAAACAAAAGAAAGAAAAAACTCTTTAAATGTTTAATCTGTTAGAATAATAGACAGCCTGTCACTTACTCGTCCGCTTGAGGCATGAATCAACGGCAAGCATTTTATAAAGACATATTCCATCAATTTTCACATGAAAGACTCTTGCGATGGGAGTTTTGTCACAAGTAAAGACGCGCCTTGTACCTGGAGTGTGCATGACCTATTTGGAGAAAAATGTCAGGCCTCCTGAATACCAGTTGCTGTTCTTGCATGCGTGTGAACGTATGTTTCCCATTTGACCAAAATAAAATGAAAATAGGCATCGCTTAAAATATTCCAGAATTCTTGCTTTGAACCAGTTGGACTTAATTTCATAAAGGCCGAAAAAAAAATTGAAGACATGAGATTCGCGGAGTCATGAACACATTAAATAAGTTGCCGTTTGTACATATTTTAGGATATAAGAAAGATAACAAAGCTGACAAATATATACTGATGCACAAGGTGGCCATTTTTTGACACTGACACGAGAAAAGTATGAAAAGGCAGCACGGTTGCTATGTGAACTTTTTTGATAAAATTTAGTCATGTCTGGACGAAATTAGGAACGAGCGTCAATAAATTAGAAATATAATTGCCTGTTCTAGCACAAAAATATTTTTTGCCTGATTTCCTGTAGACATTCAGTCAAAATGATGACATATTACAGAATATTATTTTGACATTGCTGTTTCCTCGAAGCCTCTTGTAAGATAATAATGTCTTCCTCATACTATGGACTTGAAAAAAAGAGAAATCCTACCAATTTACAAACATATATTTTAACCAGCAGACGTTTTCAGATCATTTAACAAGCATTTTTAAGGCATTGTATCAGTTAGTTGTAAATTCTGCTAACATTGTAAAGTACATGTATGTCGCATACAAAAATATAATTGGGTGTGCTCTTATGCTGACGCAAGGAAAAAAACCACATTATTTGGACAAATAGAATTTCCCAGGTTGCAACGTGACGTATAAAACTTAAATGGGACGGAGATATATAAAAATGTTTCCATGACAAAATAATTAAAAATTTTATTGCGCCCATAGGGCACTAATGAGTTAGAGAAATTAAACATATGCTAGCACATTAAAATTTTTAAACGTCATTAAATCTGTGCAAAATGTTATATATTGGGGCTCTGATAAACGTTAATAGTTATACAAATATACATTAAGTCAAAAGAAATCTGAATCCATTAGCAATATAATGAAGTTTACCAAAATTAAATACATGCATTGCATATAAAAAGGCCATCAGAGGGTAAGAGCTGCCTTTTGACGATTTCCTGATAAATGTCATCTTTGACCAAATTGACCAGCGTTTATTTATACCAATTATCAGAAATGCTTAGGGGAACATTTTGACGTGCAACAAAACCTAGTTTCTGATAATACATTTTTTTATTGAAGTTATACGATATATAAGTGTTTTATGTATATAATATCAGGCCGCAAGCAATTGCATGCAGGGATGTAGTTTCAACCTATATTAATATCATAATGATAATTGTTAGCAGCTTAATGAGTTATGGAACAGCAGCAGATTGCTTACCCTTACTACAGGATTTTTTATATGGATCAAACTATTAGTTATATATACCGATGAACGTTACCATTTTTGAACCAAACGTTGACTAACGAATCGATGATCGATAACGTGAAAATTTCCCTATGCTGGCTTAGTGTTCTGAATGGACTGCGCTGCTGAGCTGCCTGAGAGAACAGAACAAAGAATTTAATGATATTTACTAGCAGCCTTTTAAGAGGCTATAGGATTTCCAGTGGAAAAATAACAATATGGAAACAGAATTTTTAATCAATTTAAATATACGCAAAGCTTCTCCTTAAATTTGAAAAATGCACTAGTAACTGCTGAGCAAATAATACGAATTCTATAGCATTTCAGTTAATTTTCTGTACATAAATATAGAGAATTTATAAATGACGAAGTACAACAAGGACAAAAATATAGTTTTATTTTTTTTAGAAAATGCCAACGTTTACTACTTCAATTTCCTAAAATATGTTTGTACGTATACTGTAGATGCAGTTTACACATACCAAGCAAATGCAGTTTCTGAAGCAGCAGAGCAAATAACTGTATACTGGAATGGTGACAAGCTTATTGGTGGTCAAACATTTGAAGTCCTCACTATGCCAGCTGACGTGGCACCGGTAACGACAGACCAACAGTTCGTAGTAATAGACAACCTGGACGCCTCAAAATCATACTGAATTTACAGTGTTCTTAATAAAAAGCCACATGAAGATACCTATTGCGTACACACGAAGTCAGGTACTTCCTAAAGGTAATTTGCATGATTTGATTGTGTTCAGTTATTAAGAGGTATTTACGTGATAACAATGAATATCAAATTAAATGAAAGAACCTTGGAATCTGAAACTAGGGAGGCATAGTTATTTAAGATGATGCACAAAAGTCCGTTAATACAGCTCCAGAAATCCTTTTGCAAAAGCCTTATAGATATGTTGTAAAATAATAATTAATGTTATATGAAAACCTTAGCGTTCAATTCAAAAGAATTCAAAAGTACAGTTTTTAATCCTAAGGGAAATCAGACAGGCACTAACAATAATTTTTCATTTTTTTATTTCGCATTTTTATTTTGGCCATGGTAAAAACTTCTCTATCCACGTGCGTAACATAAATATTTAGTTTAAATTTAAAAAAACCTTTCCTAACATTAAATTTTAGGTTCAAGTCCAACATGTCAAGGCAGATGTGATGGAAGTAAGTTTATGTTTCGGTTGACAAATAAGTCAAAATATATGTTTGATATATTTATTATGATACATATTATAAAGACTTTGCCCATTAGAAATAACTTATATCCAATAGCAGGGATTTATCTTGATGCTGCCTTTATACGTTTAAGATACTTCTCTGCTTGTGATGCGTGCATTAATCTTATTGACTTAATATGAAAGAATGCAACTTGCCGTGGTTGATTTACAAAACTGTCTCAGGTTCCGCAATATATATATATATATATATATATATATATATATATATATATATAACATTAACTAGAGGCAGATGCACAATGGCACAAAGATTACGATACTTTTAAAGCTATATCTGGTTAATTATCCGTCAACAGTTAGTCTTAAAGAAACCGCTTACTGATTGATAACGGATATCAAATACATTTTCAGCCTTGAATCTCAATCTTAAGCTCAGTTTGCAGCCGTAGCAAGGAAGGTAAATAAACAATGCACAGGGCATATCGGCTTATGCGCCAAGTTTAGCAGTTCCAATCTGCCTTTTATTTGCCGGCAATATTTATCTGCCTTTTCTAATATAAGCTGCTGTGAGACTACCCACTGGGTTTAAGAGTAAGGCTCATAGCACAAAGGACGTGTATGTTATGTAAACTATCAGTGAGCGTTCATAAAAAAACATATAAGGCATTGACAGTTAGTAATTTTTAAAAGAAAACGGAAATTAATCAATAAACGGTAAAAGGTGGCTAGTTTCATATTCGGACATACAGTCCTTTATGGATGCAAACGCCTTTGAAAAACATCATATCAAAGAAATTTACGATTTATTACAAATATATTTTACAGTCGTTTAATGCGGTGTTTTTTATCAAATTAACTGATAAGACTTCAACTTAGAATATAAAATTCATTAAAAACTATAAACCTAATGACAGCAAAAAATTTAAATAGTCGCTTGGTGTAACATGAGCCGAAAATGATTTCATTTCAACTGTAAATAAATAAACTACAAAAAGATGTTTTAATTGAAAAAAACTCATTTTTAAATAGCCTTCGTTATGTTCTTTGAATTTCTTACATTACAAATGTACTTGTTATAAATTATTTCTTTTTAATTTGTTTATGTCGCTCCAGGATATATTTACGGAGTGACAGCGCATACAGAAGGATCGGGGAAAAGTTTATCTTCATTGGATGGAAGGGTACACTGTTATTACTCAAGAGGAAAGATTTCTGATCACGACATCACCTCCGGATGTACCGAAAATAATTTTAAACAAAAAAACATACTTGTAGTTGGCAATTTAAAGCCAGAAACAACATATACATTCTCAGTGTACTTTAAGGGGCGAAAATGGTATTCTTAAGACTCCTTCAGCTGACGCTACCATAAAAAACACTTCCCCAGGTAATGACCATGCATTATAGTGGATGCAGTTTGAACTTAGCAATCTTTATTTGAATTTGCAAATGCCTTGTTATCCGTGGATATGGGAGACATAAATTCATTAAAATAATATTCAGAGTTTCTTCGTTAAATGTCAAGTTTATTTGGCGCCGTAAATGGCATGCCGTTTTACTATATATTACTTACCTATTATGTATTACCAAACCATGCCTGAAAAGCAAAGGTCAAGGTAAAACGTATTTTAACTAATAAATTGTCAGCCAAAACTTCAGAAAAAGAAAAAAATAATGGTGTCTTGCATACTTGAAAAATGCATAACCGTTCTGTGATCGAGTTGATTTTCCGTCTGCCTTGTTTCCTGGCAAATATAAAACAAATTGTTGAAATTGTGAGATTAAATAATATAATTTTTATATTAATTTTATGGTTAATCATACATAACATGTTAACACATAACGCCGCAATAAAAAAAGATGTAATCCTTTTTGATGGCGAGTTCATCCTATGGTTGCAAAATTATCAGTTAACTTAAAAACACATGTTCACTTACCTTTTTTTCTTTAGATGAAAAATAACCCAACCGAACTGATCGCAGTAGTTTATGGCCACAACCGCATTGACTTGGAGTGGAAAGCAGCAGAAAAATGCACATTGTGCAGTTCATGCGTATACAGTGCAGTGCACATCACACCCGGACATACTTTATACTACAGAAACAACGAGATATGCCATCTTGAATCTTAATCCAAAGACATCTTATACCTTTGCGGTACACTCAACGAAGGCCGATGGCACTTTCTATCCGGGTGCTCCTGTAGTAGGAGCAACCACGTATAGTAAAAAGTAATAAATATTTCTGCCTTTAAACCCATCTGTTAAATCTGTGATGCATACCATAATATACTCATGTTAAAAATATAACGAAACATGAATATCCCTTTACGTAGTGTGGTCAGAAAAAGTATTTCTGCAAATTTGAAAATTTCTAAAATGAGTTTGCCTGCAGGCACAAAAATGTGGCTTTGCAGATTATAAGAGGGTTTTTTTCTTCCTACGTACATGATCTCTATTTCTTCATTTGGTTTGTAGACACGTTTAACCCACGCGATGTTACTGCAGAATCCCTCAGTCCGACAAGCATACGTCTAAGGTGGACGGCAGCGGCAGAGTCAGATCGCTTTCCCAAACTTTACAAAATTTTAACAAACGTAGATAAAAATCATGCACTAGAAACGGAGCTCACGACAATAGATATTCACAATCTGTCACCGTCAACGGAGTACATATTTACTGTGCATTCAACGTCCCTCCTTGATTTCTGGTATACACCTGGAGCTGACGTAGAGACGAAGACGCTTGCCGAAGGTAGTAATTTTGTGATTCTGGCTTGCCTGAATAGGTTTAATCGCATGTTAAATACTTCACTATAGCAGTATATGTCAACTGCCTCCGCCGAACAGAAAGTGTTCAGTAAAACTTGACCACATATATCCGTAAGTTAGGCTTATGTGACAAAAATGCTGTTCTTTTTCTCGAAATTGGGCCGCAATTAAACGTGTTAACCTGCAGTTCATAACTGGAATAAATGAATTACTTAAATGAACAAAATTAGTAAAGATTAAAGTAGACTGGTGAGGTTAACTTACTGTTCCTTTGGCTACATTACATCTTAAAAACTTTCGCTTGATAAAATTTCATCACGATATTTTAAAATTTCAAAAGCCTGTATGAAATAAATTGGCATAACCTGAACTTTATTTTCATTCCTTGTGTGTCAAACGTAGATCGTACGATACTTTTAAAGGACATATATTGAATCTCTATTTAGTTGCGTTCTTCCATATGAAATTGAGTTAACATTATTAAGATATTTTGCTTTATATCCTTTTATTGGTTAACAGTGCATGGCATTTTTTTGGATATGCAACCTTAAATTTAATGTTCTGTATCAAAACCATAGCACATTCCTTTTTAAAACTTTTTCAATTTACAAAAATTCATTTTTATTTTTAATAGATTTGTATTTGGTAAAAGCACTGAAATACTTATTTGAATAAAAAAACATTTAGGTGTATCGTCTTTTTTTGTTAGAAAGTATATTAATTGAAACTTCACCTATATTGCACTATATTATATTTCTGGTCTCGTGTTTGGACAACTTTTTTTCGTATTGACACATTATTAAGAACAGATCTTTGGCCGTATTTTCGCAAGCTAAAAGTACAATTATACCAGCAAATGTATCCCCATTAGGTATTATTTTTGTGTGTATTCTGTTTTTGTAAAAACACATGAACAGTATTTTTCCAACACGAAAAAAATAATGCTTGTCATTTACAAAAATGAAATAATCCAACGAAGCTTGTATCTGCTCCATGAAATCCCCCCTGAACAATTTACCGCCCAAAACCTTAATCTGAAAATTCAGGAATATAGTCATAGGGTATTTTTTTATTGTTTCACGATAAAAGGAAGACTGAGGGGTCTGAAATAACCCACGGACAAAAAAAGGCTCAATAAGACAATCACCTGCCAAGAGCAGACCTTTCAATTCAAGTGGTTTTAAACGAAAAAAATAAACGGCAATTAAGGACCTTAGGAACGATGAACAAATTATTCTTCTGACCAATAAATACATGGCGGAAAAATCACACTTTCGCAGTATTTTATGCCAGATTATATGCTCTGAAGAGGTTTTTAAAAAAACCGTTTCTTTTTAATTCAATCGCAGCTCAAAAACACGTTTCTAAAAACAACTTTGAAAAAAATCACATTTTATGTCAACGACTAAATGTCTGAGGCAATCCCTCTGCCTTTTTTTCAGACGGTTAAAAGCGAAGTAAAGTCTGGTTCAATTTTTCTGTGACCCTCACCTCTAAACGTAGTTTCCGTCTATAATTGAGCATCTGCTTAGACTGCCAACATTACCCAAAAAAATGTTTTGACACTTAGATAGGCATTTCAAATCAACGTAAAGTGAAATTCTATACTCCTGCCTGAGCAGGCATTTATTCCAGAAAAAACGTTTCTGATTAACTGACAATGCTAGTAGCTGGAAGTGTTTTGACAAACTGATATCTATTTAGCTGAAAATACCTGTCAGTATATTCTTTTTATAAATAAAATGCGGTTGATTATGTGATAAATAGTATGTTATAATGCCCAATGTTTTGTCAATGCATAATCATTACGTCGTAGTTTATTTATTTATTTTAGATGCGAAGTAATCCCATCCATTACAAATAAACCTTCAGTTGGAACACCGCTTGACGTTACATTCACACAAATGATACATTTGTATTTGCTCAATAGACACACATGTTTTCTTGACAATTCTACTCAATTAATTTTTTTCTGCACTAACGTTTTTGCAGTCATTCATATGCTTTAAAAAATAAATGCTTATTTTTATGTTTGGCTAAAAAGGAGTAATTGTTGAACCCCTTTTTGTTTCAGTGACGTTTAAACATATTTCAGTTCATGTAAGCTAAACAGCTTTATCATAAGAGTACGTTGGGTCATGATTATATCATGTCAATTCAGAACATCATACGCGGTCATTTGTTTGTTGTCATGTCAACTTTTCCGCCCCTCGCGTCTTCAGTGGAATACATCTCATCATCTTGTGGCGCTCTCTAACATTTTATTTACTATATTAGCAGCATTCACAAATGAAGAGATGAAATCACTTAGTATAACACGTTTAATGGTCTGCTGTAAAATAGTGAATTTTTACAGCAATTTAGGATTGAAAAAGTCAACTTATTTTTAAAAAAAGAGCAACAGTCGAACAGATATACAAACTTCTCCTTGCGAAATCCACATTGGCTGACATATATTCCCACGATAGTGCGAAAAAGGGAAGTAATTTTAAGCCAACTGATGGGACAAGAAACAAAATTGCATATGTTTTTCACAGTCCATAAGCGGAATGTCTGTGTGAATTGGGATCTAGGTTAAGACTAGAATAAACTCGATAAATGGCCGTCACTTAAACATTCACCGTGATATTATAGAAAACGTGAATATGATTTTGTAAATTGTTTGAAAAGGTTCATTGTCGATGTCAGAACAAAATAATGCCATTTTCCCTTGTTTATAACTCCTCGACCCTATCAGTTAATGCAATGCAACTTGAAATGGATGCAGATGCATACATTTCATATGAATTTTGGAAACATAAACTTGTATTTCAGTTGATTATATTTTATAGTGGTTTACAAAGCACCAAGAACTAGTCGTTTCATTAAGCTAGATCAAAACGTTGGCTTGTTGCGCATTCAAATTACGAGAGCATACATGATGCCTCAAATGCAAACGCATTTACTACATACAGGCATACATAAACAATAAGTTTTTACTTATTTGTTTTTGATGCAAATTCTTTGACATTTATCAAATGTTATATGAAAAAAATAACGCTATCAATACAAAACAGTTAAAAATGAAAACGTATTATAAATGTTTGATTAATTTTTTTACATTGTCAAAAAGCTGTTCTTAAGAAAATAGATATGTAAATCAGTTAAGGTAGAGCCCTTAGATATAGCAAGAGCATAACATTAACGAATCATGTAGGTCTATAACCACCAGCTAAAACTTGCTTATAACCAGAAGCTGTACTTTAAAACCAGACGATTAGTCCTCTTTGCATATGTTTGCTCTCTATATTTATTGCAGGACATCCTATAGGGTTCAGAAGTTTAAACAAAATAACTACTCGTAGAAACGTATGACCTGAGTATCCAGTTCTAGTAAAATTGCTATTAACGTCATCAAAAGCGAACGCAAAGAACGTTTGGATTTGTAGCTTGACTTGTAAGTGTAGATAGACGGCAGCTGATCGGTAGGAACCAGAATTAAAGAAACTTTCTTCGAAAAGCGTGGGGAAGGAAACACCGTGGCGTAAACCGCACTCAAAGTTCGCATGCGTGAATTATGATTCCCGAAGTTGGCGAAATCAGTGCTATTTTTACCTGAATTCAATATGTAAAAACTGACTTTAAAAATCCTATCTTATTAAAAATATATTTTTGGTATTATTAAACAGATATCGTTTGTTTTTAATTTAATTTCATAAAGGTTTACACGTTTTCTTTTAGAACTTTACAGGGCATTCTATACTGTCACGTATCTTATGTAATTGAAGTTGGAACGTTGGCCTTTTTGACTGGATGCATTTTAATTATGTATTTTTTATTTGAAGTGTCTCGGCAGCTGTTTGCATTTGCTGGTATATGCATGCTGTGCATATGCTAGTCGTGTATGATTTTGAATTGAAAATGGAGACCATTTTTGAGTGTTCTGATCCAGAATGTGTTAAAATCAATCTGTTTTAAGATCAATGAATGAGCCTTAGATGCCATCGAATTGGGATATGACACTAATAAAGCATATTTGAATGTTTTCTAGTTCGTTTCGTCCATCTGAGGGTATAATGCCAAAGATAATTGAACAGTAATCCAGGAAAGGTAAACGTACATTTTATGGAGTAATGTCCTTAGGGCAGGTAAAATGACATTTCTACAAATGAATCCGCATAATCGATTGGCTTCTCGTGATATTTTTTAATCGTTGTGCGATTAATTAAGAGTTTTTGTTAAGCTTAGACCATATTCTTCATAATATGGTGCCTTGGTTATTTCCTGTTCATTTAAAATTATGGGAGAAAGTTTTTGTCGACCAACATTACGAGATGACACCTACTTGGCGTGAATGGAATTTAAATTTGAAAACTTCATCAGCTTAGTTTTTTCATGATTATTTTCAATCGTTCTGTGCATACTGGCTTCTGTATGCTTGTTTTAGGCTTTTGCATGTTTTAAATCGTCCGCAATTTTACAATGTTTTTAGCTGACATTGATATAAAGGAAACGTCACAAATGTATACCAGAAATAGGAGTGCACCTAGAGTATTTCCCTGCAGTACTCCACTACTAATAGGATATGGTTCTGATACCACTTTTCGAATTTCTTTTACCTGATATCGGTTTTGAAGGTAATATTTTTGAAAGTTGAGAAGGGATGACCTAATCCCATGACGTATACGCTTTAATATAATAATTTTATGGGACGGTTACGAACGCTTTTTCTAGGTCAAAGTATATGGTAGCTACCGTGTTTTAATTAACTCTGTTACTTGAAAAAAATTCAATAATGGTGAGATAACAGGACTTACATGACGTTTTAGTAATACAGCGTGTTGAAAGGAAGGTATGAGGTTAGCATTTGCCAGATGGTTAAGCATTTGGTTAAAAATTATTTTTTTTCTACGAATTTTGATCCCACTGCTAGTTTGTGAATACCGCGAAAGCTTTGTGAATTAAATTGGTTCTCGTTTTTATAGATTGGTGTTATGCTTGAACATTATTATATTTATGGATATATGCCGTTCGACTAAGGAAGGAATAATAAACAAGGCGGCAGAACAGGATCATATATCATATGAATCAGTACGCAAATGGATTTATCCGTTTTATAAGAGGTGGAATAAGAAAGTTGTCTGATAGTTTATTTGACGGTTTCTTGGTTAAAAAAGATTTCATTGAAGGAAAGTTCTGTCATACCTGTTGGTTATGTTATGGGCTTGTTCGGAAGTTAAAGGTTGGCTTATAAAATACTTATTGAGCAAATTTTTAATTTGGCTGTCATCCGTTTATACTTGTCATGAGTCATAAATCATCATTAAGGGACCTTGTTTCAGGTTTATATTTATTTTTTTCCGGAACATCTGGGCATTCAGCTGTTATGTTCATATTTGTTTTTCTTTTTAAAATTTTTCCAATGAAGTTCTCTTTTTGTCTGAGTGTGGGGAAATAATTAACTGCGGTATCGTTAAGTTGTTTGTTTCGTTATTTTGGCCTGTTGGAAAAAAATATTAAGGAATCTCTGACTTCTTATAAGGCGATCGCGCATAGTTTAAGGTATTTTTCAAACGGAGAGGAGAATATAAAAGGTTAATAGCTTCCTTCGGGGATGTTGTTAGAAGTTATGAAATCCAGTCCAATGAACTTAAACAGATGTTCATATAGTTAATTTCGGGTTTATTTGGATTTATATGTGTAACTAGTACCATATGTTAGTTTTATCTTTAGAAAAATCATTACTTATGATCACTATCAAATGTTTTGCTGTTAAAATGCATTTATAGAGGCCAGATTTCATTTTGGAGTATAATTTCTAACATGCTGTTTCCTCAGGTCGGTTAATTGATTATTTGTGTCCAGTTAGGAAAGACGATTATTTATAGCTGTTTATCGTGTCTGATGGGGGCTGCTTGTTTTATCCAGTTTATTTATGCCCGGTTTAGATCGTCCATACTTATCTTATATTCCATTTCAATGTTTGATTTGGAATTTATAATATTGGTTATTTCAGTATCATCATAACTACATTCTGGAGAGGTGTTAAGATATCCGGTTAGCATGTTTTTATGTACCAGGGATTTTACCGTGGCAAATCCTGCTTCGTCAGTGAATGGTTCATGTGAAACATCAAAACAACTTTGTTCAATGGTAGTTTTAAACTATATCATACCGCAGCCACTTATTTTATTCATGCGGTCTTTTCAATATAAATTATAGTTTTGGACAAAAGCGAAGCATTTGATGTATTTTTAATATTTCATGCTTCCGTTCTACGAACTATGTCGGGATTATAGGCTTCAACGAATGTAGTAGGTTGTGGCGTGTTATGTTCTATTGATGTCGCATTCAGAAGGACGATACGTGTGATGTCGGATAGGAAATAGGATAGCTGTTGTGAACATACTGATTTCGAAAAGTATTTTTATTTTGCAATGAGCTAATTGAATGACCTTGTGAAACTGTTGGAAGGTATGGTGCTTTGAGGGTTAGATATAAGTGAATGGGTAATAGTGTGTGTGTTGACTGAATGGTGGGATTCGACTGTTTGCGTTAAAGTGTATGGGTTGTGTGTATGTGCTAGATTAATTACCCCTTGGGTGAGGAGGATTAACTCGGAGGTAATTGCAACTACCTGGGGTTACTGTTAGGAACGTTTGTCAGCCAAGCTAGCTGGTTTGGTTGCCATAACTTGCTACGAATTTTGAAAAGTCAGTGGGGTTTGATTGTTTATTGGGACAGTTAGGGTGTTATTAATAGAGAGTGCAGAGAGTGGAGCACTCATATTTCTTAGGTTGAAATATGGAAGTCTTTTTGATAAAAATGGTGTGCTAAGTAATGCTTGTTGTGTAGGAACACGAAATGGGTGAATAATGTGGGTTGCCTTTTGAGCTTGAAGTTAATGAAATTAATGCCATATAATTTGTATTAGTTGTTCAGTTGACAGTTTCGTATGCTGGTTGTTTAATTTGAAGCATCCTTGTAACACTTATATTACTATTTTTCATTGCAACTTGACTAGATAAAAAATTTGTGTCATAAATAGTTTCGAGAGTGGTTTTAGTGTTTAAGCTTCTCGTTTCGTTTGATTCAGACCTCCTCTCTTACTGCTGAAGCTCCCGATTAGGGTTTTTCAGCAATCTATTTTTAAAGCCATCTTAACGCATGAGGCAACAGGCTCACTGTCAGTCAAACAAAGAAAACCTTAGTTTCAGTGTGAAGGTATATACAAGTGCCATTGTGTCAGATGTGCATAGGATTCAAACAAATGCAAACGAGGGGAAAAGTTAAGAAAATACCTGTTAATGGAGCAAAGTTGGAATTTATGCTTGATAGTTGTATAGAACAAACTACCATCTACAACTTAGTATTGTCTATGTTGTATTGTATTATTGCTTTATTGTTGTATGATTATTATTTTGTCCTTGCATCATTTTTGCCTTCTTTGCTCTCTGTTATCTGAGCCTTTAATAATTGACATGTCATGCAGTCGTTTTGTCGATTTTATTTTTTGTTGAAAAAATAAATTGGTTTTAAACAAGGCCTTTTAACTGGCCTTAATGATAAAGCGACGACTTCGATGCACGATTTAACGAACATACATCGCTTCTAAGTTTTTGCTTTTAAGCCTCACTACTGCTATTGCAGTTATACTGACCAAGGACATTCTGCCTATGCAAGCCATATCGACTTGTATGCATGAGTTTACATATAGTTGCGGATGCAAATGCGTTGGGTGCATGCAAAGGCAGTTGGTAAATCTGTGTGCCGAAATGTCTGCTGAGGGTGGAAAATAAGATACACAGGCGTTCAATTACAAAGCACCTGTGGACACTGGCCATATGGTAGACTGAATGGCTGCATTTAAGATCGCATTTTGGGCGACGCCTGGGCGTCTTCTGCGCTACACAGTGGCAGCTGCAATAGGAAGACGAAAACAAGAACTCTGCAAGCAGCTGGATCATGTGATCAACCTCGCACTGCCTTGTTAATAGATGACGCCCCATTCCCGCACCCCGCCTCTGATTTACCTTTCCACCCCCCGATTAACAGACCTTTATCCCCACGCGTTGCAGTGTTACTCAGGCTTGCACGTTTGGACTGAAATTTGAACGGGTTTGCTTATATAATTTTATCTCCCCCCCTTTTACCTCTCAAAATGTGAAACCGCATGTATGAGACCTAAAGTGTATGCTTTGGTGTTTGTTTGTTATTTCTCCTTTAACTTTTATCTTTACTCATTTGCTTATAGTATATTGAGAGTTTAACGTAAAAGACGTTTTTAATACTCAACTAACAGTATTTGTTTGCTTGAACTGGGTCATTTCATGGTGAATGCAAATAGGAATCTCAAATATGCAAACCCCTCCAAACGTGTCGTAGGAAAGTTTTAACAGATTATTTTTTTAGGTTTTTATTTGAAGAACACCAGGTTGCTTTAATGAAGCAACTATTTTTTTTCTATTCGAGGATTATTTAAAAACGTGTACCCATTTGAAATTAAAATAGTTATCATTGTCTTATACGGTACCATTTCGGCAATCAGAACTGAAATATATTTTTTGGCCTTCAGTGCAAAACAGTTTTTTAAGGGCCTTGCCGATTTGCTAAACGTTTTTAAAGAAGTATTACTTTCTATTAACACAAATGTACATGGATTAATAATTATTCTGGCACAAAGATGAAAGCAAAGGGGCATATTCATAAGGAGATTAATTGGACAAAATGTATCAAGAAAACATTTGTTCTGTATGAGTAAGTAAACATGTATCCTTTGTTTGAAGTTTACGTCAAGTGGACTTCTAATCGAATGGACACCTCCATGATATGGTTTGCCTACAAGCAGAAACCCCGCCTGCCCCCTGTGGCCCAGGGGGTGAAAACATTTAAAAAAATACATTATAAGACTTGAACTTTTACTGATTATCAAGCTTATTAACATATCTCATAGATAACGACATAGTAAATTAGATGGAAGTGCGAAGGACATAAACGTTTCGATGACAACCATCTGAATTAAAAAAACGCAAATTCAACTGTATCAGTTGTGATTGACTGAGAGATATCATGAAGTAAACAGATGTCTTTTGGGCAAAAAAAGACCATCAGCAGTTTACTTAAACGTTAGCCTTGCAGAAATGCATGCGTGTTCAGTTGCAAATACAGAATATAACTTCAGGTTGTTTTCACAATGTTCATTTTAGTTTCACAAAGTGTTTCGCAGAAACCTTTGGCGCGTTAGTTACATTAAAGGGTTTATATACTATGAAATCGCAGAATCGCTGCGACATAAGTGGCTGATCGAAACAAGGTAGTTATATCGACATGGTCGATATTTCGGCTCCAAAAAAATCGGTTTATACATTTAACTATAAAGGGTCATTATGGTAGCGCTATTCGTCAGTTAATTAGTTTTTGTGAATAATTTGCATACCATATAATCTGATGTTATTTCTCGCCATTTTATAAATGGTGACTATAGCTATCAGCGGATTTTTAATACTGACCCTTCCATTGTAGACATTGGACGTAATCGGTGCAGGTGGTAGTACATTAAACACTTTCGAACTTTATCGATTTGCAAGTTTCCTAATGATAGCCATAAAAAACTGCCGTTGGCTACTTTGTGATAAACTACGGTTTTAAGATGACATTATTTTCAATAAGTAGTGCAAAAAAATTAAAAGAGAGAGGAAAGCCAAATCAACCTGATAGATATTCCATCAGTAAGCATATTTTATATTGTTTAACATTGTAAAAGTGAAGCAAAATCGTATCTGTTCTTCTTATAACACCAACGTGAATATAATTTTGATGATGAAAATACAGAAAATTAATAAACTACGTGGTCTTGCTTCATAATTTTGAATTTAAACATTGCAGGTTATAAAAAGGTATATGAACTTCCAAACGAAAAAGCGGTCTATGAAAGACGCACGTTTTTTATTATTTTCTTATTCTGTTAAAAATAGTTCAGTACATTACAAAGGAGTTGCCAAATATGTGACATTTAAATAGCTGCATTATTTATTCCTGAACTTATAATCCAAACCAAAAAGTAAACAAAGAGTGCAGTGATCAGTAATCAGCATTTTAACGTAGTATACATAATTTGCTGACATAAAAGTTTAAAGCAACGTTTATTATTTTAGTTCGGCAATATTTACTCAAATTTCCCATATTCTTACACGAAAACCGGCAAGACCATGGCAAGACCATGGCCTGCTTATCCAAGGAAATTGCCGCTTACTAAATCAAACAACTGATCTAAGCCACTCAGTTGATTATCATATTGCACTTTTACAGACAAACCTATCTTTCGCTAGGAGAAATGACTGGTTTCCAGTGTTTCTTCTATGTTGCCCAAAAACTTTGAAAATCTAAACGGAACTAGTGAGTCTGGTAGCTAAAAGATGAGAGTTCTTCAACGTATGCAAGCACTCCTTCAACCAAACCGCCAAGAAAACGAGACATTGTCACTTATCATTAGTACGTTACTGCATTAGAGTAAATATCAACAATTATCTTCTGCATGCAACGCATGCCCCTGTGTGGCTTATGTCAGGGCTCGAAACTGAGTCCCAAGGCAAAACCGGACGAGTGAGTCCCTTTATCGATCGGGGAGCGTTTATAAACATCTGTCAACATTCAGATCTAGAACTGAAAAGAACATGAGGCAGTACCTAAGTAGAATGGATCGTTTGACATAAAGGCTGCTGTCCATGGATTTCAACCATGGTTGGTGCATCACATTAGGTTGGATTTGGCAGGTTTAAGACGTGAATTAACCAGGACCTGTAGAACCAGTCGCTGGTGAAAATTGAAAGTGAGACCTGTTTTTGTGATCGTTTAATAATTTCACGTTCCAATTTTAAACTTACAAGATAACGAACCCACACAATTTATGATTATAAATTCCTTTTATGACCTATGATGACTTAAATAACCTGTAACAATTAAGTTGAATGAGTTATTTAAATATGCAACCTACTTACCTGAAAATACAAAAAAGGTCATTATTAGGCTTGACGTTTCATCAAGTATGCAAGCGCATTCTCATTTTAATAGTAATGTTTCGTATTTTACTAATGTAAGTTAATGACCGTATAATACGGTCACAGTCTGCTGTTAAGAAACTCTTAATTTCACTTTCGTAACACCTGCGACAAATAATGAGTGATTTATAATTTTCAAAAGATACTTCTGGCAGTCGTTTTATTTGAGAAAACCTACACCCACCTCGTAATTTCGCCGAAAAAATGGGACGGACCATGTTGGGGATTCAGATTAAACATCGCCACACATCTCGCGCACGCTAACTTTCACTATGCGGTCAAAAAGACGTTTTGGTAGAAGCATATTGAGAGATCATTCAAAGTGTGCAACAAGATGAGTCATAATAAGAACTTTTTCATAGCAGGCTGCATCAAGTTTGGAAATGGTTTTGGTGCCATCTGACTCCTTATTGGAGGTAATAAGTGTGCACAGCCAGTCTTATTTTCTTCTCAAGTTTGAGCAGGGTTTGGCTGGCTATTGTGCCTTTAGGCGACTCTTTGTATATTTCCGTGTGCATAATGAAACGCACATTCAGCTGAATATTTTTCTGTGTCTGGACAAGTCCTGGAGGCATTATGGGAGGCAGACACCGGGAAAAGCAGTTTGTATAGAGAAAACCCTACAGGCCCATTTTGAAGCAAGATAATCCTCAGTAAATGTACAATTGAAATGTTTTTCCTGATGAACCATTTCACATTTTCGACCAACTTAGAACAAAAAAGGGAACGTTATGTAAAAATCACGTAACACAATTGTTATACGGTATTTGATACTTCGATTGTGTTGTCATGCCTTCGATTAAATCTGAGCAGCTGCAACATATATTTTAAGATCAGAATGAGCAAGCGTATATTCCTCATACCATCAACAAAGGAATTAATTTGTCTTAACAAAGGATCAAGGAATTGCTTAATATTAAACGATTAATTCCAGATTATATCGAAATATTACAAAGAATCACAAACTTCCAGTAGCAGTTCATGTTTGTCTAATTCAGATGATCGTGCGTGCTCCAGAAACTGTTGGTTTTACTTATGCAACACCTGCAAAGGATGACGGTGAATTTATGAGAATTGTTATAATCGGTCGATTTGCGACATAAATGCACCCAGGCATCAAGAAAAAAAGCCAATTAATTGGCTATACACTAAGACACAGACATAACAGTCATTCAAGGAGGAAACCAAAATAGGTATAAAGTGTAGATTTTGCACGGCAGGTGTCGTAATCTCCCGGTCATCACGTCCTCGTCTTCTGACATAACTTGTTAAAATCCACTTTTAACCACTTTTTACACTGCAAAATGTTATGTGGAAATATCCTTTCTAAAGGGGAGTCTGCCGTTATTTACTGCGGTTAAAGTAGCAGTCATGGAAACATGGTAACTACGTACAAGCAGTCCGTTTACATCCAATATTTATGTCAAACTGTCACGATAAGAGATCATTAAACTACACAAATGCTCGAGATTCGCTTGCCTACTTAATTGTTCCCAAAATTTAATAGAAAATTATTTTACCTGGATTGCAGATTTTTTGAGGTTATCCATAGTTTATCTTTGGGTGCATGTAGTGCTTTTTGGGGGGTGGACGTATTTGGATGAAGTTCACCTAGCTGAATAACATGACCGACAAAGACAAGGGGTACTGGAATGGCCATTTTTGGCACAAAAGCCGTCTTCACCCTGCCATACCCATCCCAGCGCGCTGCAGCGCCCGAGGCTCAAAATCACAACCTTGTTCTGTAGAAGTCCAACGCACTACCAAGTGTGCCACGAGCTTGTTGTCTAGCTTGTTTTGATCGGGAATATAAACAATGAAAATGGGGTTCTCAAAGATCGGCTAAAGGAATCCCTCGTCTCGTTGTGCATTGTGCCTTACTTTTATGAAACGCAAGCAGACTTAAGGCAGCTAAGGATCACGGCTGAATAACATGACCGACAAATACAAGGGATACTGTAATGGCCATTTCTGGCTCATAAGCCATCATCAGCCTGAAATACCCAACACCAGGCGCTGCGGCGCCAGAGGCTCGAACTCAAGTCCTTGTTGGGCAGTAGTATTACGCTCTACTAAGTGTGCCACGAGCACGTTATCTTGCCAGTTTCGATCAGGAATATAAACAATGGTAGTTTGGCGCTAATCAATTGGTTACAGGATTCAGCGGTAAAAGTCATCCGCCAGCCATACCCAAACCCAGGCGCTGCGGCGACAGAGTCTCGAACTCACGACCGTTTGGGCAGTAGTCCAAAGCTCTACTAAGTGCGCCACTAGCACGTTGTCTTGCCGGTTTTAATCGGGACTAATAACAATGGTAGTTGTGCTTCCACCGAACGTTTACTGGACTCACTCGTCCAGTTGGGCCATGGGGCTAACTCTCAAGCCCCACCTGCAGCCGTAAGGCAGCTTAGAATAAAGGTAGAATAACATGACCGACAAGGACAAGGAAGATTGGAATGGCCATTTTTGACGTTTTAGCCTTTTTAAGCCAGCCATACCCAACCCCAAGCGCTGCGGCGCCCGAGAATCAAACTCACGACCTTGTTGGGCAGAAATTCGACGCTCTACTAAGTGCGCCATTGGCTCGTTGTTATGCTGGTTTCGATCGGGAATATTAACAATGGTAGTTAGGCGCTCACTGATCGGTTACAGGAATCACTCATCTCGATTTGCCTTGGGGCTTACTATTAAGCCCCGCATGATGCCGTAAGGCAGCTTAGGACAAAGGCAGAATAACATTACCGACAAAGACAAGGGAGACTGGAATGGCCATTTCTGGCTTATGAGCCTTCATTAGCCAGCCATAACCAAACTCAGGTGCTGTGGCGCCCGAGGCTCGAACTCACGACCTTGTTGGGTAGAGGTCCAACGCTCTAAACATTTCCGAATTAGCTCGTTGTCATGTCGGTTTCGATCGGGAATATTAACAATGCAAGTTGGGCGCTCACCGATCGCCTACAGGACTCACTCGTCCCGTTGTGCCTTGTGGCGAACAATTCAGCCAAATCAGCAGCCTTAAGCAGCTTAGGATAATGGCAGAATAACATGACTGACAAAGGCAAGGGAGACTGGAATGGCCAATTTGGCCTTATAAGCCATCATCAGCCAGCCATACCCAACCTCAGGCGCTGCGGAGCCCGAGGCTCATTCGGATGACCTTTTTGGGCAGAATAACAACACTCTACCCAGTGCGCCACGAGCTCGTTTTCTGGCCGGTTTAATTCAGGAATATTAACAATGGTAGTTGGGCGCTCACCGATCAGCAACAGGAATCACCGTTAGAAGTCATCCGCCTGCCATACCCAACCCAGGGTGCTGTGGCGCCCAAGGCTCGAAATGACAACCTTGTTGGGCAGATATCCAACGCTCTACGCAGTTGGCCACGAGCTCGTTTTCTTGGCGGTTTCGATCGGGAATATTAACAATAGTAGTTAGGCGCTCATCGATCGGTAAAAGGACTCACCGGTAGAAGTCATCTGCCAGCCATACCCAACCCCAGGTGCTGCGGCGCCCGAGGCTCGAACACACGACCTTGTTGGGCAGAGGTCTAACGCTCTACCCAGTACGCAACGAGCTCGTTGTCTTGCCGGTCTCGCTCGGGAATATTAACAATGTACGTTAAGCGCTCATCGATCGGTAACAGGATTCACCGGTAGAAGTTATCTGCCAGCCATACCCAACACCAGGCACTGCGGCGCCCGAGTCTCGAACTCACGACCGTTTGGGCAGTAGTCCAACGCTCTACTAAGTGCGCCAATAGCACGTTGTCTTGCCGGTTTTGATCGGGACTAATAACAATGGTATTTGGGCTTTCACCGATCGTTTACTGGACTCACTCGTCCAGTTGG
This sequence comes from Schistocephalus solidus, assembly GCA_017591395.1. Taxonomy (NCBI): domain Eukaryota; kingdom Metazoa; phylum Platyhelminthes; class Cestoda; order Diphyllobothriidea; family Diphyllobothriidae; genus Schistocephalus; species Schistocephalus solidus. Next base: position 91,796 of record WEDG01001404.1, on the reverse strand, counting down.
GCCATGGGGCTAACTCTCAAGCCCCACCTGCAGCCGTAAGGCAGCTTAGAATAAAGGTAGAATAACATGACCGACAAAGACAAAGAAGACAGGAATGGCCATTTTTGACGTACTAGCCCTCATCAGCCAGCCATACACAACACCAAGAGCTGCGGCGCCCGAGACTCGAACTCACGACCGTTTGGGCAGTAGTCCAACGCTCTACTAAGTGCGCCACTAGCACGTTGTCTTGCCGGTTTTGATCGGGACTAATAACAATGGTATTTGGGCTTTCACCGATCGTTTACTGGACTCACTCGTCCAGTTGGGTCTTGGAACTAACTCTCAAACCCCATCTGCAGCCGTAAGGCAGTTTAGAATTAAGATAGAATTACATGACCGACAAAGACAAGGGAGACTGGAATGTCCATTTTTGACGTATTAGCCTTTTTACGCCAGCCATACCCAACCCCAAGCGCTGTGGCGCCCGAGAATCAAACTCACGACCTTGTTAGGCAGAAATTCTACGCTCTACTTAGTGCGCCATTGGCTCGTTTTTATGCTGGTTTCGATCGGGAATATTAAACAATGGTAGTAAGGCGCTCACTGATCGGTTACAGGAACCACTCATCCCGATTTGCCTTGGGGCTAACTATTTAGCCCCGCATGAAGCCGTAAGGCAGCTTAGGATAAAGGCAGAATAACATTACCGAAAAAGACAAGGGAGACTGGAATGGCCATTTCTGGCTTATGAGCCTTCATTAGCCAGCCATAACCAAAATCAGGTGCTGTGGCGCCCGAGGCTCGAACTCACGACCTTGTTGGGCAGAGGTCCAACGCTCTAAACATTTCGGCATTGGCTCGTTTTCTTGTCGGTTTCGATCGGGAATATTAACAATGGAAGTTTAATCGCTCACCGATCGCCTACAGGACTCACTCGTCCCGTTGTGCCTTGTGGCGAACTATTCAGCCCAATCAGCAGCCGTAAGCAGCTAAGGATAATGGCAGAATAACATGACTGACAAAGGCAAGGGAGACTGGAATGGCCAATTTGGCCTTATAAGCCATCATCAGCCAGCCATACCCAACATCAGGCGCTGCGGAGCCCGAGGCTCATTCGGATGACCTTTTTGGGCAGAATAACAACACTCTACCCAGTGCGCCACGAGCTCGTTTTCTGGCCGGTTTAATTCAGGAATATTAACAATGGTAGTTGGGCGCTCACCGATCAGCAACAGGAATCACCGTTAGAAGTCATCCGCCTGCCATACCCAACCCAGGGTGCTGTGGCGCCCAAGGCTCGAAATGACAACCTTGTTGGGCAGATATCCAACGCTCTACCCAGTGGGCCACGAGCTCGTTGTCTTGGCAGTTTCGATCGGGAATATTAACAATATTAGTTGGGCGCTCATCGATCGGTAAAAGGACTCACCAGTAGAAGTCATCTGCCAGCCATTCCCAACCCCAGGTGCTGCGGCGCCCGAGGCTCGAACACACGACCTTGTTGGGCAGAAGTCTAACGCTCTACCCAGTGCGCAACGAGCACGTTGTCTTGCCGGTCTCGCTCGGGAATATTAACAATGTACGTTGGGCGCTCATCGATCGGTAACAGGATTCACCGGTAGAAGTAATCTTTCAGCCATACCCAACCCCAGGCGCTGCGGCGCCCGAGGCTCGAACTCACGATTTTGTTGGGCAGTAGTCCAACGCTCTACTAAGTGCACTACGAGCACGTTGTATTGCCGGTTTTGATCGGGACTAATAACAATGGTAGTTGGGCGCTTATCGATCGGTTACATGATTCACCGCTAAAGTCATCCGCCAGCCATACCCAAACCCAGGCTCTGCGGCCCTCGAGTCACGAACTCACGATCTTGTTGGGCAGACGTTTAATGCTCTACCCAGTGCGCAACAATCTCGTTGTCTTGCGGGTGTCGCCCGGGAATATTAACAATGTACGTTGGGTGCTCATCGATCGGTAACAGGATTCACCGGTAGAAGTCATCTGCCAGCCATACCCAACACCAGGCGCGGCGGCGCCCAAAGCATGAACTTAGACCTTGCTGGGCAGTAGTCCAACGCTCTACTAAGCGCGCTATGAGCACGTTGTCTTGCATGTTTTGTTCGGGACTATTAATAATGATAGTTGGGCACTCACCGAACGTTAACTGGACTCACTCGTCCCGTTGTGCCTTGGGGCTTACTCTCAAGCCCGAACAGCATCCGTAATGCAGCTTAGGATAAAGGCAGAATAATATGACCGACATAAACAAGGAACACTGGAATGGTTATTTCTGGCATATTAGCCATCATCAGCCAGCCATACCCAACCCCTGGCGCAGCGGCGCCCGAGTCTCGAACTCATGACCTTATTGGGCAGAAATCCAGCGCTAAACCCAGTGGGCCACAAGCTCGTTTTCTTGCAGGTTTCTATCGGGAATTGTAAATATGTTTGTTAGACCCTCACCGATCAGTTACAGGACTCACTCGGCCCGTTGTGCCTTGTGGCACACTCTCAGGCCACGCCAGCAGCCGTAAGGCAGCTTAGGATAAAGGCAGAATAACATGACCGACAAATAAAATGGAGACTTGAATAGCAATTTCTGGCTTAAAAGCCGTGATAAGCCAGGCATACCCAACCCTGGAATTTTCGAGCAACAAGAAGACCGAATTTTATCGAGTCTTTGCACTGAAACAATCAGTCCACAGACATTAATTGGTTCAAATTATTGAATCAATTAATTAAATCTTCCGCCTAGTGCCTTTGATACCCTCACAGTTTGACTAGGAGAGTTCTTTAAATCAAGCACTGTCGGAAATCTTGGCCTACATAACCCACCAGTTCAATCCATTCTCTCTCCAGGGTTTCTGAGGACTTTTGTTCGACAAGGACGGTTCGCCAAATAGAGCAACCTGCCGGAAATTTTGGCTTGGTCTACACAACCTACCAGTCCAATCCAGGCTCTTACTGCTCGTCAGGCTTTCTGAGGAGTATCTACAAAACAGGCTGAGTCGTTCATTATCCACATTCTGTCTAATTGAGTGTGCAATTTATATCGAGTAACTCGTTATAGCAAATACTTTTTACAACTTCCACTAGCAGAAGTAGTTAAGAACGTTCGGGGGATTTCATTAATTTGCAAAAAAGGCGGAGTAGATAATTTATATACTGTTTGTGTAAAAGCGCTGATAGTGTAAACCTACACCTAGCCACTCCTTACTTCTTAAGTCACCACACAAAAATTCAAAAAGTCATTCCGCAAGCAGGAATTGAACCCGGGACCACCAACGCGATGGCGACGCTCGCTAACCACTCGACCACCTCATCACAGCGGCGAGCGCTCTCTCAAATTAATATGCAAGCTATTGACAACACTGCTATTTGTGAAGGCTGTCATAAAATGTCCATGAAGCTAAACCAGCTCAAGGATGAGATAAGACAAATAAACTCTGCGCTAAAAGGCACCTCTTTAGCAGTAGATGCCACTCAGGAGTCCACTGAACGACTTACCAGAAGCAAAACCACAGATACACGATCAAAGGGTATCCCAACAACAACTTTGTCAGCTGCTTCGGCTACCAAACAGCAAGTACCAACGGCGCAGGACAAAAAAAGTTCACCTAAAACCAAAAAATGCCGTCCAAACCGTAAAACTGACACCAAGAAGGAAAAAGCCAATGGAAAACCGACTTCGAAAGATTCCTAAAAAAAGCTCGAAAACGGGGCTTTGACTATTGCCATGTCCTCCACAGGAAGCACTGAGATTCTCACACCAAGCACAAGCAGTAGAATCAATTCCTCAACCGAAAATACCACCTGCGATTAAAAATTGTCGAACCCGTGGAATTCGCCGAAACAAAAAAAAATTGGATCAAAGCCAACGCATAGCCAATCAGCATCCCCTCCATCATCACCAGTTCGCAACGTGAAACCTTCCCACCAGATAGAGGAAGACAGCGTCGTAGTTACAAAAAATGCCACGGACAGAAAAAAAAGCTTCATAATACCGGGACTACCTGAATCAACGGCTGTGACTCCAAAAGACCGATATTCTGAAGACACGGACCGCTTTGTGAACACTTGAATAATATACTGGAATCTAATAGTTCGATTGAACTGGAAAAAGCCTTCCGCCTTGGAAAACGGCCCGAAAGCCAATCTGCATCAACACGTCCTAGGCCTCTAATAGTTATCTTGACTAGTAGCCAGGAAGCCAGTCTCATCCTGTCGAGGCGCTTCATGTTACAAAACTCCAACCCTGGAATTTTTTTTCAACAGGACTTCTCACCTGCAGAGTGGAACAAACGCAATCAACTTGTCATCGAACTAAGACGGCGGCTCAGCGAGGGGGAAACAAACTTGGTTATTTAAAACAACCGAGAGGTAAATATGGCTGGATACCAACTTTTTAGAAAAGACAGGAAAGAGCGTCAAGGAGGTGGCGTACTCACATACGTGAAAAGCGAACTTACAATTTTTGACAAAACTTATAAGTTCGCGTCTACTTCCGAGGTGATATGGCTATCCGTAAAAGTAGCAGGTACATCAAGTCTAGATGTCCTGAAAGTCTACCGCCGACCGAGAAGAGACCCCGTAGCTGATGCTTACCTGCTAGAGGAACTTGAAAAGATTGCCACACGGTTGGATATCCTGATCATGTGTGACTTCAAGGTGCCTCACATCGACTGGAGCTCGACCTGTGCACATAGTTCTGATCCAGCCTTCGACGGTTGTTTTCTGAGCACGACACTAAAGCTACGTCTCACACTGCAAGTCACTTTTCCAACCAGGGTGTGCAAAGAACAACAGGCCAATTGCCTGGACATAGTCCTCACGAAGTCGCACGACAGCATCGACGAAGTGTCGTGTCTACCGCCGCAGGCAAAGTGACCACGTGGTAATGCGATGGGAGTACTCACTATTTTTCTATACCAGCAAGACCACAAACAATCAGAAGGAATAAATGGCAAGGCGATTTCGGTGGAATGAGGGCCGAACTCATGCGCACCCAGTGGGAACTTTATTCTTTGGAAACGTAACCGAGGACTGGAAACGTTCCGGGACATACTGCACAGGCTCACGGAAAAACACTGTCCAATTTTGGAAAAGGTTAACGAACAGACCGCGATGGCTTTCGCAGGCCTTAAAATTCGAAGTTAACAAAAAGCGGAGATTGTGGAAAAAATCGCTTACAAACGGAACTCCTACATCTCTAAATGCGTATAAAATGCAGAGAAATCGGGTCAAGGGCCTTATTTTTGAGAACAAGACAGGCTTTTTGAAGTGGACCTGCTGAACCGGGCCACCGTGAACCCGAAACTGTTTTACGGTTACCTCAGGCAGAATTCACGGAACAAGGATCCAATACCCCTGCTGAGGACCGCCGAGGCATAGACCTCACTGAAGACGGTGCGAAGGCTAATCATCTTTCGAATTTTTCCAGTCGGTTTTTCACAAAGGAAACGAGATACGATCACCCTACCGATGGCTTCGAAGTGGATGCAATAGTCGAGACTGTTAATTTTACCGAGACTACTGTCCTCAAAAGAACTTTTGGGGTTAAAGGAATCCAAGTCTCGGGTCCCGATGAAGTACCTGCCAAGCTGTTGAAAGAGCTTGCGAGAGAGTTGGCAAAACCACTCTCTACGCTTTTCCAAAGCATCCTTCCAGACCGGAAGTCTACCAGCCGACTGAAAATCGACATGGATTACGCCGCTTTATAAGGGTGGAAGCCGAGCCTCTGCTAACAATTATCGACCGGTCAGCCTAACTTCAGTTTGCTGCAAAATCATGGAAAAATAATTAAGCAACAACTAATACAGTTCTTCGAACATAACAATCTGCTATCCGATGCCCAGCACGGTTTCCGTAGAGGTAGATCCTGCGTCACAAATTTGCTCTACTGTTTAGAACGTTGGACTGAAGCGGTCGATAGTGGTAATACGGTGCACGCAGTCTATATAGACTTCAAAAAGGCTTTTTGATAGCGTGCCGCACCACCGCCTTCTTTATAAACTCAACCGCATAGGCGTAAGAGGTAGACTTCTGACATGGATAGAAAACTTCTTAACTGGCCGCTCACAAACTGTGCATATCAGCGACAAACAATCGACTAAAGTTGAGGTCGAGAGTGGTGTTCCCCAAGGCTCTGTTCTCGGCCCTATACTGTTCATTGTCTACATCAACGATTGTGCCAACGAACTGGACTGCGATATTGCCATGTTTGCCGATGATCTCAAACTTTGGCGCGTCATTCAAACTGCGGCTGATGAAGAGAACTTGCAGGCAAACTTAAATCGACTCCAGAAATGGTCAAATGACTGGCTCTTGCCGTTTAATGAGAGCAAGTGCAACATCATACGAGTCGGGAAAAGCAATCCTTCGAACCGTACGATTAACAGTCTGAATGGCATTTCATTGAAAGAAGTGGATGTCCAAAAGGACCTTGGAGTCTGGATCACGCCTTCGCTTAAACCCTCCCTACATTACGCAAAGGTAGCGAAGTCAGCCATGTCGATTCTGTACCTCGTTAAACGAGCTTTTGCAGCCTTCACTACGGACTGCTTCGCTAAAGTCTTCGGAACATTCGTGCGGCCACAGCTGGAGTCCGCTATCCAAGCTTGGAGACCCTGGGCGGCGAAGGACATCAACATCCTCGAAAAGGTCCAAAGGCGAGCAACCAAACTTGTCCTTGGACATGGCTCACTGCCTTATGAAACACGGCTGTCGAGTCTCAATCTCTTTCCCTTGCACTATAGGCAGCTTCGGGGGGACCTGATACTAACATTCCGCATACTACGTATCCAGGACTGTTGTCTGGTGCCAGGGGATTTCTTCGAGTTAGCAAAAACAACGAACTTGAGAGGTCATCCTCTCAAATTACGTGTGACTGGAGCAAGGCTAGACACTCGGAAGTACTTCTTCTCCAAAAGACTAGTCGAAGCTTGGAATAGTCTTCCTCTGGATGTTGTAATGTCGGACTCCCTGGAGGTTTTTAAGCGAAAGTTAGATCGATATAATGGTGCGAGCTACAACACTAACTGAAAGCTGCAAGTGTGACGTCATAAAGTAAGGCATTAATGATACTACTAGTTATATTTGAGTAACATTTCCTTGTTTGTTATTTTCGTTCGAGGGCTTGCATTCTCCCATTATTCCCATGCTGGGGTCCTCGAGGTCTCGATGCTTAACTTATTTACACACCTTGGTGACACCGTGAGTATTCGCATCAGCTGTACCTGGCGTCCGTCGTCCATGAGGTGTATGAACGTTATCCCCTGGTTCGAACCGCAATGGACCGAGGATGATCTGGACATCTATTTCAACCTTTGAAATCCCTCAACGGACGCTGCAATCAGCAATGGAGCATCATGTGACCTCCGAAATGCCCCCCGTTGGACCCCTCCCAAGGGCGACAGTTTTTTTCTCCTAAATATCACCGGGAGTTTTTTTTCACTGTCTGCTCTTTTTCAACTTTGTTCCACTATGTTGGCCTCGCCAACATATCGAGATACTATTTTTTGATACCACAACTCGTATGTACAAATTGGGAATTCAAAGGTGACTCACCTACATCTCCCTCAAATATACTGATACTGATACTGATACTGAAAAACTCTAAACAATATCAAAAACAACTCCTCTCCCAATCCTCTCATCCGTACCCTTCGGGGTACCCTCCGGGCTGCTCGGGTGAGTCCGCTCACACTAGCAGCCTGGAATGTTCGTTCCCTTTTAGACAATCGGAGGAGCAACCGGCCGGAACGGAGGACGGTGCTAGTCGCTCGGGAACTGGCGCGCTACAAGGTTGACATTGCTGCTCTCAGCGAGACCCGATTCTCTGAACAGGGTCAGCTGGAGGAGGTGGGTGCCGGCTACACCTTCTTCTGGAGCGGCCGACCAAAGGCAGAGCGACGCGACGCTGGTGTCGCCTTTGCCATTCGGAACGGCATCGTGGGACGTCGGCCCTGTCTGCCGCAGGGTATCAATGATAGTCTTATGAGCCTCCGCCTGCCTCTTTGGGGAGACAAATTCGCCACCATCATCAGTGCCTACGCTCCCCAATGACGAGCTCTGATGCGGCGAAGGACAAATTCTACGACAATCTACACTCCCTCTTGGCGACTGTGCCGAAGGCGGATAAGTTAATTGTCCTTGGTGACTTTAACGCCCGCGTCGGCACAGACCGTGCCTCGTGGAGAGGAGTGCTGGGTCCCCATGGTCTCGCTGGCTTCAATGACAACGGTCTTCTTCTCCTACGAACCTGCGCTGAACACCGCCTTATTCTGACCAACACCTTCTTCCGCCTCCCAAAGCGGCAAAAAGCGACCTGGGTACATCCTCGATCGAGACACTGGCACCTCTTGGACTATGTTCTCGTCCGGAGGCGAGATAAACAGGACGTGTTGGTGACAAAGGCGATCCCCGATGCTGATTGATGGACGGATCACCGCCTCGTCATCTCCAAGATGAGGCTCCGTCTGCAACCCCGCAGGAGACCCCAAGGTAAGCGACCACAAGGTAAGTTGAATACTGTTTTGTTGAATGTGCCTGCTCACCATCTACATTTCAGCAACGAACTGGCCAACCGTCTAGCCAACCTTCCAGTCGCCGACGCGGACGTCTCCGTGGAGAACCGCTGGTGTCAGCTGAGAGACACCATCCAATCCACTGCCCTGGATGTCCTCGGCCGCGCACGTCGTCAGCACCAAGACTGGTTCGATGACAACGACGCAGCTATCAACGCTCTGCTCGTCGAAAAGAACCAGTTACATAAAGCCTACATCGCTCGCCCTACCGCTGCAAACAAGACAGCCTTCTACCAAAGTCGCCGCCTTGTACAGCAACGGCTGCGGGAGATGCAGGATGCCTGGATGACGCGCAAAGCCGAGGAAATCCAAGGGTACGCGGACCGAAACGAATGGAAGAACTTCTTCGCCGCCACCAAGGCTGTCTACGGACCTCCAGTCAAAGGATCCGCCCCTCTTCTCAGTGCCGACGGCAGGACGCTGCTCACTGAGAAGACTCAAATCCCGACGCGATGGGCAGAGCACTTTCAAAGCGTTCTCAACCAGCCCTCCACCATCTCCGACGCCGCCATCGATCGCCTGCCTGAAGTGGAAATCAACGCCAACCTTGATCTCCCGCCCTCTCCAAGAAAACCATCAGAGCAGTGCAGCAACTCTCCAGCGGGAAAGCACCTGGCTCGGACAAGATCCCTGCTGAGGATTTATAAGCATGGTGGACCCCAGCTGATGAATCGACTCACAGTGCTCTTCCAGGAGATGTGGCACCAAGGACAAGTCCATCAGGATTTCAAAGACGCCACCATTGTCCACCTATACAAGAAGAAAGGAAACCGCCAACTTGGCGACAACCACCGAGGAATTTCGCTACTGAACATCTCTGGAAAGATCTTCGCCCGCATTCTCCTCAACCGCTTGAACGCTCACCTGGAGCAAGGACTGCTCCCGGAAAGTCAATGCGGCTTCCGACGACACAGAGGAACAATCGACATGATCTTCGCTGCTCGCCAGCTGCAAGAGAAGTGCCAAGAGATGCGGAATCACCTCTACACTACCTTTGTGGACCTGACGAAAGCCTTTGACACGGTGAATCGCGACGGGCTGTGGAAAAATCATGCAGAAATTCGGCTGTCCTGAACGGTTCACGCATATGGTACGTCAGCTTCACGACGGGATGATGGCGCGCGTTACTGACAACGGGACAGTATCTGAAGCATTCGCAGTGACCAACGGAGTGAAGCAGGGCTGCGTATTGGCTCCCACCCTGTTCAGCCTCATGTTCTCTGCCATGTTAATGGATGCCTACCGGGACGAACGCCCCGGGATCCGCATCGCCTACCGGATGGACGGCCGACTCCTCAACCAACGACGAATGCACTTCCGCTTGCGTGTCTCCACAGCAACTATCCATGAACTTCTATTCGCTGATGAATGCGCACTCAATACAACGACAGAAGAGGAAATGCAAAGGAGCATGGACCTCTTCGCTGCCGCCTGTGACAACTTCGGACTTCGCATCAACACTGAGAAAACGGTTGTGATGCATCAACCGTCGCCAAACACTCTATACACCGCAGCTCACATCAATGTCAATGGCGCCCAACTTAAATCTGTAGATAGCTTCACGTATCTAGGCAGCAATCTCTCACGCAGCACCAAAGTCGACGATGAGATCGCCCATCGGATCGCTAAAGCCAGCCAAGCCTTTGGACGCATGCAAAATGTGGTCTGGAATCGACATGGTCTCCACCTCAGAACCAAACTCAAGGTGTACAAAGCTGTCATATTGCCAACGCTGCTGTATGGAGCGGAGACGTGGACAATCTACCAAAAGCAGGCACGAAAGCTCAACCACTTCCACCTCAGCTGTCTCCGCAGAATACTAAAGCTGAGTTTGCAAGACAGGATACCGGACACGGAAGTGCTGGAACGAACAGGCATTCTCAGCATTTTCGCTCAGTTGAAACAACTGCAACTGCGCTGGAGCGGTCACCTTGTGCGGATGGATGACGAAAGGCTACCCAAACGACTCTTCAATGGAGATCTCGCCATGGGTTCTCGTCGACAAGGGGGTCAAGTACGACGCTACAAAGACACTCTGAAGACCTCCCAGAAGCAATTGCAGATCAATCCGGAGTCCTGGGAGGACCTTGCCCGAAATCGATTGGCTTGGAGGAGAACAGTGAAGACAGGGGCAGCAATCTAAGAAGCCAACAGGATCGCCGCTGCCAAGACCAAAAGAGCGGCATGGAAGTCACCAGCGCCCCGGATCAACATCGCCAATGCCCAGGCCCTTCCAACATGCCCACGCTGTCACCGCACCTTCCGCGCGCGAATCGGCCTAGTCGGACATCTTCGGAAGCAATGCATCAACAATCCGACAATTCAAAATTCTACGTCTACTTCTGTCAACCCTCCTTCGGACTCCTCCACCCTCATCCCTGGCATCAATTCCACTAGTCCCACCATCATCGAGACCGCATCACAATGCTCAGCACGTGTTACCCCCACAACCACCACTGTCACCACCACTACCACCATCAGCGATGGGGATTCCCTCCTAAACTGTCCTCATTGCAACCGCACATTCACCTCACGCATTGGCCTGGTCGGTCACTTGCGAATCCATCGTACAGAGACTGGTGAACCAGTGCCTGGAGCTCCAACTCACAGCAGAGATCGCCGCCTCCACTGCCCTCACTGTCCTCGTGCATTCACTCATCGCATGGACCTTTTCGGTCACATGCGCATTCACAAAACCCTGCGGTAAACCACCGGAGGCTAAGCTACATCTGAACACACTATCTTCACCAATACATCGACCACACCTTCACAATCACCTTGTACCTGAGTATATCACGGTTTCCTAGAAACCGTGGCTGGGAAGGCTGCCAATCTGACGCTTACACCAGACCACGACGTCGGCTCAGTGTATGTGTTGTGTGTGTCGAGTGGCTGACCAGTGGACTTGGGAGTCAGACGGCGATGGCTCCTCCATATCCCCTGAGTTAGTGAATCCTGGCGTGTGCGTTATGGGGGCCAGGTCGTGCTGTGGCGCGCGAAGATGGGTACGCCGATCCGTCAGCCAATGCGCCCACTCCCACATCAGGCAACTGACCGGCTCGGACAGTGGTCTGATTGTGGGGGTGGGGAGAGAGTGAGGTCGACAGCTCAGCGCATTTTCCTCACTATAAAACAATCTGACGCGCTTGAAACTATCACGGTGCGCTAAAAAGCCGTGGCTTGGAAGGTTGCCAACTGACGGGATAACTCGGACCGCGTGGTCAGCCCAATGTGTGTTTTGTGTGGAGTGGCTGACTGGCGGACTGAGAGTCAGGCTGCAATGGCTCCTTCTTAATGTAGCCTTTATGGCACTCCCACTCCGTGGGATCCGAGCCAGGTGTGGTGGCACGCCCAGGGGCGGCTCCGGCCGCGCCAGCCACATGCGCCCTCTCCCATCTCCGGTCTTCTTGAATGTGTCATGAGACCGGGCTCAGGTGGGGGGGGGGGTAGGAGAAGAGAGTGCGGTAACGTTGAGTGCCGCGGTTGGAAGGTTGCCAACTGACAACTACACTCAGACCTCGCAGTTAGTCCAATGTGTGTTGTGTGGAGTGGCTGGCTGGTGGTCTGAGAGTCAGGCTGCGATGGCTCCTTCTTAACGTGACCTCTGCCTATCTCACACATGTGAGATGTAAGCCGTTCAACCCCCTGTTGTGTGAAATCCTGGTGCTTGTGTTTGGGGGCCAGGTCATGTACGTAGTACACGTAGATGAGGTCACCAGCAGCTGCGCCCGCTTCCGCATCAGACAACTGACCGGCTCGGACATTGGTCTGATTGTGGGGGTGGGGAGAGAGTGAGGTCGACAGCTCAGCGCATATTCCTCACTATAAACAATCTGACGCGCTTGAAACTATCACGGTGCGCTAAAAGCCGTGGCTTGGAAGGTTGCCAACTGACGGGATAAATCGGACCGCGTGGTCAGCCCAATGTGTGTTTTGTGTGGAGTGGCTGACTAGCGGACTGAGAGTCAGGTTGCAATGGCTCCTTCTTAATGTAGCCTTTATGGCACTCCCACTCCGTGGGATCCGAGCCAGGTGTGGTGGCACGCCCAGGGGCGGCTCCGGCCGCGCCAGCCACCTGCGCCCTCTCCCATCTCCGGTCTTCTTGACTCTGTCTTGACACCGGGCTCAGGTGGGGGAGGAGGAGAGAGTGCGGTAGCTGCAGCGCAAGGCTACTATCACTTAAAATTAATTCACGCGCAAGTCACTGTCCCTGCACCACCTGGTGTGGAGCATACGGTGGACCTCGTCGAAATCGACGGTCGAACTGCCGGCTGACTGGCGGACTGAGAGTCTGGCTGCAATGGCTCCTTCTTCACGTGGCCTTTATGGCACTCCCACTCCGTGGGATCCCAGTCTGGTGTGGTGGTGCACCCAGGGGCGGCTCCGGATGCGCCAGCTACCTGCGCCATCTCCCATCTCATGTCTTCTTGACTCTGTCTTGTCACCGGTCTCAGGTGGGGGAGGAGGAGAGAGTGCGGTAGCTGCAGCGCAAGGCTACTATCACTTAAAATTAATTCACGCGCAAGTCACTGTCCCTGCACCACCTGGTGTGGAGCATACGGTGGACCTCGTCGAAATCGATGGTTGAACATTTTGGTAAGTGTGCAAAAATTTTAAAATTAAAAACTTGCCAGCAAATTTGTATTGCTTAATCAGTCCTGCCAATACCTGTAATCGTGGGTGAACATTTCGGTCGGATTGTGTATCGCTTTTTCCACTTTTCCTAGAGAGTGTTGTACAGGGCATCCAATTTGATGTACCCATTATTGCACGAGTTATCAGAAGGAATGGCCTCTAAGAATATCCGGCCTCTCTTTAATTGGCCAATCCGAACGAGATGCTCACCCAAAATTGCAGCTATTGGTAGGACTGATTCAGCAATATCGAGTTTCTGGCACGTTTTAAATTTTAACTCTTTTTATTGCATACTTACCACACGTCTGACGATGACCTCGGGAAGCAGTGTCGAAAGTTTAACTAATAAAGTTACTTATTGCTTCCCAAAGTACTTCTTTACTTCGAGTTATACTTTTTGGGATGCCCGTCTTCAAATATTTTCACATTGCCTTCCGAACAAGGGGCGCTCAACGGTTGTTATTGATAAGGCCGAGTACTGTCAGAAGCTGGAAAATCTATTGATGGACAAGCAGTCTTATGTGCCATCGACCAACAGTGAGTTCAAAAACTCGAAAATACCATTAGTAAGACGATAGACAAGTTGATGAAGATAGGCGCGCTTACAAGAAAGGAAGTGCTGGCTCCAAAGGTCACTGATGCTGTGATGGCTGGCTTCTATGGCCTACCAAAGGTGCACAAGCCAGGAGTGCCGTTACGACCCATCGTAACTTTACGCGGCACCCCAAATTTTGGGTTGTCAAAGGGGCTCTATTAGCGATTGTGTTTCCTTACGAAGGCTTCAGAGTGGACAGTAAAGTCTGCTGAAGAGTTTTTGTCCCGCATCCAACACCTGGAAGTGGAGGCGGACGAGGTGATGGTATCGTTTGACGTGATCTCATTTTTCACCTCTATTCCGCCCAATCTGGCTATCAACACGATTGACGGTCTTCTCCGAGAAAACTACGACGAAACCGACCAAGAGCTCAAGTGAGTGCACTTAATCGAGCGCCTGGGATTGTGTCGTAAAACCTTCTTCAATTTCAACGGCCAGGTTTACAAACAAAAGAAGGAGACACCAATGGGTTCACCTCTATCCGGATTGATTGCTGAAGCAGTCTTGCAGAGGCTCGAGTGGCTGGTCTTCAGCTCTTGCCCCCCTCCTCCTGAATTTCTGGGCCATATATATTGACGACACTTTCGTCATCCACAAACGGAGCGAAGCACAGGCTTTCAGACACTTTTGAAATACATCTTTCCCGACATCCAGTTTACTATGGAAGAAGAGTTCAACAATCAGTTGCCCTTCCTCGACATACAAGTGACTAAACTGGCAGACGGGAAAAAAAGGAAAACGGTCTAACGGAAGGCAACTAACAACATGCGTATCCCCCACTTCAGAAGCAACCAACCCATTGGTCACCAACGCAGTTGTGTCAGAACCCTCTTCGAACGCGTTCAAACACAATGCAGTGACGAAAGGGGGAAGAAGGAGGAGATTAAGTACTTGCATGCCCTATTTGAAGCCAACGGTTGTCCGAAAACCCTTATACGCAAGTGTCTTAGGAAGCCCAACAATGAGCGATCCAAAGAAAGAGACCCGAAGTTCTGGCCCGTGATCCCTTACGTGAAAAACGTATCACAGGCGACGGCAAGAATTCTGAAACCTTTAGGGATCAGTGTGTCTCATAAGCCTGAATCAGCACTCAGACAGCACATCATGAGGCCCAAATAACCGCTTCCAATGACAGAACAATCGGCAGTTCCACCGTCGATTTCGACGAGGTCCACCGTAGGCTCCAACCCAGGTGGTGCAGGGACGGTGCCATGCGCGTGAATTAGTTTAAAGTGAAAGTAGCCTTGCTCTGCAGCTACCGCACTCTCTCCTCCTCTCCCACCTGAGCCCAGTGACAAGACAGAGTCAAGAAAACCGGATATGGGAGAGGGCGCAGGTGGCTGGCGCGGCCGGAGCCACCCCTGGGTGTACCACCACACCAGACTGGGATCCCATGGAGTGGGAGTGCCATAAAGGCCACGTGAAGAAGAAGCCATTGCAGCCTGACTCTCAGTCCGCCAGTCAGCCACTCCGCACAAAACACACATTGGGCTGATCACGCGGTCTGAGTTATCCCGTCAGTTGGCAACCTTCCAAGCCACGGCTTTAAGCGCACCGTGATAGTCTCAAGCGCGTCAGATTGTTTATAGTGAGGAAAATGCGCTGAGCTGTTGACCTCATTCTCTCCCACACCCCCACAATCAGACCATTATCCGAGCTAGTCAGTTGTCTGATGTGGTAGTGGCTTCATTTGCTGACGGTTCGATGTACCCGTCTTCGCGCGCCACAACACGACCTGGTCCCCATAACGCACACACTAGGATTTACTTACTCGTGGGATATGGAGGAGCCACCGCCGTCTGACTCCCAGAGAGAACAATCAGCAGTGGTTCACAGCATACCATGCCAAAACTGTGATGCGAGATATGTTAGTAAAACGGACAAGCGCCTTGGCACAAGATCGCAGGAACACCAGCTCGCAATCAACCACAAGGATTAGCTGGCTATGGTCTATGGACACATACACTAGAAAACTACAGTTTCGCCTTTGAGAAAGCAAAGGGTAATCGACCAAGCCAACGAGAAGATGCCAGACTGCTGCTCGAAAGTTGGTCTTTGACGTGTACACTTAACAGAGCCATAGACTTGCATCCCGCCTACCAGGTGATACGAAAAAGGCTCGAGTTAGTTCGGGCAGGGCCAATGGGACAGTCGAGCAATGCCAAGCATGACAGACAACGGACTCCAGAGAAAAAGAAGAGAGGAGCCGGCCGGTGTCCAGGCGACCAGCGTGGAACACCAACTCACCACCACGTGGGCGTCAACGACTGATCAGTCTGTTGGCTGACGAGAGAGAGACCCCTATGCACGCTGACTTGCCAAAAAATTCGATGGCAGCAAAGGAACATATGTCACGCATGTGGAGAGTTAAAGCCTCATCAGCAGTGAACAGGCTGTTCAAAGTTCATACTCCGAGCAGGGCTAAAATACAAGGCAGGCGTCAAGGCAAAAGAAATCAAGACCAGCAGGAAGATCAACCACAGAAATCTGATGATGGAAACGAGGGGGTTATCGAAACGTCAATCCAAATACATTCCGGTCAATGAACTCGTCCCTTCTTCTTTGTCTTCTTCGGGGGTTTTGAGCTCGATATATATAAATTGGAAAAATAGGCATCCCAATACGTATAATTCAAAGAAAAGGATTTCTTTGGGAAACGGTAAGACAACTGTATTAGGTGAATTTTGACGCTGGTTCCCCAGGTCGTCGTTAGACTTGTGATAAGTGTGCAAAAAAAGAGTTAAAATTTACAACCTGCCAGAAAATCGATTTTGCTGAATCAGTCCTGCCAATGGCCTTTATTATTGGTTGATCTCCCGTTTGGATTGGCTGTCCCTTCTTCCATCTTTCAGGTTGCCATACACAGGGTCCCATTCAAGTTTTCAGTTAATGTTTGAGTTATCTGAGTAAATAGCCTCCATAAATTATTGGCTTTCCTTAGATGGATAGGAGACAACAATGCCGGTTTTGTCACAGACAAATCTGTATCCATGTTCCAGCGAATGCAGGGCAACTTGAGACAAGTTGTATGGCCTCCTTACAGCTAATTGATGTTCGTGTATGCGCGTGAAGGCTTTGTGAACATTAGGCCTACCTAAGTTTCACACAGCCGAATTACTATTGCGACCGATAATCACATTGATTGGTGCACCCACTTATCTAATTTCTATCGGCCAGGACCAATCGCGACAGAATGGAAAAATACACTCAATGCGTATTGGTTCGGAGTTCGCCCAACCATAGAATCATTTGTTAAACACGGTTAATTAATTAATTCTTCCTGTACACACCGCGCAGTCTGATGACGAACTGAGGGACCAGTCTCTAAATTTTCGGCTTAAAGTTTCTATTTTCCCAAAGAATTTCGTCGTTTCTTATTGAATACCTTGGGATGCCTGTATATATATATAATAGTGTGTTGCTCACCGATCTGCTTAAGGAAAGTTTATGTTCCGTTGTGCCCTGGAACTCAGACTAGAGCCCTCACAGGTGGTCGCATAGCGACGTGTAGCATATGTTGATAATGTGGAACCGACAAAGACAAGGGAGACCGAAATGGCCATTTCTGGCTTATTAGCCGTCATCAGCCAGTCATACCAATCCCAAGTGTGAAACACCTGGGATTTGAACCCAGGACCTTTGATAATTGAGTCAAACGCTCTACCATTGAGCCACAGGCTCGTTGCTTTGTCGGTTGCGATCGGGAATATGATGATAGTGTGTTGCTAACCGATCTGCTTAAGGAACATTTATGTTCCATTGTGCCCTGGAACTCAGACTAGTGCCCTCACAGGCGGTCACATAGCGACGTGTAGCATATGTCGATAATGTGGAACCGACAAAGACAAGGGAGAACGTAATGGCCGTTTCTGGCTTATTAGCCGTCATCAGCCAGTTATACCCAATCCCCAGTGTGGAACACCTGGGATTTGAACCCGCGACCATTGGTAATTAAGTCAAACGCTCTACAATTGAGCAACGGGCTAGTTGATTTGTCGGTTGCAATCGGGAATATGATGATAGTGTGCTGCTCACTGAATTGCTTAAGGAACAGTTATGTTCCATGGTGCCCTGGAACTCAGACTGGAGCCCTCACAAGCGGTCGCATAGCGACGTGAAGCATATGTTGATAATGTAAAACCGATATAGACAAGGGAGACCGGAATGGCCATTTCTGGCTTATTAGTCGTCATCAGCCAGTCATACCAATCCCAAGTGTAAAACACCTGGGATTTGAACCCACGACCTTTGGTACTTGAGTCAAACGCTCTACCATTGAGCTCCGGGTTCGTTGATTTGTCGGATGCGATCGGGAATATAATGATAGTTTGTTAGTCACCGATCTGCTTAGGGAACATTTATGTTCCACTGTGACCTGGAACACAGACTAGAGCCCTCACAGGCGGTCGCATAGCGACGTGTAGCATATGTCGATTATGTGGAACCGACAAAGACAAGGGAGACCGGAATGGCCATTTCTGGCTTATTAGCCGTCATCAGCCAATCATACCCAATCCCAGTTGTGGATTACCCGAGATTCGAACCCGCGACGTTTTGGTCATTGTCTTTAACATTCTACCATTGAGCCATGGGCCCGTTGTTTTGTCAGTTGCGATCGGGAATATGGACTATAAAAGTGTGGTGTTCACCGATCTCGTTAAGGAACACGTATGTTCCGTTGTGCCTCGGAGCTCAATTTAGAACCCTTGCGGGCAGTCGCATAGCGACTTGACATACATATTGATAACATGGAACCGACAAAGACAAGGGAGACTGGAATGGCCATTTCTGGCTTATTAGCCGTCATCAGCCAGTCATACCAATCCCAAGTGTAAAACACCTGGGATTTGAATTCACGACCTTTGGTACTTGAGTCAAATGCTCTACCATTGAGCTCCGGGTTCTTTGCTTTTTCGGATGCGATCGGGAATAGGATGATAGTTTGTTGGTCACCGATCTCCTTAGGGAACATTTATGTTCCATTGTGACCTGGAACTCAGACTAGAGCCCTCACCGGCGGTCGCATAGCGACGTGTAGCATATGTCGATTATGTGACACCGACAAAGACAAGGGAGACCGGAATGGCCATTTCTGGCTTATTAGCCGTCATCAGCCAGTCATACCCAATCCCAAGTGTGGAACACCTGGGATTTGAACCCGCAACCTTTGGAAATGGAGTTAAACGCTCTACCATTGAGCCACGGGCTCGTTGCTTTGTCGGATGCGATCGGGAATATGATGATTGTGTGTTGCTCTTCGATCTGCTTAAGGAACGTTTATGTTCCGTTGTGGTCTGAAACTCAAACTAGAGCCCTCACAGGGGGTCGCATAGCGACGTGTAGCATATGTCGATTATGTGGAACTGACAAAGACAAGGGAGACTGGAATGGCCATTTCTGGCTTATTAGCCGTCATCAGCCAGTCATACCAATCCCAAGTGTAAAAGACCTGGGATTTGAATTCACGACCTTTGTTACTTGAGTCAAATGCTCTACCATTGAGCTCCGGGTTCGATGCATTGTCGGATGCGATCGGGAATATGATGATAGATTGTTAGTCACCGATCTGCTTAGGGAACATTTATGTTCCATTGTGACCTGGAACTCAGACTAGAGCCCTCGCGGGCAGTCGCATAGCGACTTGACATATATATTGATAACATGGAACCGACAAAGACAAGGGAGACCGGAATAACCATTTCTGGCTTATTAGCCGTCATCAGCCAGTCATACCCAATTCCAACTGTGGAACACCTGGGATTTGAAACTGCAACCATTGGTAAATGAGTCACACGCCCTACCATTGAGCCACGGGTTCGCAGCTTTGTTGGTTGCGATCGGGAATATGATGATAGTTTGTTGGTCACCGATCTGCTCAAGGAACACTTACGTTCCATTGTGCCCTGGAACTCAGACTAGAGCCCTAACAGGCGGTCAGATCGCGACGTGAAGCATATGTCGATAATTTGGAACCGATATAGACAAGGGAGACTGGAATGGCCATTTCTGGCTTATTAGCCGTCATCAGACAGTCATACCAATCCCAAGTGTAAAACACCTGGGATTTGAACCCACGACCTTTGATACCTGAGTCAAATGCTCTACCATCGAGCTCCGGGTTCGTTGCTTTGTCGGATGCGATCGGGAATATGATGATAGTGTGTTGCTCTTCGATCTGCTTAAGGAACGTTTATGTTCCGTTGTGGTCTGAAACTCAGACTAGAGCCTTCACAGGCGATCGCATAGCGACATGTAGCATATGTCGATTATGTGGAACCGACAAAGACAAGGGAGACCGGAATGGCCATTTCTGGTTTATTAGCCGTCATCAGCCAGTCATACCCAATCTCAAGTGTGGAACACCTGGGATTTGAACACGCAACCTTTTGTAATGGAGTCAAACGCTCTACCATTGAGCCACGGGCTCGTTGCTTTGTCGGTTGCGATCGGGAATATGGTGATAGTGTGTTGCTCACCGATCTGCTTAAGGAACATTTATGTTCCATTATGCCCTGGAACTAAGACTAGAGCCCTCACAGGCGTTCGCATAGCAACGTGTTGCATATGTCGATAATGTGGACTCGACAAAGACAAGGGAGACTGGAATGGCTATTTCTGGCTTATTAGCCGTCATCAGCCAGTCATACCCAACCCCAACTGTGGAACACCTGGGATTTGAAACTGCAACCTTTGGTAATTGAGTCACACGCTCGACCATTGAGCCACGGGCTCATTGCTTTGTCGGTTGCGATCGGGAATATGATGATAGTTTGTTGGTCACCGATTTTCTTAGGGAACATTTATGTTCCATTGTGACCTGCAACTCAGACTAGAGCCCTCACAGGCGGTCGCATAGGGACGTGTAGCATATGTCGATTATGTGAAACCGACAAAGACAAGGGAGACCGGAATGGCCATTTCTGGCTTATTAGCCGTCATCAGCCAGTCATACCCAATCCCAACTGTGGAACACCTGGGATTTGAAACTGCAACCTTTGGTAATTGAGTCACACGCTCGACCATTGAGCCACGGGCTCATTGCTTTGTTGGTTGCGATCGGGAATATGATGATAGTTTGTTGGTCAACGATTTGCTTAGGGAACATTTATGTTCCATTGTGACCTGGAACTCAGACTAGAGCCCTCACAGGCGGTCGCATAGGGATGTGTAGCATATGTCGATTATGTGAAACCGACAAAGACAAGGGAGACCGGAATGGCCATTTCTGGCTTATTAGCCGTCATCAGCCAGTCATACCCAATCCCAAGTGTGGAACACCTGGGATTTGAACACGCAACCTTTGGTAATGGAGTCAAACGCTCTACCATTGAGCCACGGGCTCGTTGCTTTGTCGTTTGCGATCGGGAATATGGTGAATGTGTGTTGCTCACCGATCTGCTTAAGGAACATTTATGTTCCATTATGCCCTGGAACTAAGACTAGAGCCCTCACAGGCGTTCGCATAGCAACGTGTTGCATATGTCGATAATGTGGATTCGACAAAGACAAGGGAGACCGGAATGGCTATTTCTGGCTTTTTAGCCGTCATCAGCCAGTCATACCCAATCCCAACTGTGGAACACCTGGGATTTTAAACTGCAACCTTTGGTAATTGAGTCACACGCTTGACCATTGAGCCACGGGCTCATTGCTTTGTCGGTTGCGATCGGGAATATGATGATAGTTTGTTGGTCACCGATCTGCTCAAGGAACACTTACGTTCCATTGTGCCCTGGAACTCAGACTAGAGCCCTCACAGGCGGTCGCATAGCGGCGTGTAGCATATGTCGATAATGTGGAACCAACAAAGACAAGGGAGACTGGAATGGCCATTTCTGGCTTATTAGCCGTCATCAGCCAGTCATACCCAATCCCAACTGTGGAACACCTGGGATTTGAAACTGCAACATTTGGTAATTGAGTCACACGCTCTACCATTGAGCCACGGGCTCATTGCTTTGTCGGTTGCGATCGGGAATATGATGATAGTTTGTTGGTCACCGATCTGCTTAAGGAACATTTACGTTCCATTGTGCCCTGGAACTCAGACTAGAGCCCTCGCGGGCAGTCGCATAGCGACTTGACATATATATTGATAACATGGAACCGACAAAGACAAGGGAGACCGGAATGGCCATTTCTGGCTTATTAACCGTCATCAGCCAGTCATACCAATTCCAACTGTGGAACACCTGGGATTTGAAATTGCAACCTTTGGTAATTGAGTCACACGCTCTACCATTGAGCCACGGGTTCGCAGCTTTGACGGTTGCGATCGCGAATATGATGATAGTGTTGCTCACCGATCTGCTTAAGGAACATTTATGTTCCATTGTGCCCTGAACTCAGGACTAGAGCCCTCGCGGCAGTCGCATAGCGACTTGACATACATATACGATAACAGGGAACCGACAAAGACAAGGGAGACCGGAATAACCATTTCTGGCTTATTAGCCGTCATCAGCCAGTCATACCCAATCCCAACTGTGGAACACCTGGGATTTGAAACTGCAACCATTGGTAAAATGAGTCACACGCCCTACCATTGAGCCACGGGTTCGCAGCTTTGTTGGTTGCGATCGGGAATATGATGATAGTTTTGTTGGTCACCGATCTGCTCAAGGAACACTTACGTTCCATTGTGCCCTGGAACTCAGACTAGAGCCCTCAACAGGCGGTCAGATCGCGACGTGAAGCATATGTCGATAATTTGGAACCGATATAGACAAGGGAGACTGGAATGGCCATTTCTGGCTTATTAGCCGTCATCAGACAGTCATACCCAATCCCAAGTGTAAAACACCTGGGATTTGAACCCACGACCTTTGATACCTGGAGTCAAACGCTCTACCATCGAGCTCCGGGTTCGTTGCTTTTGTCGGATGCGATCGGGAATATGATGATAGTGTGTTGCTCTCGATCTGCTTAAGGAACGTTTATGTTCCGTTGTGGTCTGAAACTCAGACTAGAGCCTTCACAGGCGATCGCATAGCGACATGTAGCATATGTCGATTATGTGGAACCGACAAAGACAAGGGAGACCGGAATGGCCATTTCTGGCTTATTAGCCGTCATCAGCCAGTCATACCCAATCTCCAAGTGTGGAACACCTGGGATTTGAACACGCAACCTTTGTAATGGAGTCAAACGCTCTACCATTGAGCCACGGGCTCGTTGTTTTGTCGGTTGCGATCGGGAATATGGTGATAGTGTGTTGCTCACCGATCTGCTTAAGGAACATTTATGTTCCATTATGCCCTGGAATCATGACTAGAGCCCTCACAGGCGTTCGCATAGCAACGTGTTGCATATGTCGATAATGTGGATTCGACAAAGACAAGGGAGACTGGAATGGCTATATCTGGCTTATTAGCCGTCATTAGCCAGTCATACCCAATCCCAACTGTGGAACACCTGGGATTTGAAACTGCAACCTTTGGTAATTGAGTCACACGCTCGACCATTGAGCCACGGGCTCATTGCTTTGTCGGTTGCGATCGGGAATATGATGATAGTTTGTTGGTCACCGATTTGCTTAGGGAACATTTATGTTCCATTGTGACCTGCAACTCAGACTAGAGCCCTCACAGGCGGTCGCATAGGGACGTGTAGCATATGTCGATTATGTGAAACCGACAAAGACAAGGGAGACCGGAATGGCCATTTCTGGCTTATTAGCCGTCATCAGCCAGTCATACCCAATCCCAACTGTGGAACACCTGGGATTTGAAACTGCAACCTTTGGTAATTGAGTCAAACGCTCGACCATTGAGCCACGGGCTCGTTGCTTTGTCGGTTGCGATCGGGAATATGATGATAGCTTGTTGCTCACCGATCTGCTTAGGGAACATTTATGTTCCATTGTGCCCTGGAACTCAGACTAGAGCCCTCACAGGCGGTCGCATAGCGTTGTGTAGCATATGTCGATTATGGAAACCGACAAAGACAAGGGGAGACTGAATGGCTATTTCTGGCTTATTAGCCGTCATCAGCCAGTTATACCCAATCCCAAGTGTGGAACACCTGGGATTTGAACACGCAACCTTTGGTAATGGAGTCAACGCTCTGACCATTGAGCCACGGGCTCGTTGCTTTGTCGGTTGCGATCGGGAATATGATGATAGTGTGTTGCTCACCGATCTGCTTAAGGGAACATTTATGTTCCATTATGACCCTGGAACTAAGACTAGAGCCCCTCACAGGCGTTCGCATAGCAACGTGTTGCATATGTCGATAATGTGGATTCGACAAAGACAAGGGGAGACCGGAATGGCTATTTCTGGCTTATTAGCCGTCATCAGCCAGTCATACCCAATCCCAACTGTGGAACACCTGGGATTTTGAACACTGCAACCTTTGGTAATTGAGTCAAGACGCTCGACCATTGAGCCACGGGCTCATTGCTTTGTCGGTTGCGATCGGGAATATGATGATAGTTTGCTGTCACCGATCTGCTCTAAGGAACATTTACGTTCCATTGTGCCCTGGAACTCAGACTAGAGCCCTCACAGGCGGTCGCATAGCAACGTGTTGCATATGTCGATAATGTGGAACCAACAAAGACAAGGGAGACCGGAATGGCTATTTCTGGCTTATTAGCCGTCATCAGCCAGTCATACCCAATCCCAACTGTGGAACACCTGGGATTTGAAACTGCAACCTTTGGTAATTGAGTCACACGCTCTACCATTGAGCCACGGGCTCATTGCTTTGTCGGATGCGATCGGGAATATGATGATAGTTTGTTGGTCACCGATCTGCTTAAGGAACATTTACGTTCCATTGTGCCCTGGAACTCAGACTAGAGCCCTCGCGGGCAGTCGCATAGCGACTTGACATATATATTGATAACATGGAACCGACAAAGACAAGGGAGACCAGAATGGCCATTTCTGGCTTATTAACCGTCATCAGCCAGTCATACCAATTCCAACTGTGGAACACCTGGGATTTGAAATTCCAACCTTTGGTAATTGAGTCACACGCTCTACCATTGAGCCACGGGTTCGCAGCTTTGACGGTTGCGATCGCGAATATGATGATAGTGTGTTGCTCACCGATCTGCTTTAGGAACATTTATGTTCCATTATGCCCTGGAACTCAGACTAGAGCCCTCGCGGGCAGTCGCATAGCGACTTGACATATATATTGATAACATGGAACCGACAAAGACAAGGGAGACCGGAATGGACATTTCTAGCTTATTAACCGTTGTCAGCCAGTCATACCCAATCCCAGGTGTGGATCACCCGAGATTAGAACCCGCGACTTTTTGGTCATTAGTTTAACACTCTACCATTGAGCCATGGGCCCGTTGTTTTGTCAGTTGCGATCGGGAATTGGACTATGAGTGTGTGGTGTTCACCGATCTCGTTAAGTAACACTTATGTTACGGTGTTCCTCGGAGCTCACTTAAGAGCCCGCGCGGGCAGTCGCATAGTGACTTGACATATATATTGATAACATGGAACCGACAAAGACAAGGGAAACCGGAATGGCCATTTCCGGCTTAATAACCGTCATCAGCCAGTCATACCCAATCCCGGGTGTGGAACACCCGAGATTTGAACCTGCGACCTTTGGTCATTGAGTGTAACATTCTACCATTGAGCCACGAGTCCGTCGGTTTGTCGGTTTGCGATCGGGACTATGAATTATGATAGTGAGGTGTTCACCGATCTGGCTAAGGAACATGGATGTTCCATTGTGCCCTGGAGCTCACTTTAGAGCCCTCGCAGCCCACCCCAAGTTGCTATGCAACTGCCTGTGAGGGCTCTAGTCTGAGCTTCAGGGCACAACGGAACAAACATGTTCCTTAAGCAGATCGGTGAGCCCAACAATACTTGATTAAGGTTTTTCTTACTTCGCATTATCCTACTATATTTTAGCTACGCCATGATGCGCGTTTTGAATACGCGTCCTTCCGATCATTCTGAAATTGGATAGATATTTCACCGTCTTAAAAAGCTCAAAACTGCATCGAATGACACCCTTGCTTTTAGGGGAAAATTTAAAGAAGCTGCAGTTTAAATACAAACATAGCACGGGGAAAGTTATTCGTGTGCATGCGTTGCGCAATGTGTTTTAATTTATACGGGGATCGAAAATCAGGGAAAAAATATTTCAAATGATCTTTTAAGTGTTTGAGAATTTTGCCGGTGGCCGGAAGGACGCCGCAGCAAAAGCCGGCATCCTGTCGTGTGACCGAAATTTCTTTAGAGGATATTGCCTATAATCAGTATTAAAACCACACCTAAATACAACCCCATCCGACCGATATCATTTTTGCAAGTGTCAGTTACTTACTTCCGCATGCTTGATTTTGCCCAATTTGAAAGTGTACAGCATATGGTTTACAAAGCCTAAACGCATTTGCAATTGCGAATCAGATTCAAAACAATCGGGAAATTGAAAAAAATGGTTTTCGAAACTGAGTTTGGGTAGACGGTAGAGTGTGGGATTTAACGCAATCCGCGAAAAGCCTGAGTTCTAATCCCAGATTATCCGAAAACCTGGCTGGGCATGTCTGCTGACGGTGAACAATATTATCCTATCCTATTATCCTACTCCTATTTAATTAACTAGGTAACCTAACGTAACCATTCGATTGTTTGTTTTAATCGAGGATATTATTTTTTTCACTTTTGCGTTCATCTCATTGGAAGGGCCTTTTTTAACTCAAAGTTGGCATTTCCTTGGAGGTTCGGCTTTAGCCTGAGTAGAAAGTATGCATTAGATGCATTTTTAGAAACACTCGGACAGGAAATATTTTTAGAATTTCCCTCCCAGTATTGAGCCTCGTCCTCGTTTGATGCTCCATCACGTGTCATCTCAATGCAGCACACGATGGCATCGAGAGTAACAAGACCGGCGCCCCTCTCTTTGCTACAGCGTAGTATAGAGTCACGCACCCATAAGAAAACGCTCGCCATTCCTGCGCTCCTTCGGTAATTTTTCACTTTCATAAAATATTGTTTGCTTCGGTCCTCCTACTCCTCCTCCACCACTTTAACTCCGCTGTTTATTTCTGGCATGGCATTATGCCACATGGGAAATAACAGTCAAACCTCTGAAAAGAACTGTCCACCTAAACTCCACATGTACAAAAGCCCAATGCTGGCTTTTTGTGAGCACAGAAAGTGTCGTCAGAAATTGTTCAAATTCATATGTGACCATTATCCAAAGTATTCCCCTTCATGTCAGCTCCCATTGCAATCTCATTAGAATAGGATAATTGTGCGATATGTTTGCTTGCTGTGATCATACAGCGATGTGTGAGAAGAGTAGTTTAGCTAGGGCGTCGTACGTGCTTAGCATTAGGGACATAACTGGCTGGTAAAAGGCTGCTAACTCGAGACTATCTCGGCAGGATGCTGAAAAACCTCATTATAGTACTTTCGACCTTTGATGAGGATCTGCAGGTGACTGAGCAAGCAAAAATCGCCAAGTTTCAAATTATCTACAGTAAATTGTTTTATTGAAAAGGATCGGCGTTAACTGACATTATGGAGGATACTGGATTTTGAAATAAACATTAAAAACTACACGTGGTACGAAAACAGGCGAAGTTTCCAAATATTTCGATGATGCCCATATTAAAGGGAATTCTGCAGGTGCAATTTTATCTGCACTCGTAGTCTTCCCCTTCCTACTCATCGTCTTCATCCTCCTCTTCCTCCTCTTTATCATCCTCGTCTTCATCAACACCATCTTCCTCATCGTCACATTCGTCTTCCTCCTCCTCATCATTCTCGTCTTCATCCTCACCATCCTCCTCATCGTCGCATTCGTCTTCATCCTCCACTTCCTCCTCTTTATCATCCTCGTCTTCCTCGCCATCGTCTTCATCATCCTCTTCCTCCTTCTTCTCAGCACAATCATCATCCTCGTCTTCATCGTCATCGTCTTGATCATCGTCGTCTTCCTCCTCATCCTTCTCATTCTCCTCAGCATCTTCAGCATCCTCGTCTTCATCGTCATCGTCTTCATCATCCTCGTATTCATCGTCATCTACATCATCATCCTCGTCTTCAGCTTCATCTTCATAATCGTCGTCTTCCTCCTCATCCTCCTCATTCTCCTTAGCATCTTCAGCATCCTCGTCGTCGTCGTCATCGTTTTCATCATCCTCGTATTCATCGTCATCTTCTTCATCGTCATCATCTTCATCATCGTCGTCTTCCTCCTCATCCTCCTCTTATCCTCAGCGTCTTCAGTATCCTCGTCTTCATCGTCATCGTCTTCATCATCCTCGTCTTCATCGTCATCTACATCATCATCCTCGTCTTCATCTTCATCTTCATAATCGTCGTCTTCCTCCTTATCCTCCTCATTATCCTCAGCATCTTCAGCATCCTCGTCATCGTCGCCATCGTCTTCATCATCCATGTCTTCATCGTCATCTTCTTCAGTGTCATCATCTTCTTCATGGACGTCTTCCTCCTCATCCTCCTCATTATCCTCAGCATCTTCAGCATCCTCGTCTTCATCGTCTTCGTCTTCATCATCCTCGTCGTCATCTTCATCGTCTTCAGCATCCTCGTCTTCATCTTCGTCTTCTTCATCGTCATCATCTTCATAATCGTCGTCTTCATCCTCATCCTCCTCATTCTCCTCAGCATCTTCAGCATTCTCGTATTCATCATCCTCGTCTTCGTCGTCACCTTCATCATCGGCATCATCTGCATCATCGTCGTCTTCCTCCTCATCCTTCTCATTGACCTCAGCATCCTCATAATCCTCGTCTTCATATGCATCGTCTCCATAGTCATCATCTTGATCATCGTCAACTTCCTCATCATCGTCTTGATCATCGTCGTCTTCCTCCTCATCCTTCTCATTCTCCTCAGCATCTTCAGCATCTTCGTCTTCATCGTCATCGTCTTCATCATCCTCGTCTTCATCTTCATCTTCATAATCGTCGTCTTCCTCCTCATCCTCCTCATTCTCCTCAGCATCTTCAGCATCCTCGTCGTCGTCGTCATCGTCATCATCATCCTCATCTTCATCTTCATCTTCTTCATCGTCATCATCTTCATCATCGTCGTCTTCCTTCTCATCCTCGTCATTCTTCTCAGCATCTTCAGCATCCTCGTCTTCATCGTCATCGTCTTCATCATCCTCGTCTTCATCTTCATCTTCATCATCGTCGTCTTCTTTCTCCTCCTCCCCATTCTCCTCAGCATCTTCAGCGTCCTCGTAGTTGTCATCATCGTCTTCATCATCCTCGTCTTCATCGTCATCTTCTTCATCGTCATCATCTTCTTCATGGTCGTCTTCCTCCTCATCATCCTCATTCTCCTCAGCATCTTCAGCATCCTCGTCATCATCGTCATCGTATTCATCATCCTCGTCTTCGTTGTCATCTTCTTCGTCGTCATCGTCTTCATCTTCTTCATCGTCATCGTCTTCATCCTCCTCATTTTCCTCAGCATCCTCATCATCCTCGTCTTCATCGTCATCGTCTTCATCCTCGTCATCTTCCGATTTCTCCTCATCCTCCTCATTCTCCTCAGAATCCTCATCATCCTCGTCTTCATCGTCATCGTCTTCATCATCTTCGTATTCGTCCTCCTCATCCTCCTTCTCCTCAAAATCCTCGTCCTTATCATCATCATCTTTATGATCACCTTCTTCAGAGTCATTTTCATTTTTCGCAGTTTTGTTGTTTTTATTGTCATCCTCGTCCTTAGAATGAATATTTTCACCATCATGGTCTTCAACTCTTTCCTCTTTTTCATTGTCTTCTTCAACACCACTCACCGCTGCTTCTTCATATTTCCTCGCATTTATCGACTCTGTAGGCATCGCTCCTTCCGACCGATACGGCCAAGACTACAACCATACCAACAAGAATGGAGAGAAGGTGCATGTTTTTGGTTTGTAACAAATCCTTTCCCAGACTGTTGTATTTTCAACTGCTTATATATGGGTCACAACGTGCAGCAACCAATCCAACCCAGGTGGAGAGGATAGAGACCCAGTTGGAGGTGTTGCTCGTCAATTTGCCATCCGCTCAACGAATGACTCGTAGGTTTCCTGTAGTCGACCAATGAGGGAACATCAAAGAAGCGAGAGGGATGTGATTTTGTGATACTGTGGAGAGCACCGACGCTCAGCGTAAAAGCCCCGTCGATGGCATTAAACAGCATAGCATCAGAGGCCAGCTGAACCATATGAAGGGCTACAATTTAAGGAAATTCGAAAGGCAATCAATTGTAAAAAGAAAACATTTTCTATCATTTGCCCAATGTTCCTGAGAAGGACAAGGACGAAAAATAATAGCTCATATAGGTGCCAATGACATGAAGCCAAGGGTCATGATTGTATTCATGGAATATTCAAATTAAAAAAATGAGCTCTGTCAGTTTTAAAAAAATTCTTTGATTGCCAGATATTTCTCAAGCACACTTGCTGTTCCTCTTGCTTTCAGGGTTTCCAAACTAAACAATTTATACATTCAAGCTAGAAACGCATACGTTTGCCTACGCTGTCAGCAAGACGTTGGATATTGCTCATAAACTTTTTGAAGAGTGAAGAGCATGTTGTATATTTTATAACCAACATTAATAAGTTGATGAATGCGATGCTTTATCAATAGACTTTTCACAGTATTAATACATCTCATAAGTAGAAAATGTTTTAAACAACAGAATACCATTTCTTCCATTAGTATATTTGAATAAGGATAAATTTTCAACGAAATGAGTACAAGAAAGACCATTTTCGCGCATGTTTTCTGGAAAATATATTTGGATTTATAAAGACATCGAAAATCGATCAACAAATACTAAAGACTGTAGTATTTGCACGCGGTTGAATATAGTCGCATTAAAGTGTAGGCAGCCTGCCGCAAGTGAAATCTAGCTGGATTATGCTGCAAGCTAATAAAAATAACAAACCGACTTAATTGATTTTTAGAATCGAATATACAGTTCACAAGTTATGGGAAACTTAATGTCTCTTGTTAAAACCTGAGAGAATATCAGGTTATGTACGGTTAAAAATGCATTTTCTCTTTTTTTCCCACCCGTATGACAGTCGAACAGAATGAATACCAACACAGTACACACCATATACATGACATATATGCCTGCAAAACGGACCTTGAAGATTTTGGAAAGCGTATCTCTAGCAGCATGTATTCCAATACAACAAATCGAAAATGTATCCAATGACGGGCTCAGCGGTTTGATTAAATGTGAATTGCCGCCTCCTTCTACTCAGATCCTCTTTGACAGTGGTGGTTAGAAAATATATCAATCATTATGAGAAGCGTTTTCGGATGAGAAGACTGGACTCGTAGTAGTAATGCCACTATCAGAAATTCCGGCTTCCAAGCCAATAATTCGTAGATTCCCTACTGTATCTCCTCTTATATCTCTGCTCAAGTTATACATGATTGCAGCTCCAATTCATTCCTCACAGGTGCTGCGAGTGTCGTTTATGCATTTTATCTAACGTGAACACGCTAACTTATTTTTTTGTCTACTGATTCATTTCGTAAAGTGTAATTGTGCAGCATTCCCTGAAAAATTACCCTCGAACTGATAACTATTGAATAATGTTTGGCATGATTATGGCTCGTTATTCGTTGTTGCGAATTGAGTTTGATATCCGGCAAAGCAAATGCATAAGGACTTACCCAGACCCGTTTTTGATCCTGATGGTCTGCCCTCTTTGCCTGCTTCATGATACTGCCTCTGGAAATTCTCTCTTCTAACACCACTGTAGTGCGATTGGTTAAAATTTTTTTGGTTTTATGTACATAAATGCCCTGGATATATTTTGGCCCTTTGTATCCAAATCTTATTTAACCAGGCTATATTTCCAACATTACTAAGGTAAACTAAAGGATACCATCGGTCTTCCATGTTAACACTCCGTAATGGCACTCTCCTGTCTTCATCGTAACTTCATGATTAAGGTACCTAAGTCGGCGGGCAAAAATTAGCTTCCAAAACGGCTGTCAGAAATTGACTAAAAATGCATTTCTTTGCAAAATTAAAGGGTTTCTGATTTTCATACTAACATTGGATGCTCATGTATGTGAATAAAATATCATAATAAAATGTAAGCAGTGTTCAACATTTGACGATATCGAATACATTGGAGCACATCGTTGTAGAATTTCCTCGATTCTACAATTTGTCGCTACCGGCCGCTGTAGCTCACTTATCAGATGAACATCTGATTCATTCGCACGGTACCAGTCACTATGGAAATCATGTAAAATTCAAAAAGCACAGCTTCTTATTTCACCTTTGTGACAAGAAGATACGGTAACATTGGGAAAATAGCCAGAAAATTAGTATAAAGGCCGCTTCCGAAAAGTGAAGTGGATATTTGGGTCGTATTTCTTCAGTCAGTGGGTTAACCGCTTATTTTGCATGCACTTCCAGCGCGCAGCGAGTTGTATACACATCCAACATGATTAGCCATGCCTCCTACTTCCTTTAGACCATGCCGAATCATGCCATCCCATGTATTCATTTTCAGATCTGTAGTCCTGGTAATCGGTCGGATCATACCCTCTATACGTATCGCTTTTTCTTTTGCAGCTTTTATCGCCGGAATTGACTGCTGTGCGAGTTCAAATGCATAGAAACGAAAAAGTTATTGCTCCAATTTTCGACCAGTCATTTGTTTTCTTACTTTGTCTAAATGGATATATAGAAGTCCTTGTTTTCCACCTGAGGTATAACTAACGATCACAACTTTCGCCAATCAGTAGCTTAAAACAAAACCTGGGACCAGATGAATGCTGATTGTCCTTTGACGATATTTGACTCTTCACCTGCATTCCACATTAACCGCTGATAAGCATTGTGCATCAGCATCTGACTGAAGGATACGACGAGAAAACTATTAAAGTCCCAACCTCCCCTCAACCTTTGATGATAATGCCTTAAAACCTAATTCGCTTTTGACTTAAAGCCACTCATATGGGCTCTTCTATCAGGCTGGATTGCTGGCGTTGTACTACGATGGATAGAACTATTGGAGTTTACCAGTCATCAACAAAATTTCTGGGCTTCCTTTTTTTAATGCCCTCATCCGATGGTATTAAATGGAAAATTTGTAGTCCTGGTATTTAAAGAAGCCACCAATGTAAACCCTCTGGTGCATAAGTTTAACTATGTGTGCAGTCTACTAAAACCGCATTGCAGCACCCCAGCTGAAAAAGCTGAACGAGTATTCCTTCACAATGTCTTCAGGTTCAATGGAAATTCCAGCCATTTTATCAAACAAGGTAGGTAGTGAGCGAACAGAAGATGACAGCAATCCGAATTATGGAGCATCCCTCTTCGGTCTAAAAGATACTCCAATACGGTTCCTCGACTGTGACAAAACACCGATATAGATAACGTCTTTCAGAAGAACAGGCCATAATATGGCCTTCAAAGAACAATCATTTTAAGCCAAGACAGTTCACGGCGTGAGCAACCCAGGCTTGAGGTGTGGTGTGTAGATTTCGAAGTTATCAAACGGTGTATCGAACTTCCTCTGGTCTAAATTTTCCTGCCTCATAACTTATACGAGGACCACTAAAAGGTGGTCACATCAAACTTAGGAAAGCTGACCAGCTAGTGCTCTACACAGAATACAACCTAGGGGGAGCAAACGATGATAGGCCACAGCATAGTAGTAGTAACAGTAGAAGTAGTAGTATCAGCAGAAGTATAAGTAATATTAATAGTAGTAGTAGAAGTAGTAGTAATAGCTGTACTAAAAGTAGCATTAGTAGTACTATTATTAGTAGTAAACGTAGTAGTAGTATTAGGAGTAGCACTAGTAGTCGTCGAAGCAGTAATAATAGTATTAATACCAGTAGTAGTAGTAGAAATAGTAGTAGTAGTAGTAGTAGTAGTAGTAGTAGTAGTAGTAGTATAAGTAGTAGTAGTAGTAGTAGAAGCAGTAGTAGTACACGTAGTAATAGTACTGGTGGTTCTAGTAGTAGAAGTAGTAATATTAGCAGCAGTAATAGTAGTAGCAGTAGTTGTTGTTGTTTTCGGGACACACGACTCCTGTTGCTTCCTATTTTCACTAAGGCGTGCCACTTTTCGGTGTAGTTAACACCACCGGCAGACAAACTTGTAGATCTAAACTTCTCTTCCGCCAGTTATCGTGGTATACCAAGAAGAACTGTGGAGTGAATGTTCCCGCAGATGACACAAGTCATCTGCATCGCGCGCACTGACCCACTATAGTTCCGAAAAGTAAAACATAGGTAAGCGTTGAGTATTTTCCTGTCGTTTTTACAAAACCAAAATCTGAAGGTGGGGTCCTCACTCTCATCTTAAGATGTTAGTCAACATCCTCAGTTATCAGTTACTATTGCCGCCAGTAGTCAATTATTCCTGGATACTTAATGTTATAAAGTCTTCTCTGCTAGTCCGTGGGTTATAAGAGTCAAATTCTTTGGAAGGAACATATAATGCTTTCGTAAATTTTGCTAGAAATTAGCATTCACTGGGCGTTGGGTTAACGATACGTATTATTTACGGAGGAAGTGTACAAGTACAGTTATGACAATCACACCCTGTGCAGATAAGGACTAACCTCGACACTAAACACTGCCTTAAACCGAAATTTCCTTAGAAAATGCATTCTTGAGGAGCTTGAGTTTATACGTTCTGATCAAAGGGAAGGAATTAAACCGTACAGTTACCATTAAGGTCCCAGTTCGATGCCTTTTAGTATACTATAATGCCGTCATAGCCATGGCATTCATATATCTTCTCTAACCTTGTGCCAAATAATGTATTTAGTCGTCAGATCCCAGTGGAATGCCTCAACTTAAGACATACTGATCCGAAAGGGACATAGTCCAACCGAGAGTCGTACAGAATATTAGTCGAAAGTCAGTATGATCTATTTCGGTGGGAGAGAATATAAACGTTCACCTCACGTCACTTTTACTACTCATAAATATAGTTAAAAGCGTTTTCTAAGTTATCGGCTACATGGACGGACACTCCCGATCACATTCCTGTGGATTAAGCAACCAAATACATCCTTTCGGTTTATTGTGTCTACGCCTTGCACGTTCCTACATGAGGTATATGATTCATATAAACTTCAGTCGGTCAAATTCCTGTTTTGAAGTCAGTGACCGATATCCTGGTATCGGAGATAGTTTGAAATTATGCTCCAAGAGAACAATATTAAAATTGGGCTTTAGTAATCATTCAACATTTAAAAAAGCCTTTCAAAATTTTGGTTGGAATTTCACGAGATCAGTTACTGACTGTCTGTGCGTGTTCATTCCACGAGCAGACCGATAGTTCACTGAAAGTGACAACCGTAACTTGTTCAACAGAATTGCTGTGACCCTCTAAGTGAAACTACTTCTCAAAATGAAACAAATTTTGCTTACCATCTTCGGTTGAATTTTTGGATAAAATGACTTTTATGAAGGGAAACGGTTTGTAAGCTAGAAGGTACGCTTATCGTCAAGTGTAAATCACAATTTCAAAACCAATTTGCGCACTCGTGAGCTCTCTGCGCTTGGTGAGTGAGCAGGCTTTTCGATAGGTAGCAGATCAGTGATTTGGGATGCCGTGGCAAGATGCTTACAGAAATTGTGGCCTATTAAACCACTGCTCCAAGCCTTGAGTCATGTCGCTATAGCTTATTCTCTGCCAGAGGCCGCCAAGCCAAATGTGAACGCACCTCATTGTCGTATATTTTTACATGTAATAAACACGATGTTGGAGGAATTGGGCTTGCCTGCACGTAAGCCTAGTGTCTTGCACACCTCTACTTACAGCGTGCGTGGACCAGTCGAAAGGGCTGCGTCATTCCGATGGCTCCGAGGAAGGGGTACGACACGGTGCAACAGAGGTCTTCGTCTGTGAGACAGCTCATCGAAGGCACCGGTTAACTCGCGCGTTGAGGCCACAGCAGAGACTTGCCTACATGCATCTTCACTGCGCAGATCAGTGGGAAGCATTCTATCGCAGGCTTTTTCGATAGGGGGAAGGACTCCCGACGACCAAACGCCAAACCACAACAATCTTGACATGATTCCCTATCGGTGTATTGTTTTGGCATAAATCCACATTCAGACAGGCAGCAGAGTATTAAGCTGGCATTGCGGTAGAGGGGATTTTCCACTGTATTTCTGGTGGTAAAGATTTTCCAGACCTGCAGGGAGGTCAGCAGTGACATTGAACCCTAATTAACTGAGCAACACTAGCAAACTGTTTTTTTCGTTTAAGGCCTCCCTTGTATTTTTTCAGATTTCACTGAAAAGTACGGGCCTGTGACTGTTTACGTGGCGTATTGCACAGACAGTGGTGTAGATTATTGGCATGAGATGACTTGCAGGTAGATGCCGTTAAAGATTATTGAAAAAGCGATGATACCAACGGCATTATGTGTCACAAGTTGTTAAATTAAATATTTTAACTCCTCTGCGTAGCTAAATACGCGACTTCTCGTGGTACAATGTTCGTATAAACTGGACGTTTAATGCATACACTAAGAAAAACACAATTGCTTTCCTTGTTCACAGTAAGCAAGGCGTGCAGGGGTAAGAAGACCATTAATGACACACCATTCATGGCAGCCTGCAAAGGACACGAGAATAGGAACTGCACCCGCTTTAGATGCCTTTGCGCCGAATTCCGGGGAAAACAGGGTTAAGTTTACGGTTTGGGGTAGGGTTAAGTTTACGGGTAAGTTCATCGTTAAGGTAGTTTAAGGTTTATTTTTTGGATTAAAGGCAGGGTTCGTGCTAAGATAACTGCAATGGTTTGGTTTGTTAGAGCTAGTGTTGGGGTAAGGCACAGGAAAAGTTAGCGTTCCTGGAATTATGCATAGGACCAATTTCATAAATTGGGTGGTGTTCCTGTTCCTGTATCCTATTTAGGGTGCCGTATAAGTAACCCTTGGGCATTCATGCGATTCCGTTTACAGTAATTGGTTCTTATTCACTACCTAGATGTCCACCTTACCAGTACCTGAGCGTGAATGTAGGATTAGATTATGTGTAAGACAAAATAGGAAATGTATTTATGTTGTTTCCCTTTGAATGATTTACTGTCAAAACATGAGTAAAGTTTCTTATTTTAGGCAACATATTCCAATTGCATGGAGAAAGCAAAGTATTTGTTTGCTGTAAAGCCGGATAATTTTTAGGCGTAGGCCAACTGAACGAGCGCTGTTTAAAGTTGAAGTATATAAATTTGTCTGATGAAACGTCACGTTTTGACAAGTCTTACAGCATTTTATCTCACTCGATTCACATGGCCGCAGCCATGTGACCTAACTAGCTGGATTGGTAGTTCGCGACATTCTCCAATGACATCTCTAAACGTTCCTGAGCCACATGTGTGACTGAAATCAAAGAACGAATGACAGAACAGCAACGGTTAGTGTGAAAACGCATTTTTTGCATGAATCAGACGCTTTAACTGTAGATAGACATTTTAAACGTTGCTCATTCATGGGCTCCCCTCACCTATGGCCATAGAGATATGCGTTTCGCATATTGGCCAGCTTGTACATGTCAGTGCATTATTTGGTAAGGAGGACTTGTATGGCCACCTCATCAGAACATGGAAATGGGAAAATGCCGCCAACTTAACGTAAGTGGCCTTGCGATCAATTTCGAGAAGAGTAAAAATTCCCGTGGCTTACATGTAACAATAACCCCTAACATAAAACTAAACGTTAATCTTACTCTTAGCCCTACGTTGAACCTAAACCTTATAGTTTACAAAAACCCAAACATTTACACTTAACATGCTCCTACCAACACAGCTACCCATGACAATAAAGCTAACCTTACACGTAACCCTAAACTTAGTCCTAAACCTACGTTTCCTGGAATTGGGCGCAAAGCCACATGCATTGCGAGTGGTTCCTCTTACCATGTCCGGGCTTCTTGACTCTGTGATAGAACCAGGCCTAATAAGGGGAGGAGGAGAGAATGCGGTAGCGATAAGCACCGTGGGTTAGAAGGTCGCGAACTGAGAATTACCCTCAGACCTCGCAGACATTCTAATGTGTGTTGTGTGGTGGATGACTGGTGGTCTGCGGGTCAGGCTGCGATGGTTTCCTTCTTAATGTGGCCTTTATGACACATTTACTCCGTGGCATCCGAGCCAGGTGTAGTGGTACGCCCAGGGCAGCTCCGGCCGCGCCAGCCAACTGCGCCGTCTCTCATATCCGGTGTTCGTGACACTGTCCTGATCGCAGGCTCAAGCACAAGTTACCGTCCCTGCATCACCCTCCGGTGAGCATACAGTGGACATCGTCGAAATTGACGGTCGAACTGTCGTTTGGATTGCAAGGATACTAGTTAGGGGTAGCACCACACAGATAGCATTTGGTCACTCTATTTGTCTCGTATAGTTGGCGAATGCTCATATAACCGCCTTTTATTGGTACCCAACTCTCATCTGGGACTCCTGTCCACCTAGGCGGATAGTGCCCTCGTGAGCGTCCATAGCATCACCAGTCGAAACGCGCTCCTTATTCTGATAAAAACAATTCGGCTCTGTCTGCAACCTGCGGACGATCAATGACTCTCTTTTTTGTTTGTTTAAAGATATCACAAGCGTTGAATGTTACGTCTCAGTTCACTGGCAGTACGTCGCTTTTATGCCATTGTCTGCATTCATGCCCGGTGTGCGCATGTGCATACTGCTTGAGTTTAGAGATGTACCGCAGTCCAGCCGTCCATGTCAATCGTATGCCCCGGGCGCAGGAGCAGTGAATCGCGCGTAGATCACATTGTAGGAGATTACGCAGCATCTACTGGACTCTCTCTCTCTCACCTCCCTCACCCATCTGTGACCGGACAGTCTACTAGACCGGAGGTGCGATCGGTCGCAGGCGGCCGGTACGAAATGAGCCTGTGTCTGGGCAGGCCCAAACCGCTCCCACGGTGCCATGTCCTAATCTGGCTCCGGTTTTGGTCCAGCCTATCTAGCGCGTGGTCTATTGTAGGGAATCAAATGCATACAGATCTTACGAGCACTCCATACTACTAACAGTCGACGCCTGATTCTCACCGTTTTACTGCTTAAGAGCTACCAGTACTGATAAACTGGATTCACAGTGACCCCCTCTGGTTTGGCAACACCAAGCGGTGCTTTGTAAGTTCGAATTCACTACAACTGAGAAACTTTGCGGGCCGAAGGCAAAAAATGCGAGCACGTACGCAATAATTTCGAAACAACGCACATTTTCAGTCAGTGCTACTGGAAGTTCTAATGCACCAGGGATAAACAACAGTGCAGAAATCACGGATCAAAAAGCAATAATCGCATCACCTACGACCCCTAGCGATGAACACTAGGACTGTCAGCGATAGCAGGCCTATTGTTGCCTGGCGTCTACACTCAATAAATACAGGACACTTTTTGACCCAATTACCCTTTTCCGAAACCATGTTCCAGTGATCACCTCTTCTTCTTTTGAGCTGTTTCCTGGAACTCACCTGTTCGCTTTCATCAGTTCCAATAGGTGTCAGTTGCTTTCGAGACGTGAATCATAGTGCCAAACCTATACACGACAGTTCGACCGTCGATTTCGACGAGGTCCACCGTATGCTCCACACCAGGTGGTGCAGGGACGGTGACTTGCGCGTGAATTAGTTTTAAGTGATAGTAGCCTTGCGCTGCAGCTACCGCACTCTCTCCTCCTCCCCCACCTGAGCCCGGTGTCAAGACAGAGTCAAGAAGACTGGAGAGGACGCAGGTGGCTGGCGCGGCCGGAGCCGCCCCTGGGCGTGCCACCACACCCACATGTTCGGCATTTGTTATGGGAGCGCAAACCGAATAACGCCTGCCGTGCCCTGATGTGGCCCCCGTGTTGGGCCAACGCATCTATCACGTGGCCCGTTTAGGGAGACATTCGAGGATGAGATGGACTGCTGTCAATAGTGGGCGATGCAAATCAAGCTTTTTTAATTGATAAAATCATGCTAGTTAGCGGGAAGACCTCCCTACTGGGGGGCTTTGCAAATATATAAAAAAGGGAGGTTTCGGCAAATTGCAAAGTGCACGATCGCCAGGTTTACATCAGGACGAAACAACAGGGGAGAGGAAGGAGGGGAATGAGGAAGAGGAAGAGTAGGAGGAGGACAGCAAGGCAACACAGATGCTGGTATGACAGAGGAAAGGGTTCACTTGGTAAGGCAGTTTGAGACCAAGAAGACTGCCTCAAAATACTCAAAAGGAGCGAGGGGGCGACGAAATCATCGATGTGGGCTAAAAATTATGGATGGGGGTTACAATTACACCGAATTGGTTAAACTTGAGGATAGCCAGGAGACTTCTTTGATGTGTACTGTATGAAATCTCTGAAAAGCGTGAGGCCCTGTGCAGGCTTGTCCTGAGGCACCATATGACCGGATCCGCGGACAGTCAAGTACGTGCAGTCAGTCGCGGTGGGATCCATGCGGAAGGTTTTTGTGAAACCACCAACTTGGCGAGTTCCATCAGTGGAGTCGTAGTACCAGGCAACGCGCGGTCTGATCAGCTAAAAAAGGGACCAAACGACAAATACTGAAAGGAATTTGAAGGGCAAAATTAGGTACAGGAAGCGGGGAGCTACTGATGGGGATGGCGGCCAAATAGAGGGTGGGAACAGGAAGATGGTGGCGATAAGTTTAACAGTGACTGTGGCGGTCGTGGTGCGATAATAGTGACCACGGCGACAGCGATGGTGAGAGAGGGCTTATCTGCACAGTGAAAATTGAAGTAAAAAAAGGGGACCACGCGTACCGGCAGTCCCAGCGCATCGACAAACCACTCGTCACCGAGGAAATTGCAGGCCATATCAACATCACCGTTGTAGATGAGGACTCGAATCTGGAGAAGGGGGAATAGAGGCGGATATGAGATTGTTTACATTTTCTCTGGCATTTAAACAAATTCGAGATGTGAATGGGCCACTGTAAGGGCGATTAGCGGAAGTAAAACAGACCACTATTCGCATTTAAAATTCATTATACTAAAGCGTTTAAATTATAGCAAATGAACACTCACCTATCAGAATACGGAAGGCGCTCATACCGTTATACCTTGGCGGCACAAACTAGCAGGCCGTCGCAGGGCAACTGGTCGTAGGTAGGTACCTGTTATTCGAACGTGAGATCAGGGGGTCATCGAGTCTAACGCTCTACCACTGAGCGACGGGCCCATAGGTTACGGAACGTGCTCGGCCCACTGCGGCTTAGGACGGCGGCCTGATGCTGGGGGTGGGTGAGAGAGTGAGGTCGACGGCTAAGCGCATTTTCCTCACTATAAACAACCTAACGTGCTTAAAACCATCACGGTGCGTTAAAAGCCGTGGCTTGGAAGGCAGGTTGTAGACAGGGTCGAATTGTTTTTATCAGAATAAGGAGCGCGTTTCGACTGGTGATGCTATGGACGCTCACGAGGGCACTATCCGCCTAGGTGGACAGGAGTCCCAGATGAGAGTTGGGTACCAATAAAAGGCGGTTATAGGAGCATTCGCCAACTATACGAGACAAATAGAGTGACCAAATGCTATCTGTGTGATGCTACCCCTAACTAGTATCCTTGCAATCCAAACGACAGTTCGACCGTCAATTTCGACGATGTCCACCGTATGCTCACCGGAGGGTGATGCAGGGACGGTAACTTGTGCTTGAGCCTGCGATCAGGACAGTGTCACGAAGACCGGATATGAGAGACGGCGCAGTTGGCTGGCGCGGCCGGAGCTGCCCTGGGCGTACCACTACACCTGGCTTATATGCCACGGAGTAAACGTGCCATAAAGGTCACATTAAGAGGAAGCCATTGCAGACTGACTCTCAGTCCGCCCGTCAGCCACTCCACACAAAACGCACATTGGGCTGACCACGCGGTCTGAGTTATCCCGTCAGTTGGCAACCTTCCAAGCCACGGCTTTTAGCGCACCGTGATAGTTTCAAGCGCGTCAGATTGTTTAAGTGAG
The DNA here is from genome assembly GCA_017591395.1 of Schistocephalus solidus. NCBI lineage: Eukaryota > Metazoa > Platyhelminthes > Cestoda > Diphyllobothriidea > Diphyllobothriidae > Schistocephalus > Schistocephalus solidus. Next base: position 50,059 of record WEDG01001404.1, on the reverse strand, counting down.
GAAAATGCGCTGAGCTGTCAAACCCACTCTCTCCCGCACCCCCACAAGCAGACCACCGCCCGGGCCGGTCAGTTGTCTGATGCGGATGTGGACGCAGCTGCTGGTGACCTCGTCTACGTGTACTGCGTACACGACCTGGCCCCCCAAACACAAGCACCAGGATTTCACACAGCAGGGGGTAGAACGGCTTACCTCTCACATTTGTGAGATAGCCAGAGGTCACATTAAGAAGGAAACATCGCAGCCTGACCCGCAGACCACCAGTCATCCACCACACAACACACATTAGAATGTCTGCGAGGTCTGAGTGTAATTCTCAGTTCGCGACCTTCTAACCCACGGTGCTTATCGCTACCGCATTCTCTTCTCCTCCCCTTATTAGGCCTGGTTCTATCACAGAGTCAAGAAGCCCGGACATGGTAAGAGGAACCACTCGCAATGCATGTGGCTTTGCGCCCAATTCCAGGAAACGTAGGTTTAGGACTGAGTTTAGGGTTACGTGTAAGGTTAGCTTTATTTTCATGGGTAGGTGTGTGGTTAGGAGCATGTTAAGGGTCAATGTTTGGGTTTTTGTAAACTATAAGGTTTAGTTTCAGCGTACGGCTAGGGCTGAGACTAAGGTTACAGTTGAGTTTTATGTTTGGGGTTAGTGTTACAGGTAAGCCACGGGAATTTTTACTCTTCCCGAAATTGATCGCAAGGCCACCTACGTTAAGTGGGCGGCATGCCTGCGCCCTCTCCCACCTCCGGTCTTTGACACCGGGTTCAGGTGGGGAGTTGAACAGATGGAGCACAAGTCTGCTCTCACGACAATCCAGCGCAAGTCACTGTTCTCGTACCACCATGCTGTGGAGTACGCGGTGGACATAGTCGAAGTTGACTGAAGAAACTCAAACTAAAACACTAGAAGGCCGTCATATGGTGATTAGCGGGATAGCACAACGGGCCTGTGTGTGGCTCTCTCTATCTCTCCCCTCTCTTTTTTTCTTTCTTTCTTTCTCTTCCACACCGGTGGTGTTTAATTGACAAGATTGGGTCAACATGACTGGAGTAAGTGAAACTGGCTTTTTGTTCAGGGAGTAAGTTGGGAACAAAAAACTGCTATTAACTAAGAGTCGAGGTAACCACCGGTAGGAACAACGTTCCCTCTTGTGCAATTTTACTGTACAGCCGCCAGAAAATGAGAAGAACAATGGCCGCAAAGACTTTTGCTTTAGCCACACCGGATCGGAGCACTATCCAGCAGAGACGACTTACCAAGAGTACAATCACGAAATTGACACTTGGTGCAGAGAAAAGAGAAAGGGAGACGCCTGCAAGCACAGGCAACATATCCCTCACCGTCAGCGGTCCATTCCGTCAAAAATTTCTGAAAAAAATTAGTTCCTAGCAGTGGCAAAAAGCCGCGTAGCACGGTTTGAGGCGTGAATGAATATGGAGAGCAGTCTTTAGATGCCTAACACTGGAAGTCGGCGACGGCGATGCCAGCCAAAAGGAGTGGCCAGCAAACAACCGGATCAATTAGCGAATTTAACCCTCTAACACTTGGGTTGCGTATGGCTGGCTCATAAAGCTAATAAGCCAGAAATAGCCATTCCAGTCTTTCTTATGGAATAACAATGCCGACGAAGATAAAGGAGACTGGAATAACCATTTCTGGTTCATAAGCCATCATCGGCCAGCCATATCCGATCCCATGACCTGTTGATCAGAATTCCAAAGCTCTAAGCATTGAGCCACGGGCTCGTTATCTTGCTAGTTTATATCGGGAACATGGTCATTTGTTGATGAACGCTCACCGACCATTAACTGAACTCACTCGTCCCGCTCTGCCTTGGAACTCGTTCTCGAGCCCCGCCAGCAGCCGCATAGCTGCCCCTACTACTCCTAACAGCTGCCATGCGATTGTTGGCAGGGCTCGAGAATTAGCCCCAAGGCAGAGCGGAACGAGTGAATTCCGTTAACCATAGGCGAGCGTGCATCATCGAGTCTTCCTAGTCTTTGTTAGCAATGCCTTTCTGTCTATAGTTAGCGCATTCTTCTGAATTGACCTCAGAGTACAGAACGCATTTCCTCAGATGAAGGTAACCGGAAGTCGGTGGTCAACCAAAAAAATTCGAATGAGCACAACGACCAATAAACATGCGCGAACTATCCAAAACGGCGCCACCCACTCGGCTCGTATTCAACTGCTGAATGACCGTGGCCATTTATGCGGTCAGATCAAAGCGTTAGAGGACGAGTTTTTGATACGCAAACCTTGAAGCGTAGTAGGTATTGTTGACTTCATCTCTTAAGGTGTCTAGTAAGTTCAATTGAAAGTATATGCACGTAAAATCTGACAGCCAGTAATACACACGTGCTTACCTTCCGCTCTAAAAGGCCCAAATACTGTTTGGTGAGATCTTGGTAGACACGTTTGTAAGACTGAGAGACGTTGGAGGAGCAGGACTCCCAAGCAGGAACAGAGAAAGGGATGTGCAGGGCCGCCCGCACGTCCTCATCATTTAGGTAATCAGTTATGTCCCGATCGTCAGAACATGGGATCACCTCCTTTGCAACAGCAGCAGCAGTCGAGCTGAAAGGTTTTAATAAATAACCCGAGGTTCAAAGAAAATCGGTGGGCCAATTGATGCAAAAACACACACCCAGATACGCTAAAAGCGTTTCCAATGTCTGTGCTCCATATCCGCATACTCAGTGAAGCGTTCTTCGCTTGATTCAAACACGGGGCAGTAACTCGGGAAATAGGAGCAATTCAGTTAATGAGAGCGCTTTTTAATGCCTCATCGTAACTAGGAGAAACCAGTGTGAGTATCCGGAAGAGCCAGTTTGTGTCACATATTCACAGGTTGAAGCGCATCAGACAAGTACATTCCTCGTTAAAAATGTTTGGGCTACGTAGGATAACTGCTCACAATCGCTTAGGCAAAGCGGTAGAGAAAGGCTCTTGGTCACTTCTGGGAAATCGCCTTCTAGCGAGTATCAGCTTGGTTATGTTCGTCTTTTTATAAAATTCTGGTCTACACTTGTGACAAGGAGGTTCAGACAAATTTTCAGTCGGAAAGTTGAGTAGATGTACATGAGAACCTAAAGTCAATGCCAAGCTACATGCGACAGTGACAGGTGAAAAGTGCCACACCAGACTGCAGGAGGTCAGAAACACGCCAGGGAGCTGATGTCCTGCGCTAATTTGGGAGGAACACTTGAAGAGTAACGCTGTTCGCGCGCCGGAATCTTATCTTTATTCATCTCAGCTTTCGAACTCGACAGAGGTAAAAACGGCATGGATGTGAACTGGTAAAATCTTTCCTAAATGGCACCAAAGACCTACCTCGAACAACACGGTTGAAAATTTAAAAATGCACGGCACAACAACAATCAACATGCTTCCTTTTTATCGCAGTTATTCGTAAGTGAAATCCTTTGCCGACTGGGCGTGCAAACCACCCCATTTCTCTTGTCAGTAAAATCAGGGTGGAGTGAACACGTCATTTTTCTGTACCCTAGCAAGTAAACGGGTGCGATTAGCTAAAGGAGGTCAGCAGAGAGCAGATAGTCTAAGTAAAGCCTATGGTCACAGTGCTGTAATAGGGCCTTATGTGGACGATGCACAAGAAAGGACTGAGAGGAATATACTGCTCACTTTCCTGCCAGTTCACGTTCCTGGAGCACAAAGGGGTTTGAGCGGAAGAGGTTCAGGCGATCAGCACTCTTGCGATCAAGATGAGAATTATTTCGATCTCGACTAAGTTTCGGTGGAACGCCGCCAGCGCAGGGCGCGTAGAGATTGTAGACATTAAGGCCAAAATCAAGGGTGTGCACAGCCTCGTAGACCTGCGAACCGGAATAGGTGAACACGAGCATATTAAATAATTTGAGTTGAGTCGTGAAAAAGGCGAGGGAAAACAATAAAACATAATCAGCAATTGCATCTTTTGCTTAACTGTTCCCAGAAATTAACATGCGCTACTGCTTTAAAATCAGTAGACTTTATTTCGAGTACTAGGAAAACAATGGGAAGTCGCTAGCCCTACTTACCTGCTCTGCCAAGCCAAATGCGTAACCGGTCGTTAAGAGGCCCCTAAGAGAACTAGACTACAATTAATTTCAGAAATAAGGCGAGTTCACCGGAGCAATTTTATTCGTATGCTGAAGTTTCGGAGATTTTGGTCGGCTCACCATTGTCACAGCAACTGCAAATAACCGAACAGAACCGAAAGTGGCGTGCAATGGCCTGTTTATCGTCCTCGTGCTGATTGCTTTTTGTTGGTCACTGCCTCGGCCATTTGACGGATGTTTGGCGGGCAGCCTATATGCGTGCCTTATGAGTCATTCCATCGATAGGGGAATGTACCAATCAAGCCCACCGTGGCACTCCGACGCACGATTTGGCAAAATAGATGTTCGGTCACCTTATGTTTCTGACCGAAGTCTCATCAACAAAAGTGGCCTCTGCGAATCAATTCCTTGAACTTATTATTCTTCGCCTCCACCGCGCATCAACTACTGGCTGAACGCTATGATGTGAGAGGTAAGCCCAGAACAAGTCCGAACACCAACTCGAGCGTCTACGACACTGCCCAAAAACCATATTTCACTTTTGGTGGATAGGTGTACCAACAAAGTAAAGGCACTCTTATGGGCTTCCCCAGGAGGCCTGATTGCTGAAATAGTCCTGCAACGGATGGAAAACTTGGAAGTCACCAAGTGTCAACAGTAATCCTAGGCTCGTTATGTCGACGACACCTTCGTCGTTAGTGAAACAACCGACATTGTGCAAATCAAGGAATTACTGAATTCGGTAGACCGGAATATAAAATTCACGACGGAAAGCAAAACCAACAACGAACTCCCCTTCCTCGACATGCTTCTGCACCGGGGTGCGACTGAACAATTACACACCAGTATTTAGAAAAGCCACAGACACGAAGCAAATACTACACTTTAACAGCAATCACCCCCTGTCTCAAAAATGCAGCTATATCCACACTCTATTTAAAAGAGTTGAAATCCATTGCAGCACACCAGTAGACAAAAGAGCTGAATGACTATACCTCCAGAACCTCTTCAAGGCTAATGGATACCCTAACCATTTTATCGAGAAAAGAAGGAGCCAAGCGAACAGACGATGGCCGAGGGGACAGCAACAAGAAATCTGGAGGGCCGTTCCCAACAATAAGGGTGTCACTTAGGCGGTTCACCAATTTTTACAACTCATTAGAGAAGACATAGCCCACCGACCCAAACCAACAATTCGTCACCACTTGATGCTGCCACTACGTGAAAGCTCAGCAGTCGTCTACAAAATAAGTTGCAACGATGGGGACTGCAATTACGTTGGAGAAACCAGACAGCAATTGCAGACCCGCTGCAGGAGCACGAATCGGCAACTCGGAGACTAGACCCAAATTCTCAGTTTGCAACGCACGTGGGAGAAATTGGCCATACTTTCGATCTTCAGAGAGCGCCATCGTAGGCCGGTGTGACCCAAAGATGGAACGGTTAACGCTTGAGGCGTGATATCCCGACGCCGACTCCAGTAACAGGCATCTTTACCTTCCTGCATCTTATAAAGTTTTGCGTCATTACATACGCGAAGCACAGGACAAGTCGGCCAGACAAAACTTAAGAAAGCTGCACATATACAGTTAGAAATCGAACTCACCCGACGAAGAAAAAGAGCAGCCGGAACGAACAACATCCGCAATAGGCTTAACGCCCCCCCCCTCTCCCTTGCAGCAATGACTCATAAGGCACACAGCTAGACTGCCCGCCAACCACCCACCAAAGGGCCGAGGCAGCGAACAAAAAATCGATCAGCCCGAGGCCGAAACACAGGCCACGGCACCCGACTTCCGATTCGGTTCGGTTGTCTGCGGTTGCATTGACAATGGTGAGCCGACCAAGCTCTCCGAAACGTCAGCATACAAAAAAGTGTTCCGCTAAGCCTGCCCCATTTCTCAAAATGATAATATTTTATGGATCAAGGTTGCATCCTTATTTCCAAAAAGACGCAACGTTTTAACGCGCTGATACACTTCCCTGTTTACTCAAAACCCGGGTCAAGTGCCTCTCGAAAATGAGGTCATGCGAACCGGATTAAGTTGGCTTATCAGATACTGATACGTACCTGATACTGTCTCTGATGATGGGTTCGAGTTGGCTTTATTGGCTTCAGTCCCATAAACTCTTATCCCAGCGATCGCATTTACTTCTTCTGAATTACTTCCTATGACTCACATTTTCGCTTGTATTTGCGATCAAATATTTATCACAACACGTGCAACGAGCTGTGATAAATGCGCGAGTCGCACAAATAGACTGATCTGTAGTCGCATGGCGACTACAGCCTATAAATACTGCAACACCCGTACAAGGTAGCATCTTTACCTCTTCCTTACACTCTTCCAGGAGATGTGGCACCCAGGAAAAGTTCCTCAGGATTTAAAAGACGCGACCATCGTCCATCTCTACAAACGGAAGGGGAACCGGAAACTCTGTGTTAATCAAAGAGGCATCTCGTTGTTCAACATCACTGGGAAGATCTTCGCCTGTAGCATTCTATAACGTCTGAATGGACACCGAGAGCAGGGCCTGCTCCCGGAAAGCCAATGTGGCTTCCGCCGACACCGCAGAACAACCGACATGATCTTTGCCGCCCGCCAGCTACAATAGAAGTGCCAGGAGATGCGAACTCACCTATACACAACCTTCGTGGATCTAATGAAAGCCTTTGACATGGTGAATCACGAGGGACAGTGGAAAGTCATGCAGAAATTCGGCTGTCCTGAGCGCTTCACGCACATGGTGCGTCAGCTTCATGATGGGATGACGGCGCGCGTCACTGACACCGGGGCGGTATCGTAAGCATTCGCAGTGACCAACGGAGTGAAGCAGGGCTGCGTATTGGCTCTCATCCTGTTCAGTCTCATGTTCTCGGCTATGCTGATGGACGCCTACCGTGATGAACAGCCTGGGATCCGCATCGCCTATAGAACTGACGGACACCTCAACATTCGGCGTATGCAGGCTTCAATGCATGTGTATAGGACTACAGTCCATGACTTGCTCTTCGCGGACGACTGCGCCCTTAACACCGTGACGGAGGAAGACATGCAAAGGAGTATGGACCTCTTCGCCGCAGGCTGCGCCGATTTTGGATTAACAATCAGTACAGCCAAAACGGTTTTCATGCACCAACCGCAACCCAGCGTTGAATACAATGCTCCCCAAATCAATGTCAACGGTGCTCAACTCGGCTGCTGGCCTCCGTGTGGAATCACCACGGTATTCACCTGAACACCAAACTGAAGATGTACAAGGCCATCGTCATGACGACACACCTTTACGGAGCGGAGACCTGGACCGTCTACTCGAACCAAGCCAGGAAGCTGAATCATTTCCATCTCAGCTGCCTGCGCAGAATAATGAATCTGAGATGGCAAGACAGGATCCCGAACACGGAAGTCCTGGAGCGGATCGGAATCCTCAGCATTCACGCCATGCTGAGGCAAGTGCAACTGCGATGGAGCGGCCAACTGGTGAGCATAGACGGCGAGCGACTACCCAAACGACTTTTCTACGGAGATGTCGCTACGGGTTCTCGCCGGCAGGGAGGTCAAAAACGACGCTACAAGGACACTTTGAAGAAATCGCTGATGCTACTGCAAATCAACTCGGCGACCTGGGAGAACCTCGCCCAGGATAGACCGGCATGGAGAAGACCCGTGAAGACTGGTTCAGCAATCTATGAGGTCAACCAGATCGCCGCCGCCAAGGTCAAATAAGCGGCACGAAAGTCACTAGCGCCCCGGACCAACACCGCCAGTGCAGAGGCCCTGCCAACATGCCCGCGCTGTCAACGCATCTTTCGCGCGCAAATCGGTCTGCTTTGACACCTTCGGACGCAATGCACCAACAATCTGGCAATTCCAACCTCTACGTCAAATTCTGCCAACCCTCCTTCAGACTCCCTCACCCTCACTCCTGGCATCAATTCCACTACTCCCTCCATCATAGAGACCACATCCCAATACTCATCGCCTGTTACCACCACCACCACCATAAGCGATGGGGACTCTCTCCTAAACTGTCTTCAATGCGACCCCACATTCACCTCAGACATCGGCCTGGTCAGTCACTTGCGAATCCATCGTACAGAGACTGGTGAACCAGTGCCTGGAGCACCAACGCACAGCAGATATCATCGCCTCCACTGTCCTCACTGTCCTCGCACATTCACTCATCAAATGGGCCTATTCGGTCACATGCGCATCCATGACAGCGGAATTCACCGCAATTCCGACAACACTGATACCCCATGAACACCATCCGCTACTGCCACCCCGACTACCCTGAATGACATCCCCCAGCCTCTACCAATTTCTCCTGCCCACAACTTCAACTCACGCATCGGCCTGGTTGGTCAACTGCAAATCCATCACACGGAGGCTTTTGAACCAGTGCCTGGGGCTCCGACATACAGTCGCTGCGCCCGTCTCCACTGCCCTCACTGCTCCCGCACATCTACACACCGCATGGGCCTATTAGGAGACATGCGCATTCACAAAAACTGCGGTAAACCACCGGAGGCTAAGCCACATCAGCGCACATCATCTACACTAATACATAGACAACACCCTCACAATCATCATAATGTACCTGATAAAATTACGGTCTCCTAGAAACCGTGGCTTGGAAGGCTGCCAATCTGACGCTTACACCAGACCATGACGTCGGCCCAGTGTATGTGTGTTGTGTATCGAGTGGCTGACCAGTGGACTGGGATTCAGACAGCGATGGCTCCTCCATATCCCCTGAGTAAGTTAATCCTGGTGTGTGCTTTATGGGGGCCATGTCGTGCTGTGGCGTGCGAAGACGGTACGCCGACCCGTCAGCAAATGCGCCCACTCCCACATCCGACAACTGACTGGCTAGGATGGTGGTCTGATTGTGGGGGTGGGGGAGATTGAGGACAATAGCTCAGCGCATTTTCTTCACTATAAACAATCTGACGCGCTTGAAACTATCACGGTGCGCTAAAAGCCGTGGCTTGGAAGGTTGCCAACTGACGGGATAACTCGGACCGCGTGGTCAGCCCAATGTGGGTTTTGTGTGGAGTGGCTAACTGACGAACTGAGAGTCAGGCTGCAATGGCTCCTTCTTAATGTGGCCTTTAATGCAAACCCACTCCACGGGATCCGAGTCAGGTGTGGTGGTACACCCAGGGGCGGCTCCAGCCGCGTCAGCCACCTGCACCCTCTCCCATCTCCGGTCTTCTTGACTCTGTCTTGTCACCGGGCTCAGGTGGAGAGAGAGTGGAGAGGAGAGAGAGAGAGTGCGGTAGCTGAAGCGCAAGGCTACTATCACTTAAAACTAATTCACGCGCAAGTCACCGTCCCTGCACCACCTGGTGTGGAGCATACGGTGGACCTCGTCGAAATCGACGGTCGAACTGTCACCTGACAGTCTCTGATGGTGGATTCAAGTGTGTAGTCCAAACGTTAGACGAATAAAGCTCTTGTTCCTCCAGCCTTTATGTCGCCTACCTCTCAACAGCTGCCTATAAGTCTTTCCTTCGTTTATTACTCCAAACACTGTCATCTGGTTCCGCTACTCTACCAGGAAACAGCCGCTGTGCTGAAACAAGATTTTGGATACACAGAGGCTTGCCAGTGTAAGGTAAGATTGGCAGATGGAAAAACAAATGGGTGAAGTCATGAATAGGCAAGAACGCAATATACCACCACACACAGGGAACAAAGGATAGGTCAACGAGTAATACAGGACAGGTGGTAATAGCAGTTTTATGAGTGCGGCTGCATGAAGGAACGGAGAGCGCCAACCTGACCCCAACCCTATGCATTGTGTTCGTTAAAGTTAGCACTCATTGTCAGCTTAGTAGCGTGGCATAGTATTTTTTGTCCCGACAGGTATGCGGCTTACAGTAACTGGTGGCTTTAAGTCATGCAGACCACAATGCACGAAGCCATTTCTAGCTGAATTGACCCACCTTTTTACGGACCATGGATGGGAGCAATATCAAGGCTGGCTCTTCGCCGGCAAGGAATTCTAACCCTAAAGAACACAATGCATAGAGCTAGGGTTATACGGTCACGTATCACAAGCTGACCTATCCATTGTTCCCTGAGTGGGGTCGCATATTGCGTTCTTGTCAATGAATCTGCCAGTCTCCTATTTTTCCCTCAGTGCCTTATAAACCCCATCCGAAACCTACACTACGAGACTTTAACCGCTCGTGTCGGAGCAGTCTTTGCACCGAATTTATAATTTTCGTGAACATTGCTGGTGAACTGCATGAAACGTCTGACATAGTCGCAAGGTGTAGGTAAGCCTTACGATGGATAGCGCGAAAAGTCGGTAAAGTGGGCCAGGTCACGATTCAGAGTCACAGTCATCGACAAGCGCACCCCAATGAAGTATGTATAGGGAAAGACAGCAGACGAGTGAAATGATATACTAAAAAACTTACATAGCTTTTGCATAGCGAGGTTTTGCTCCTGGTGAAAAGACAATACTTGTTGAATGTTTTGTCGCAGCAAGAATAATGTAGATCATCCCACAACCTAAAAGGCATGTATGGAAGTCAGGTCCAACAGACAAGACCTGGAAGCTGGGAAGCAGAGGTCAGAGAAAAAAAATTAATTCGAAATTAGAGGGAAGTACGTAGTGATTAGGTTTCTAGACTCCGAAAGATTTTCTCCAGAGAGGATGATACACCCGCTCTACTCTGACTAGGGGTTTTGTTCACGAAAATCAGCTAAATAACCTTACCTAACAGAGATTTCCACGACTTGTCAGCGTCTATGCCAAAACGCGCCAATTGCAGTGATTAATCCCTTCGGGATTGTCGGTTCGTTTGAATTTGCCCCGGAGGATTTTGCATGTGGCATCTAAAGCAATATGCTTCATTTCAGTGCGTTGCTTCCAGAAATTACAACATTCTCTTATGGAGCAGGCGCCAAAAATCCGAGTGTTCTCACATGCCAATTTGTCCCGCGTCTATTGTGTGCATGGCCACCTGGGCTAGGTGGTCTCGCTTCATCAGCAAATATTATTAGCCACGGTAGGCAGAATATTACTTCTATAAGTTATTGAGGCTAAGTGAATCGGCTCAAACATTCGCAACAACTTTGAGGGCGAACCTGAAGAGGCTTGACCCGAGAATGTGACTCAAAGTTCGCAAACTCGTTGATGATATTATCCAGTTTTTCCTTGGTACTGATTATTTAATAGTACGGTTTATTTAAGAAAAGTTTACTTATTCTCAGCTCGCTATAGGGTGGTTTTGAGTCTAGGGTGCGTGCCAAGACCACAGACGAGTCAGTAAGGGCTGCCATAACGCTTGCGGTGTGAGAGGGCGCAGCATAAAGTTATTTGAAAGCATGAAAGCTGCGGTACACATGAGCATCCTGAATTTCTCTTTTTTGGCAAAACCGCTTCTCAACAAACAACAGAAAGCAAACAAATGAACACTGATTTCTACCTAAACTGCTCTAAAACCCTCAGATAAATCTAAAAATGAAAAAATGCCATTTGGTAGAATTCTACTGGGTTTCAGTTCTTTGTGAGTAAGATGTGGCCTTCTCCTGAAAACCGTAAGACACGTACCTTTCGCCCAGTAGTCCATGATAGTAAGCAAAGTATAGTAGAGAATTGTCATTCAGGTCGTAGCTCAGAAGACCGTTACCGACAGCAATCGCCTATAGGGAGAAAGTAGGTAAAAGGCCGGAGCATGCAACACAGTCATCACTGTTTCATGCCAAAATAGTGAACAATGGTAGCCTGGCACTCATCGATCGGTTACGGAACCCACTCGCCCCATGCGCCTTGTGGCCCACTGTCGAGCCCCGCCAGTAGTCGCATAGCGGCAAGTATTATAAGCAAAAGAGCATAACCGACAAATATAAGGAAGATTGGAATGCCCATTTCTGGCTTATTAACCGTCATCAGCCAGCCATACCCAACCCAAGGCGCTGCGGCGACGGAAGCTGGAACTCGCGACCCGTTGGGCAGAAGTGAAACACTACCCACTGCACCGAATGATATTACTGAAAAGGATAAGGGAGAGTAGAATGACCATTTCTGGCTTAGCTGCCGTCATTAGCCAGCTATATATAGATGCCTCGACAACCGTGTGCTACCGAAAAGCCTGTCCTACAAGCCACCGGTGAACACAACGCTTGCGAAGCAATGGGTGATGCAACATGGCAGGCGAATGACCCGTGCTCTTATCCAGGACTGCCAGTTGAGGCTGCAGAAATACCGCAGAATTTTGAGCCAGATTACTCCGAAATGTTTAGAGCTCATAGGAGAGAACGGTGTATCACTGTTGGACCGAGTAATCACTATTCGAGCCAGAGAACTGCGATCTAGACGAGATATGGAGCTGAGAGTTAAATTCCAAAAGTTAAGCCCCACACACCCAAGATCACGACGAGACGCCGGTCCACAATTTATCCTCCAAAGAACTTACACCGGTACAGTTTCAAGTGCTAAAACATGAAGCATCCTTTAACACTGCGGATCTGATCCGGTTAATCTTGTGGCCACCATTGAGTCGGTCTTAAAGCACTCCCAGGAGGCGGAAGATACAAAGCACCTCATCAGACAACAAGTTACGTCCTTACTGTTGACACACAAACCACGTGCAGCTATTCCAAGAATGGAGCAGGATGCCCTCAGGACACTGAACGCTGACAGGAGCATCGTGATACTGCCAGCCGACAAGGGACGTTCCACAGTAGTACTCGATAAGTCGGAATACCTCCGGAAGGCCAACGCTCTACTCGATGACCGTCATACCTACCACAGGTGCGATGGAGATCCTATGAAGAAGCTAGTGGCAAAAATCAACGTGACGCTCGCTAGTTTGCAGAGTAACGGGGCCATCTCTAAAGCTGAACGACTGACAATAAAACCTACAGATTCGGCCATGGCGAGATTCTATGGGCTGCCCAAAGTACACAAACATGGTGCTCCACTTCGACCCATCATATCCCTGCGTGGAACACCCACATTCAATTTGGCCAAACGGCTGTTCCGACGTCTGAAGTGCCTTACACCAGACTGTGATACAACGGTACGTTCAGCCGCCCATATCTTGGAAAGACTCCGTGGTTTAAACCTTAAGGCAGACGAAGTCATGGTATTATTTGATGTTACCTCACTTTTCACCTCAATTCCTCAGAGCCTTGCAATTGAAACTGTCAATGACTTGCTTGAGAACCGTTATGACGAGGTAATCAATAAGCCTAAACGGGCGCACCTCATCCAGCTGCTCACTTTCTGCCTCAAAACCTACTTCACCTTTGAGGGAACGGTCTACGAACAGATCAAGGGGACTCCGATGGGTTCGCCGCTGTCTGGTTTCATTGCTGAGGCGGTCCTTCAAAAGTTGGAGACACGTGTGTTCACGAAACACAGACCAATATTTTGGGTGCGGTATGTGGACGATACTTTCGTCGTTCTCAAGCGCGAAACGGTCACCGAATTTCACGCACTCCTGAACTCTATCTATCCGGACATTCAGTTCACGATGGAGGCTGAGGCCAACAGTCAAATGGCGTTCTTAGACGTCCTAGTCCACCGTAAGACCGACGGCAGCCTAAGGACAACGGTATATAGAAAGGCCACCAACACGCGTCAGGTCCTCAGTTACCAAAGTAACCACCCATTGTGCCACAAACGTAGCTGCGTACGGACGCTTTACAAACGGGCGGAAACTCACTGTAGCGAGAAAGGCGACAAAGCAGCTGAGCTCCATTATCTTCAACGAATGTTCATCTCCAACGGTTATCCTCGTAGCTTCATAGAACGCAGCAGACAACCGAGGCAAGTTATAAGACCAGTGATAGAACCACCGAAAGTGTGGCGGGCAATACCAAATATCGAGAACGTATCTGAAGCTGTTGCTCGTCTTTTACAACCACTGGGGATCGGCGTCGCCCACAAACCTGAGGCGACAATAAGACGTCTGGTAATGAGACCCAAGGCCCCCCTGTCACGCGGCGAAACGGCGAACGTCGTCTATCGTGTTCAGTGCGGTTCCTGTGAGGCGAACTATGTCGGAGAGACCGGTAAGCGACTACAGACCCGCATGAGTGAGCACGCAAGGGCCGTAAGAGGGATGGATTAGCTCTCGTTGGTGGCGGAACACTGTGCAGCCTCTGGACACACTTTTTCTTTCCAGGACGCCGAAATCCTAGGCCGAGGTATCGACCAAACAGCCAGAGAAACGCTCGAAGCCTGGCACACCGTACCTTCTTCCATTAACCGTTGTACGATTCTCCCGGCGGCTTACCAGGCCTTACGAGTGCGGCTCAATCAACAGAATCGCAGGCAAGAAGTCAGACTGTTCGCGGTCGCAAGCAACCGCATAACGAGCCAGAACACATGCCTGAGTGAACCTAGGCCACGCACCAACACATTCGAGGGGATAACCGCGGAGAACGCAAACCAGCAAGACCTCCGGCCAGGCATGAACGTGGAAGCAGGTGAACTTAGTTTGCGCACGAAAACCGATGATGAGCGTCTCCAACCCGATAGGAACGGAGACACCGGCAATGACTCAGCAACCACCGATGAGCCGTGCACGGACAGATTCAAACGAGGGACGAGAAACAGACATGCGGGTCCGGTACACCAAACGCGGGCAATGCAGACGAGGTCAATGACACTTGCCATCCCGACACAGCCCCCAGGCGAGGCGAGGGAGAATAAAAATCAATGATCAGCAGGACAGCAACTAACTCCCCCACCCCCCCTGCAGTGCATCCTGCACGAATAGCTGTAGAGCCAGCATGTTCAGAACCCATAAATACTGTGAGGCGCCGTACTGAACCTACCTCCGACGATGGAATCTTGTTTGATTTTGAAACGTCAGGATAATAAACCTATTGTTCCCGTGATCGCCTCTTCTTCTGATATATATATATATATATACAAGAAGACCTACAAAACCTATATACAAGAAGAGATTACTAATGAAAATCGAGCCTGGCAGACCTATTAGCAGTGGGTGTAAATAAGACCTATTTAAACTATGTATTGCTCATTTCACCTATCTCCGGTGATGCTCTCAAGAAGAGTGAAACATCAGATGATGATTAAACCATCCTATCCGAAGATTGCCTTATTTATTCATTCCGCAAATATATATATATATATATGCAAATACTTGAGCAAAGTAAGGTTCTAGTTACATAATAAATAGCTCGGAACAATATGCCGGGGAGAAAATAATAAAAACAAGACTTACCCGAAGGTTGATTTCCGGTTTTGAGGCCACAAGAAGAGCCAGAATTGGCACATAGATACCACCGTAACTCTCACCCGTAATGTAAAAGTCTCGACCCTTGTAGCTGGGGAAACGTTTGAAGAAGTTTTCCAATGCGGCGAAGTTATTTTTGGCGACCTTCAATTTAGACAAAACGAAATGTTTGCTTTTCGAAAGATGTCTAGTGTCTGCTCTCTAACGGCTGGGTATGTCTCTATTGATGATTTAAGCAGGATTATACTAGGCGTCCCAATAAAAGCCCTGATCTGTTGCGAGTCAGGACACCAATACGACGTCCTACAACTTCTACGGAGGGAATTAGGGGTTTTAGACAAACGTGTACTTACAGAGGGAAGAAAAGCTCCCTCTGAAGAACCACAAGGGTACTGACCTTTTGTGGAATTATATGCCTATAATAAAATTATTGCAACGCGCCTATATGATGCGAATGGGTTGAGCTACATTTCTAGCGAATTTTACGGTCACGTTGCCCTCCCATCTTCCGAGTAAAATGGATCCCATAATTTTAGGAATTGTGATCTTCGTAATCGCTTTCGTTTTATAATAAACGACTTTAAAAAGTCACATAAGTAAGGAATCGAGTTAAAGATAGCAGTTGGGAAGGAGATGCGATCACTGTAACAAGAATAATATTCGTCCTAGACTGAGACTTTCTGATGATGGATTCGAATGAGAATTCAAAACGCCATACGGACATAATCTAAGTTACCATGGTCTGATCTCCTTCTAGAAAGCGTCATAAAATTTTAATGTCGGTTATTTAAAAAAAGCTTCATTGACAACGTAAAAGATGCAACTGGTGACCATGAAACAGATCCCACGGAGGTTCACGCTGAAAATTGCCAGTTGAATTAGAGAGATTGGTAGGGATGACACGAAGGAGACTTACAATGTCATCATCCGTAGAAACATTACCATTGACGGCGTAGGAGAACCCAACACCTGCGGGAGACTCCAGGTAAAGGATGTTTACAATCTAAAAATGGATATTTTAAAGAGAATCAAAGTGTTCCTTAAAAGGCAGACGGGGAAGGTCGTAACCACTAAACATCTAATAGGTGGTTTGTAGAATTTACTAATTTAAATGTCCTCGCGATTATCACATACTCAGCGACCTGGGCAAATTCTGCACAATTGGGTAGACGACAAAATGCACCAATTACCGAGATAAAAGTTTCGATGTTTGAGGCTGATGAGGCTTAGATCCGCTCACGAGAAGACAGTCAATCAACGAAAATGGGAAGTGTTCACTTATGACGTGGAGAATCAACTGAATGGGACTGGCCTAACAAGTCTTAATGAATGCCCTAACCATTAAAGGTAATAACTAGAAACTCGTAACCAGCAATGACTCACTAAGTTCTAATAAGCAATGAAGGCGAAAACTGCCGAAATCTGGTTAGCCTGGAATGTCCCCGCATGTAAGGTTGAAGCACCGGAATCTGCCCTAGAGGTTGGCATACGAAGCATGGAAGGTCGGCAGACAAGGCGTGCAACTGAACGTAAAAAACCGACAGCTGGTCCCACGAAATAATGTGCATAATTTTTAACAGAGATACGCATTAGAATAAGCGACTTGCGTGAATGATCGAAAGAAGAAATTGGAAAAAGTTTGGAAAAGTAAGAAAAGAAACAAAGTGAAATTACCGAATTCCATGAGTACGGGCTGGTGACTAGTTTTTTATTTGGACCAGTCTAAAAACAGAAAACAATAAGAAAGTCGAGCTGAGACGCACAAAACTGGCATGCAAGCAATGATAATCAAAAAGCCCTACAGGTTTCTACTAATCAAAATCCCTACACGTGTCTAATAGGCCTCATCAAGGACGGCTTAATAACGTTGGTCCGGCTGTTATACAACTGTCAGGAATATTATTAACTTTCATTTCCACAATTTTTCGACGTTTGGCTCAACCCAAAGACAGGCTGCTACTCACTGAAACCTCAACATTGTCTACCGAAAACGTTGCAGCAGGGGAAGGCAATTGCGTTGGGGAAACCGGGCGAAAATTGCAGACCCACCTACAGGAGCACAATTTGGCTGCTCAGAGGCTAGACTCAAACTCTCAACTTGCGACGCACGTGTGAGAAACTGGCTATACTTTCAATCTTCAGGGAGTCACCATCTTAGGCCGGGGCAATTAAAAGACGGAACGGCTGACGGCTAAGGTATGGTATTCAAGTGCCAACTCCATCAACAGGCATTCTGACCTTCTTGCAGCTTATAAGATCTTGCGTCATTACTTACACGAATCTTAGGACAAGACTGTAACGCAGAATTTAAGAACGACTCACCTGACGAAGGAAAAAGAGCCAACAGAGGTTCAACCACCACCCTCCCCCCTTTCCCATCGAGGAAGTGGCTCATAAAACACTCAGCTAGACTGCAAGTGAAACATCATTCAAAGGGCCGAGACAGTTAAAGAAAAATCGAGCAGCCCCAGGCAGACAAAAAGGTTACGGCATGCCACTTGCAGTTTTTTTCGTTGGACTGCAGTTCACGCTTTGATGGTGGTTGTGGTTTTATCTACCGACTCTATACAGCACACACAGGGCCAATGGAACCCTCCGGATGTGACAGCATATACCTCCAATATTTTAGAATAGAAAGAAGTACGGGCTTTGTTCAAAACACTCACAGGGTAACACAGAAACCGGTACAAATCCGCATCGATCACGTACACCAAGGCTAAATTATCACCATAATTGCAGCGGCCCTCAACTCTTCGAGCGACGAGATACTTGTTTCTATGTGTGCCCATTATTCGCTCCATCGACATAAGAACCCGAAAGGGCTAAACGGTAGAGACTGCGAAACGACCGGACACATTCATCAAACTTACGATCGATAAAAAACGTAAAACTGACGCCTAAATTGCAAATCTTTTGGAAGGTGGCGGGTTACATGTGGATGAGGGCACTGATTTCAGCTTAGAATAATGAGAAAACTGCCATATTTATGCAAAGAAACGCTTCGCCATTGATTTTCTCATGTGTGTTAATTTTGATAATACAGATGATAGGCTTGTGATGGTGTAATTTAATTGATATTTCAGTGAAACCAGCAGAACTAGTGCTTGAAAATCCAAATTCTCTCATACTTCAATGTATACTGACGCCATGATTTTAAAAATGTCTCACTACACAAAAACCAACAGGGTCAGTTAGCTAGCAGTCTGCGTCGACGCGAGCAGGACGGAGGTGGCAGTATCGATGGGTGCTTGAAGGTGCAGCATTAACTCTGAAAAGGTTAGAAACTGCTTTATTTTTATTCGTAGAAGATTATTCAAACGCTTAGATTCCCGCAAATTCGGCAGCTAGGTAGTACTCACGGTTCCTGCGCGCAAACGCCCGCCATGACAAGCCATTAGGTGTGCATTATTTCAGGTCTTCCGCCCCCTTTTTGGCCACGGTTAACCAAGAGAAAAGCTTAGCAGAGTAGCTCAATATCGTAAAAAATTACCGAAAACGGTCCGTTTTCGTTGAGCAAACCCAGGAGAGATGAGCAGCCGGGGCCGCCATTAAGCCACAAAACCAATGGAAGTTTCTCTGCATTTGTACTGGCTTCCACAAGCCAGTAATGAAGCTGAATATTCTCGGTTGCGCCTTGGAGGTAACCAGAATATTGTCTGAACTTTGGCATGGGGTTTAGTCCCGGCAAAGACTGCACAAGGTCATCATCCGAAGTACGTGCAAAAAGTCCTTTTAGGACATACAGAAGGATGAACACTTGAAAAAAAAACATTCTCCACGAGAAAACTGAGGCTGCCGTGAAAATGGAAGGCGCGGGTATAGTAACGTCTACGTTACTGCTACACAATCTTCGGAATAATTTGTTTTATAAAAGTATTTTAACGTAGCCCACAAGATTTCGAAAGTATTCTAATGGTCTACACACACACCTAATCAAATCCGAGCTCGTGAATAAACAGCGGCAGTTTCAATCCAGCCTGCTAAAAGCTGGTAAATTCAGTCTACTTTTTTCTCTAGCTATATCGTTCTACTATTCATTCATCATGTCTCTAGGTTTACTTGCCTTACCTCGTTAAGCTTCTTTTCATATTTTTGATATTAATGCTTAAAAGAACGGGCCGTACTGTGTTTTGTCTACCAAAATTTGAGCTGGTGTATTTTTGTAGGCGTTTTAGGGTTGAATCTGTCAGCATCTTTGAGTTTAACTAATTAGAGGCAAAACTGGTTGGTCGCCTGTGGCCTTAGCAGCTTCCCAGCATTTGGGGTTGCTGTTTTGTGCGGCGGACTGAAATCTTCACTTCATCACTCAATCAATTAAATGGGGTTTTTTGAATTGCCTTTAACGTAAAGTAACTAAGCTTAAGTTAACTGGAGATCTACTGTAATTAAGTGTAAATGAACTTTAAAAAAAGGTAGGCAAGTATTATAAATACTTCAGGGATAGCGAAGATGAAGACACGAATGTTGGGAAAAGAACTCTTGACCAGCGATCATGTTCTCTTATTCGCTAATTTAGGCTCAGGTATTTACGCAGAGCGGCAAAATAATTCGCTGGTACCTCCAGGATTCTTTCGTTTTTCGGGCAAGTTTATACGTCGATCAGTTCACTTGAATAGTTTGCCTGCCTGCCTGGTTTAACCTAGGCAGTAATTATTGCGAAGAACGATATAGTTGACGGCGCCCAAGCAGTGCCAAAATCAAATAATCAATAAACGTAATTTATTGAGGTTAGTAGTCAAGTGTTGTATACAAAGCCACCATGTGGATTGCAAAAGTTCAAATGTGATCATAAAATATGACAAGTGGTGCGTGAGTCTCGAGGGCTAAGTTAAATTCCTAATTGATTAGGATCATTTTGGAAAACAAAACTGTCAAGGTTCTTTTAAAAGCTTTCCAGTGGTGAAATCACAACGTCTTCAGGGAGGGCATTCCATGGTTTAACCACTCTGACAAAGAAGGAGAACTTGTGCACATCCAGTCTCGCCTGCTGAACGCGCAGTTTAAATGGCTGACCTCGGAGATGAGTCGTGGCAACAAATTCAAAGATGCCCGTGAATTTCAGGCAACAATCTTATCCATTCACAATGCAGAATGTCTGCAGGTGATCACTAGGCATTTGCCTTAAAGGAAACAGATTGAGATTCGTTAAGCTGGTTGGATATGACAAGGAGATTTGACTCCTAACCATTATGGTGGCTCTCATCTGTACTCTTTCGAGGCATTTCTTGTATATTGTATATTTTGAAGGGTTACAGGCATTGCCCTTGATGATCCTATTTATATATAACTATCATTCCATGTTTACAAAAAATATAAAAAATGGTGAACATTTAAAATGTTTGAGTCAAAGCATAACATAACTTCAAATGCGTGTACACATGTACAGGTGAAACATTGTGGAAAAAAATTAGAAACCGAAAGATTTTTAAAAGACTGGTTTTAAGTTCTGAGCCTGAACTGTCCACGGTCTCCAGGCTTGTACAACATATGCCAAAATCGGCCTAACAAATGTTCCAACAGCCTGAGCGAAGAGATCGTTATCGAAATCCAAAATGACTCGTCTGATGGCACGCAACACAATCATTGCACTCTTTGACACTTTCGAGCAGTGAGAGAAAGGTTTTAAGGTTATTGTCGTCTGCACACCAAGATCCTTTTGGGTTTCCACGTATGGTAAGGCTTCACCGGTGAGAAAATAGCTTCTTCTGTCGGCAGATCCAGATGGGTTGCGTAAGCGAAATAGTGTACACTTATCGACGTTGAACTGCAGAAGACAGATTCGCAGCATTTTCTCCTTAACTTGTGCTTCCTTTTTATTTCGCTTTTTAGGTTGCTGTCAAGCCACTCAGGACGCTTGTTCTGATGAACACTCGTTAGGGGTCAGTGCTTGTCCATGAGTAGTAGAAGAGGATTCCGGAAAAACTCGCAATGTTCGTTCAGAGTGATCGAAAACATCGAGATCCAGTTGAGATCTGTTTAATCTGCTCACATCTGATGAATATATATATATATATATATATAGTCACTTTAAGTCACTTTATTGAGGGAAGTAGGCTTTCGCCCTTGAGCTCCCTATTCATATGCAAAAATGTCATCAGTATAAATGTTTACAGTGATATATCTGACAAATGAAAATGTAGGGTTATCGATATGTGTGGGCCAGGCGCAACCTGCCACTGTTTACACAATCTTCATTATATTGACAATAGTTTCTCAGAAAATGAGTATCTAGTTTGAATTTAAATGCATCAACAGTTTCTGAAAGGACAACATCCTCAGGGAGTCCATTCCATGCTCCAACGACCCTCTGCGAAAAGGCGTTCCGACGGACTTCCGTGTGGACAAACTTCCTCTGCAGTTTAAATGGATGACCCCGCAGATGTTCCGTCCCAGCCAATTCGAAGAATTCAGCAAATTCTAGGGCACAATTGCGGCCCTTGACAATCCGGTAGGTTTGGATGAGGTCACCGCGTAGTTGCCTGTAATTTAGAGGAAACAAATCAAGTTCAACCAGTCTGTCTTCGTAAGGCAGATTACTAAGATTCTTGACCATCTTCGTAGCCCTCACCTGCACTCGTTCCAGCTGTAGATAATCCTTCTTAAACCACGGACGCCAGGCCTTGATGGCATATTCCAAGTGAGATCGAACAAATACCCCGTTGGTTTTTCGGAAGAGTTCCTTACCAATCTGCACAAACCCACGTCTGAGCGCAAATAAGACCTGTGTAGCGCGTTTTGCTGCCTTTAAACACTGTGAAGATGGTTTAAGTGAGGAGTGTATTAGAACACCGAGGTCCTTCTGTTCCTCAACAATTGAAAGGGGCTGCCCATTGAGAATGTATTGGAAGGAATCATCCTCCTCACTGGTCCTTCTGGTACGCAGTCTTACAGTCCTGGACCAGATGGCGTCCCGGTCAGCGTTCTAAAGGCGGATGCAAATGATATATTTCCGTCACTTCTGTATAAGATATTTAATCTTGCTCTTGAAAGTGAAACCTTCCCTATTTTATGGAAGGAATCGCACATTTTGCCTATACCCAAACACGGCCGAACTACGTCATTTGACGACTTTAGGCCAATAAATACACTGCCAGCAGCCTCGAAGATATTAGAGACCTTGATTAAAAGACAAGTTGATGCGTCACCTAACAGAGAATAACCTACTTAATGCGGCTCAGCATGGGTTGCTCGAAAAAAGATCTTGTGACACCTGCCAGCTCTCTTACTTTGATCATGTGCTACAATCTAGAGAAAGTGGTTTTGCAATTTACACCGTTTATTTCGACTTCACGAAGGTTTTTGATCGTGTTGACCACGATCTCCTCCTGCTGAAACTTACTTCCTTCGGCATAGCTACCAAGCTTCTGAACTTAATATCCTCCTATTTGAATGATCGCGCACAACGGGTAAAAATTTCCGATGTTATCTCCAACCCCACGCACGTGAGGAGTGGAGTTATTCAGGGTAGTGTACTCGGCCCGCTTCTATTTTGCCTTTTTGTGAACGATGTTCCTGATTGTTTTCAGTATGGTAGGCCCTTTATGTACGCTGATGATTTAAAAAGTTGCCTATCGTTATAAACCGGTCGATCGCCACATTGCGCTTGAGCTCTTAAAAAAGGATCTTCAAGCCTTCGCTCAGTGGTGTCGCACATGGCGCCTTTCGCTCTCTTGGCACAAATGCTCCGTTATGGTTAGTTGTGAGAACCATCAGCCTCATCTAAGCATAGACGGTCATGACTTAAATGTGCCCGGGTTTATAACGGATCTGGGCATATCCTATTCTAGTAGTCTTAATCTGTCAGATCACTGCGCCCTGATTGTCTCTAAAGCACGCCAAACCACTGGGTTTATTCTCAGAAATTTTAAAACCCTCAATATTAGGACCAGCCTTTATAAAATGTATGTCAGACCTAGTCTGGAATACTGCTCGTTTCTATTTAGCCTTCTGCACGCGAGTGAACGGAGGAAGATAGAATCAGTCCAGCACTTCTTTACTAAAAGAGTTATTACTTCAGAGCACAGAAACCTGTCCTACCAACAACGCTGTGAGCTTACAAGCCTCGACCCGTTGTGGCGCCGTAGATTACAGAAGGGACTATTTTTACTGTTCAAGCTTTAAAACGGTTTTACCTTTAACCCCCTTACATCCCTGAGGCAGCTCGACCACTGTCGGCGCACCAATCATAGAGATGTATTCTTATTTCTTCCTTTGGCACGCACCGTTAAATAGCGTCAGTTTTTTTCGGTAAACGCTATAGCAATCTGGAATAAACTACCCAGAAGTATTAAAATTCAGCAAAACTATCCTTTGTTTACGAGAGCTGTCACTAGTTTTCTACATTCAGGACACCTTCCGCGAATTTTGGGTGCTGATTCTCTGGAAGCTCTCTTCCGTTCTGATGGCGTTTACGGACTCTGAATCCTATGCCGGACTTCATGCTGAAGGCAATATTGCTGGCTCTGCAGTCCGTAATCGGGTTATTCCTCAGTCTACAGCTAGCAGCCGCTCGCCGGCATACTTGCTGCTAGTACAGAAGACCAGATCCACAACACCGAAAGGAGAAGTACTACACCGTGCACCTGTGTCAACACTTCCCTGTCCTAAACTTTAATCTGTTCAACAAGCTGCAGTTTTTTCTCCTGAAAATACTTTAAAGAACGATCAGGAGTTTTTTTCACTGTCAGCTTGACCCCCTACTGTATATATCCCTTTTGACCTTGCCTGTAAACTGGCAATAAATAAATAAATATATATATATAGGTGTATTGTCCTGACGTTTAAAAAGCATGCAAGCTTCCGCGTCTCAGTATTTTTAGAATTTATATATGGTTAGCACTGGCTAGACACTAAATAAGTATGTATAGTGGGTAATAGCCATTTTGAAACCCAGGGTTGCTTGTGCGGGTTTACCTTAACAGTGTATGCTGTAAGGAGGATGGGGTGGGGAGGAGAAGAGTGTACGTTAACGTTAACCACCGCGGTTGGAAGGTTGCCAACTGACAACTACACTCAGACCTAGCAGTTAGTCAAATGTATGTTGTGTGGAGTGGCTGACTGGTGGTCTGAGAGTCAGGCTGCGATGGCTCCTTCGTAACGTAACCTCTGGCTATCTCACACATGTGAGATGTAAGCCGTTCAACCCCCTGTTGTATGAAATCCTGGTGCTTGTGTTTCGGGGGGGGGGCAGGTCATGTACGTAGTACACGTAGACGAGGTCACCATCAGTTGCACCCACTCCCACATCAGGCAACTGACCGGCTCGGACAGTTGTTCGATGGTGAGGGATGGGGAGAGAGTGAGGTCAAGAGCTCATCGTATTTTCCTCACTATAAACAATCTGACGCGCTGGAAACTATCACGTTGCACTAAAAGCCGTGGCTTGGAAGGTTGCCAACTGACGGGATAACTTGGAACACGTGGTCAGCCCAATGTGTGTTTTGTGTGGAGTTGCTGACTGGCGGATTGAGAGTCAGGCTGCAATGGCTCCTTCTTAATGTGGTCTTTATGGCACTCCCACTCTGTGAGATCCGAGCCAGGTGTGGTGGTACACCCAGGGGCGGCTCCGGCCGTGCCAGCCACCTGCGACCTCTCTCATCTCCGGTCTTCTTGCCTGTGTCTTGAGACCGGTCTCAGGTGGGGGAGGAGAAGAGTGTGCGTTAACGTTAACCGCCGCGGTTGGAAGGTTGCCAACTGACAATTACACTCAGACCTAGCAGTTAGTCAAATGTATGTTGTGTGGAGTGGCTGACTGGTGGTCTGAGAGTCAGGCTGCGATGGCTCCTTCTTAACGTGACCTCTGGCTATCTCACACATGTGAGATGTAAGCCGTTCAACCCCCTGTTGTATGAAATCCTGGTGCTTGTGTTTGGGGGGGGGCAGGTCATGTATGTTGTACACGTAGACGAGGTCACCAGCAGTTGCACCCGCTTCCACATCAGACAACTGACCGTCTCGGACAGTGGTCTGATTTTGCGGGTGGGGAAGAGAGTGAGGTCGAGAGCTCATCGTATTTTCCTCACTATAAACAATCTGACGCGCTTAAAACTATCACGGTGCGCTAAAAGCCGTAGCTTGGAAGGTTGATAACTGACGGGATAACTCGGACCGCGTGGTCAGCCCAATGTGTGTTTTGTGTGGAGTGGCTGACTAGTGGACTGAGAGTCAGGTTGCAATGGCTCCTTCTTAATGTGTCCTTTATGGCACTCCCACTCCGTGGGATCCGAGCCAGGTGTGGTGGCATGCCCAGGGGCGGCTCCGGCCGCGCCAGTCACCTGCGCCTCTCCCGCATCCGGTCTTCTTGACTCTATCTTGACACCGGGCTCAGGTGGGGGAGGAGGAGAGAGTGCGGTAGCTGCAGCGCAAGGCTAATATCACTTAAAACTAACTCACGTGCAAATCACCGTCCCTGAACCACCTGGTGTGGAGCATACGGTGGACCTCGTCGAAATCGACGGTCGAACTGCCATGAGGGTTCGGAACGCTCCTTGTCATGTGAGAGATAATAAAGCAGTCAGAGCATCTGTTTTTAACCACCAGTGGAGGTGAGAGAGGACGAACTCATCGTGGACGTCAGGGTCAAACGAAGAGGGGACAGTAGAGGTCAAGAGATCATCATTGAGATGCGACTTTGCCAACTGCATAGTCCACCAATCAAAGAGGCAAAACCATTAGAACCCGCCTTGATCATCAACTGAATCTGGAAACTATCACCAGGGTTGCGAATTCGGAGGAAAGTGTCAAGGTTGTCAAGAGTTGGCAATGCTAGTTTAAAAGGAGGGGAAGAAAAAGTGCATGCAAAGATTGACTCTGCAGAGGATGATGGAAATATAATTACAAACCAATATAATATCAAGGGAGCTGCCTCAAATACCAGGAGGATCCTTTTCAAAATCCAAAAGTTGCGAGTTTGGGAAGGAAACAGACAATAAGGACTTTATATCTTCCAAATTTAATTGTTTACGTAATTTTGTTTTGAAAATAGCTAAGGTGGACGATAACCTAATTTTCAGTGGAAGATTATTCCAGATGAAAGCATATTTGGAGGCAAAAAACTGAGATTGATTAGTTATGGAGCTAAAGGGTGGTGAAATGATCATGGAGGAATTACGAGTGGCATAGGGTCGATCTACCGGAGCGAGAGCGTTAATTCGTGGGAGATTTGAGTGATAGTTAACGCGAAACAGGAAGCAGAGACCGGCTTCGAGTCTTCTAACCCACATAAATTTAATGTTTGCTAACTGGCATCTATCCGTATAAGAGATACTGGATCCAGGAAGAGAAAATAGTCTTCGAGTAAAAACCCTCTGAACTTTTTAAATCTTACTGCGGTCAGAGGCGTTCATCAGCCCAAAGAGGGGACAACAGTATTCAAGGATAGGAAGAACAAACATGCGGTACAGGTTTAACTTTATTTCCGGAATGAAAAAATTATGTGATATAAAAACTCATATCTGTGCAGCCTTTGCAGAAATTTGATCTGCATGAGGCGATAATGCTAGCTTATTCTTGCAACTTTAGACCTAAGTCTTATGGTTGATCGTTCTAAAAGTGTACTATTTTGAAATCGAGGGGTTCAGGAAGCTTGGCGGTGCCAAAACACATGAAACTACTCTTGGATGAAGAAAACTCTATCTGCCAAGTTCATCTCCAACGTGAAAGCATAGGTAGATCAGTGTTGATTTTATCAACACAACTATTGGCAGTGTCTTTAGAAAACGAATAAATGCACTTGAGATCGTCAGCATAAACAAAATGTTTTTAATTTGTGAGTAAAGCTTAAATTTCGTTTAGTGAATACTGAAGCAAAGAAATGACCCAAATACTCGTCTTTCTCGCAACTTTCAACGATTTCAACACCATTCTCATCCCCAAGTTCTGCGACTGTGTCCTTGATTTTTAATCGACTATTTATATAATTGAATAAAATTTTAGGTTTATTTTCAGCCTGTTGAATAATTCTTGATTCATAGATCTTCCTTGCTTGACGAATCATTTTATGACAACATTTCTGCGGTGAAGAAATTCCTTGAGATGCTCAGCTGACCCTGTTTCTCTGAATACCTTCCATTTTTTATTCTTTTTTTAACTGCCTCTTAAGTTCACTTGTTAACCAGGCAGGGCGACTAGTCTTTTGTTGCACCTTAACTGGACAAAAGTGCTCAATCAGATCGAGTGAAACCTTCTTTAATGATTGCCAGTCATCCACTGGTTTCCCTTTGAGCAAACAGTCCCATTGCACGGACATCAGTTCTTTCTTCATCGCGTAAAAATCAGCCTTCCATATATTTAGCTTGCCTTCCGAAATTCTTCAGTAATTTGAAAAAGGAGACAAAAGCCTGCTTCCAGTCTCCAGTTGATAACGAACGGTAAGGCCATCCCAATTCCCGCGGCATATAGAAAATGGAAGACTTCTTCAGCACCAAATTCAAATTCTCGACTAATTCCTCTTAAAATCATCTTAGAAAACGAAGCACAGGCACAGCTCTGGCTACAGAGAAAATCAGCCTTACGGAATCGGCATTCTGAAAGTTTTTTTCAGTCGGAATACGGGCTAAAAGAACGAATGAAAGTGAGCCAATTAATAATAGAACTGGAAAGACGAAGGACTGATGGCGAGGCCCATCTTCACATAAGGGATGGACAAATAGTTAAAGTGAACGGAGCATTTCCTTGGTCAAAGGAAATCCACTCCTAAAGCCTTACTATCTCGTTTCGGAAATCAAAAACGTGCCCCCTTAAAGCGTTCATTTAAAATGCCAGATCTCTCCTCAATAAGATGCCTCTGCTCCAGACTCTGATTTTCATCCACTGCCCAGACATTTTAATAGAAACAGAGACGTGGGAAACATCCTGCATAGCCAACTCCAAACACTATTCTAGGCTATGCCTGCATTCGGAAAAATCAACTGGAGGGCCCAAGCGGAGGAAGCTGTATCTATGTTTAGCAACCACTGACATTTCTGTCGTTGAAATTTCCAAAATTAACCACGGTAGAAGAGAGCTGTTGGCTCCGAGTTGTTCTAAATTATAAGTACTCTTTACTAGTTGGTTGGGTCTATCGCCCACCCGACGCTAGCAAGGATTACTATCTCTGTCCTTTGCAGGCATATGACTCCGCAACTGACTTAAATCTGAAGTATTTCTTGATTGCAGGCAACTTCAGTCTTTCTAAAATTCAATGGTTTCCGTCTTCCTGTCCTGCAAATTTCGACGACTTACTTGAGGCCATAGATATCTACATGTGAGACCAGATAGTGCATTTTTCCACCCAAAGATCAAACATAATTGATCGTGTTTTCGGTAGAGGCTGTCAGCCATTGTCGGTGTCACCTTTAGACCGACTTGGGAATTCTGAAAATGTCATAGATTTTTCTACACTAGAACTCGAGGCTGACGAAAGTTTTTCCAAAAATTTAGTTTTTTGTGGTTTCCGATCAGCAAATATGAGGGAATATCTGACACCTTGAACAAATATTGACATAACTGCATAAACGTCCCATGGTCATACATATCCGTTTTATTTTCTTATCATAGCCATAAGATGACCTTACTCACACTAAAAATAATTATAGAAAACAGTACTACCATAACTACAAAAAACCTATAGAGATCTCATTACACCAATTACATGATCAATACCAGGTTTGAAACAAATAAAAAGTCTTTTAATTTTTCCAATTGTATAAACAAAAACGAATAAAGGTACCATACTCATAAATATTTAATTTCTTCCCTCCTAATCCGATCACAGCCATCCGTTGACCTATCGGACACTGAAAATAATTTCAGTAAAATATATTGACATAACTGCATAAACGTCCCTTGATCATAAATTTCCGTTTTTATTTTCTTAGCCATGATTAACCTTTCTTATGCTAAAAATAATGTCAATAAATACCGATATCCCTTCACTAAACCCATTATTGTCTGCTGTATACAGACATGCTCTATGTTGTACTCTTTATATCCACGACTCGGCCCAGTGGCCTCCAACAATTATTTCAGCAAGCATATCGACAGCAGCGATTAGTTGAGCAAAATTACTAACATTTTGACATCGAGATCAGTCAATAAACATTCTCATATTATCAAACACAATTAAATTTAAATTTTGCCTATCGGTATAAACCAGCAGATCGCAACGTCATGCTTGAGTTCTTAAAATGGATCTTCAGGACTTCGCTCAGTGGTGTTGCACATAGCACTTTTCCCTTTCCTAGCACAAATGCTCCATTGTAATTGTTCGCGACAATCCTTAGCCCCAGCTAAGCCTAGAGGGTCACCATCTAAAGGTGCCTGGAGTTATGGAGGATCTGGTGGTGATTAACTGGAAAGCACGCCAAACTACTGAGTTTATTATCAGAAATTTTTAATGCGTCAATATTAGAACCAGCCTTTATAAAATGTACGTCAGACCTAGTCGGGAATACTGATCATTTCTAGTCAGCCTTCTGCACGCTACGAAACGGAATAAGAAAGAATCAGTTCAGAATTTTCTTACCAAAAGATTCGTCTCTTCAAAACACTGAAACCTTACTTACCAAACGTTTTGAGCTTACTAACCTTGACCCGTTGTGACTTCGCAGATTACAGAAGGGACTATTTTTACAGTTTTAGCTTGTAAACAGTCGCACCTTTAATCCACTCACTACTCTGAGGCAGCTCGACCACTCACGGTGCACCAGTCATTGAGATGCCTTTTTATGTCTTTCTCTGGCACATACAGTAAGATACCGCCAGTTTTTTAGTAAACGCCAGAGCAATCTGGAATAAGCTAACCTGTGGTATCAAAATTCAGCAAATCTATCACTGTCACTAGTTTTCTGCATTCAGGACACTTCCCACGAATTTTGCGTGCCAATGCGGTGGAATCACTCTTCCATTCTGATGGCGTTCGTGGCTCTGAACCATTTTTCAGGCTTTATATTAAGGGCACTATTGCTGGCTCTACAGTCGGTAATCGGCTAATTCCTCGGTCGACAGCGAACAACCGTTCACCGACGTACCTTTATCCCGTGCAGAATAACAGATCTATAGAAGTGAAGGGAGAAAGACTACACCGTGGACCTGTGCCAACCCTTTCCCGTCCAGAAATTTAATCATTCAATGAAATGCAGTTTTATCTCACAAAAACCTGAAATAACGATCATTTTTTTACCTGTCAGCTCAATCCTTTACTGTATAGCTCGTTCAAACTTGCCTGTAAACTGGCAGTAAATAAACGCAAAAATGCCCTTTTCGCGCATATAACTACATGGCTATCTGTAAGGGAAAGATAGTGCAAAAGAATATGATGTTTCAGTTGAATCGACTAGTTATGTTAAGGATGGCAACAGCTACTCTGCTAATGTAGACACTATTTTGGAACAAGCTGCCTAAAGAGACAGCAGAACTAATTCAGTAAAGCCCAGTGTTCTGAGCGATGTAATTTTAGTTTATGAAATTCAATGAGAAATGGAACAGGCCTGTTGGATCTATGTCCGAGGGGACGCAGTACAGCCCACAACCTTGGGGGCCTGTGATTTAATCCCAACTTTTAAAAAAACTTGTCAAAGTGAACAAGTAACAGTAACGGAAATAAGACTGTCCGGTGGTATTAGATATAGCGCAATAACAACTCCTGGATATCAAACCAATCGGAAGGACAGAGACAACTGGAAGGGTTATAATAATAATAATAGTTGTATTTAATGCCGGTTTACAGGCATTGTCAGATGAAATATTCAGTGGGTAGAGGCTGGCAGGGAAAAAACTCCTGAATATATATCACTATACATGTTTTTCCCATCTTTGTGTTATTCAGGAGAAAAAACTGCCGCCTGTAAGGATGATAGCAATTAAGATCAGGGAAGGGTTAACACAATTGCAGTCTGTATGCAGTCTCTCTGTCTTTGCTAGGAACCGGGATTCTGCCCCAGGCAAGAAAGCATCCGTGTACGATTGCTCACTGTCTGCCGAAGAAGTCAGCGGGTGTAGGCTGCAGAGACGGTGCCGTATCCCTCAAGGTAACACCTGGGATCGGGTTCAGATGCCGCGCACTCCGTCGGACAGGAAAACAGATTCTACCGTGTCGGTGCCCAGAATTCTTGGAAACTATTCTGAATGCAAAAAAACTAGTAATAGTTATCTTAAACAAAGAATAACTCCGCTGGATTTTTATATTATGAGGAAGTTTATTCCACATGGCCATGGCGTTTACCGAAAAAAAAACTGTTGATACTTAACTGTGCGAACTAATGGAATAAATAAAAAGACATTGCGATGACTGCTGCGCCGAGGATGGTCAAGCTGCCTCACAGTGGTAAGGGGATTAAATTTACGACTATTCAAAATCTTAAACAGCAAAAAGAGTCCCTTCTGCACTAGGCGAAACCATAAGGGATCAATGTTTACAAGCCCACAGCGTTCTTGATACGACAGATTACGGTGCTCTAACGATAAAATTCTTTTCGTGAAGAAGTGTTGGACCGATTGTATTTTCTTCCGTGCGCTAGCGCGCAGAAGGCTAAATAGAAACGAGCAGTATTCCAGGCCAGGTGTAATGTACATTTTATAAAGGCGGAGTCTAAGATCAATAGTTTTAAAATTTCGGAGGATAAACCCGGCAGTTCTGCGTGCTTTGGAGACAATCAAGGCGCAATGCTCTGAAAGATTGAGACCGTTGGAATATGATATGCCCAGGTCCTTAACAACACCAGGTACATTTATATCATGGCCAACTATGCTTAGATGAGGCTGATGGTTGTCACCGACAACCCTAACGGAAAATTTGTGCCAAGAAAGGGAAAGGCGCCATGTGCAGCACCACTGGGCAAAGGCCTCGAGATCATTTTTTAATATATCAAGCACGGTGTCGCGATCTGCCGGTTTGTATCGATAGGCAACTTTTAAATCGTCGGCATACATAAAGGGCCTACCATTTCGAAATAAACCTGGCACATCATTGACAAAAAGACAAAATAAAAGCGGGCCTAGCACACTACCCTGAATAACTCCACTCCTCACACGTGCCGAGTTTGAGATAGCATTGGAGATCTTAACATGTTGTGTACGAGAGTTCAGGCAAGAAGATATCAAGCTCAGAAGTTTACCACATGTACCGAAAGAGGAGAGTTTCAGGAGAAGAAGGGCATGGTCAACACGATCGAAGGCCTTGGTAAAATCGAAATATACTATGTAAAGTGCAAAGCCATTATGCCTAGATTGTAGAACATGATCAAAGAAAGAGAGCCGACATGTGTCACAAGACCTTGTTTTGAGGAACCCATGCTGGGCTGCACTCAATAGGTTATTCTCAGTTAAATGAATAATCATCTTATCTTTGATCAAGGTCTCCAGGATTTTCGAAGCTGCGGACAGTGTGTTGATTGGCCGAAAATCGTCAAATGATGTAGATTGACCGAGCTTGGGGATAGGCAGAATGTGCGATTCCTTCCATACACTGGGAAAGGTTTCACTTTCAAGAGCTAGATTAAATATCTTACATAGAAGTGACGGGAAAATATCATTAGCATCCGCCTTTATAATACTGATCGGTACGCCATCTGGTCCAGGACTATAAGATTGACGAAAACGTCGAATGGCTACAGTTACGTCCCAGAGGGTTAAAGTTATGGTCTCGAGGACGGCACCGGTCCAAACCTGGATGGGCGGAGGGGGAGCGGTCGAATTTTCAATAAATGTTCTGGACAAGAAAACGTTAAAAATATCAGCCGTCAATTTGTCATCAAATACAGGATTGCCAACGGAGTCCAGTGGTACGGGATGCCATGTTTTACTATGGGTTCTTATCGCGCGTGAAAAAAGTTTCGCTTCATTTAACGAACGGTTTTCGACATATTTGACCTCTTCGGCTAGCCGTTTTTCTTCGGTTAACCTCTTGGCCTGCTCAAAAATACGGTGAATCAAGGGCAGAACGGAAATGTCGTTTTGCATAAGGGAATCGACGAGAGAATTTACGCAACCTACGGCGAAAAGATAAAGGGAGATAAACCTCATCCATGACATTAATTAATTTTTTACGGGGAGCAAAACGAGAAATAAGTGGATCTAAAACTTCGTAAAGCATACCGGTACAGGTGTTCACATCCTGACACATAAAGAAATTAGACCAGTCGTGGGAGTTAAGATGTATCAATAATTCTGTCGAAAGCGCTAATCGAAAAATCAAAGAAAAAAGCTATATTTTTTGGAAAGCGTTTCATCGGTTTCGAGTTGTAGTGTAGAAACAACGATATCATGGTCTGAGCTCCCAAGTGGGCCTAATGATGACACTGTCAAAGGCAGGCAACCTCTGCAGAAGATTAGATCAAGTAGGCTTGATCCTCGGGTAGGGAAGTCAACAACCTGGGTCCACATGCCAATATCCATGGCCTCGAGGAAGTCCTTGAACTTTATGGGGCCGGAGGGGACCGAAAACCAGTGAATGTCAGGAAGGTTGAAATCACCTGCAATTGAGCAATGCTTAAAATTTAAGTCAAATGCACCATGGAATGCTTGTGAGAGACAAAGATAGAAATCTTCACTGGTATTGGGCGGGCAATAGACACAGCCAATGAGTAAATAGTTCCTATTTTTTAAGGTAATTTGAAGCCAGCAGCTCTTGTCAACCGCAGTTAATTGTGGATGATCTAAGGTCCGGAATGCTAGCGCTTGTTTAATATAGATACAGCTTCCTCCATCACGACTGTCACGGCGATCATTTCGAGTACAAGTATAACCTATAAGAGAGAGTTCGGGGTCGGCTACGGAAGGTGTTACCCATGTTTCAGTTACTATAACGATATCTGGACAGTGGACAATGACTAGAGTCTGAAGCAGGGACATTTTATTGAGCAAGGATCTGGCATTTAGAACGAACAGTTTAAGTGGGCAAGGTGGTTGTTTTTTAGGGAGAGCGGCTAATT
The DNA here is from genome assembly GCA_017591395.1 of Schistocephalus solidus. Taxonomy (NCBI): domain Eukaryota; kingdom Metazoa; phylum Platyhelminthes; class Cestoda; order Diphyllobothriidea; family Diphyllobothriidae; genus Schistocephalus; species Schistocephalus solidus. The sequence goes on along the minus strand of WEDG01001404.1, from coordinate 15,856 downwards.
CATCCAGTGGTTCACGGGCCACTGAACATAGGGGCGGGTGCTCCCGCCCTGTACTGGAAAAAAAGGTGGGATCATACGCGCCTGATGTGGGTGAAGGGGAGTAAAATATGGAGGTGAAAATGACAGACAGGGGAACTGAGCACAACTGCTAGCTATTGGGGCATGACCGGGAAATCCCTGGACAGGATACTGCAAAGTATTACTTATTAAGGTGACTCAGAAGGTCAATTAAGTCTAGTAGTCCAGCAGGACCCTTTGTATTGAGAGACAACTGGTGAAACGACCGTAGAGAAAATTGGCTGCGGGGTGCGGAATGCACTCTTGTGAGTGGCACAGAAGCACTATTTTTGGGCGAGAATGCTTGTATGTTTCGTTTATCAGCCTCAGTATGAGGTCTGTGTGATAGCTGGAAATTCGATGTTGTTGGGATGGGGATGTTTTTGGGAGAAATAGGCGATCGTAACGGAGTAGTTTTCGTGGAGAGGCTAAATATTTGCGGTTTTCGAGTGGTTGAAACTTTAGCCGGACTTGTCTTTGAGTTAGACATCTGCGTTGGTTTACTAGGAGTAACTGGTAAACTTGGTATGGGTATGGTAATAGGAGGATTAATGCCATCTTGAGAACGAAAAAAAGGAAGTACTGTTTTCTTGGGATCCCAAAAGATTAATTAAGGTCGGTTTCCGTGCCGTGTTAGCTGGGGATTCAGATGGCGAAACCGTAGATGAAATCGGAGGCGATTTGTTCAACATGGCAACAGCGGTAGTCATTTCTCTGTTGCTTGTCGACAATTTAAAATTTTTCAGTTTTCTCTGCATTGGGGTGAGGTCAGGGGAAACCGAGGTTGTGAAATAATTGTGCATGTGAAAGAAGTTATACTTGTGGTCTATAAGATTAACCAGTTTGCGTGCCGTATGGAAGGTATATGGTTCACAATCCAGCCACTTGACTCTCCGTGTCTCGATTTTCTCACTTTCTATCGGCCACCTAGGACAGATTACCTGGCCGACATGCACCTTTTGGAGTAAATTAATAAATTATCCAGCTGACCTTATATCATTATGGGCGACTTCAATGCATCAGGAAATAACTGGAGCGCTGTTCAAACTTCATCGTTAAAATCGAATTTTGACTAGTATTTTCTCCACAAAAATCTTCAAGGTATCACGTGGTTGGTTTCCAATTAGAACACGTGAAGGACGAAGGGCTACTTGCTTTGACCTGGTTTTCACGAAAACCTCGGTGAGGTCCACATCCCCGCTCAGCCGTAGTGACCGTTAAATGCTTCTTTGGGACTATTAGTTTTTCTTAATTTTGCCTCATTTTTAGACAGCAGATATTAGCGACCTCGATTAGACCTCAATGCATTCGGGCAATGTGAATGACAGCTCGGAGTATTTGGACATGTCCATCTACAGTTCAGCGAAACCTACTGCCTTTTGAAAAGTTTTCATTAGAACAAGCAGCATGGGTGACCAAATCGCAACCGAAAAGGAGATTACCAGGAAGCAAAAGTTGTGGACAAAATATTGCGAGACTAAGTAAGTCAAATATATTAACAAGTATAAAACCAAGATGAACAAACTAATAACCATAATCCTTAAAATAAGTAAGGAATTCGACAATAATTTGCTGCAAAAAGCAACACAAAATTCCAGATTACTCTACGGCTAGCTCTGTAGAAGTAACAGAATTAAACATCGACTTGCGAACACTAAGGAGAGCGTCAAAATTGATGAAAAGAAGGATGAAGTGGAGTAATTTGACCAGTTTTTCCCATCAGTCTACACAAACGACGTAAATTCCCCTCGTCCCTCCGCAAGGCAGCGGCCAAATCCAAGCATGATCCATATCCTGTTTTCAGAAACCCACAGTCGATGAGAATATGTGGAAATAAAGAGTCGAAATCTCTAGGGAAGGAAAAGATTCCACCCAAGCTTCTCAAAGAAATCGTTAGTGAACTATCTACACCTCTGTTGATGCACTTTCAAAACTCTTTTGACTCTGGAACACCTACCATTGATTCGAAGCTGGTGCACATAAATTCCCCATACAAAAGCGGTAACCGTGGGTGATTGACAAAGTATAGGTCCATAAGCTTGGCATGCACCCTCGGCAAGGTAATGAAAAGGATCATTAAGAGCGAATTTGTGCGATTTCCAGAGGCTCGCAATGTGTTATAAACTGCCAACAGGGTTACAAAAAAGAACATCCTTCATGAAAAATTTGTTACAAACTCTCCAGAGTTGAACCCGAGATCTCGAGGATACGCCAGCAGTTCATATCATTATTATTGACCTTCAAATGGTTTGCAAACGTATGCCACATAAAAGACTGTTATAACAACTAGAAACGCTAAGTATCAAAAATGAATATCTCAAGTGGATCGAGATCTTGTAAAGAACGTAATATACGAGCCCCTCAACGATCAAAGGATAGATCAGCGTGTAATATGCAACCATATTACACGCTAACATAACACTAAATCTACACATGTGTTCTTTATAGTAAGCTTTCGTTGCCAGGTTAATAGGGTCATGGTATTCCATTGGCCATAGAAGAACGAAATTATTTGGTCAAATAGCAACCTTCCAAGTGGCGAGTATTAAGGCGCCACATTAGTTTCAAACCGCATCAGTTTTACTGTGGTCATGAAAGATCGCGCAGAGCCGTCCTCAATCTTGCATTCGTCGACGGTCAGTAAAATGTGGTTCAATGAAGCTGGGTAAGACGTTGTGCATGGTGCTTGGTGTGATGTAAACCCACCGGCTATCACAAGCCGCAAACCTGTTGCGGCCACAAAGTACTGTGCCACCCTACTCACCCGACAAAGAATGTTTACCTTAAAGAACACTATGAATAATGTTAAGGTATTGTAGGCGCTCGCCTTTCCTTCATTTAGCCCCACACAAAACCCTATTACCATCTTTCACGTATTACTCGCTGATCTAACCTTCGTTTCCTGTGTAGGGTCGCAAAGTGCGTTCACCTGATGAAGAGGTCTTACTTGTTGTAGGCGCCATGCATCATTAAGACTGGTCCTCACCGGGAAGACGGACGCTAAATGTGCTGTACCCCAATGTCAATAAAAGGAACGCGCTCCAGAATTCTGTTGACGGTCAAACACCGGACACCGGCAAAGGCATGATGTAAACCAATTCGGTTCGGTTAGTACTGAAAAACTATAGCATTCAATCCCACGAAGTGGGTAAATGCCTATACAACGGCGTTATCCAGTCTAACTTGTGGTTGCTGTATACTACTGATCAAAGTCGCCTTTTTAAAATCAAAGAACTCGAGGTGTTGGCCTCAGACTGAACGCAAGATGGCGTTGCCATAACGGAAACGTGGCTGAAAGCGAAACAACGGATACCGACGTTTCGATAGAAGAATGCCAGCGCTTCTGCCGAGACATAGATAGGGTGATGGGGTGGTCCTATATATAAGGATAGGAATCTCGACAGTCAAACGAGCGCACTCACTCCTACTTGAATATGATTCCATCTGCATAAAGATAGAAAAGGGTTGCTCAAAAAACCTTCAATTCCTGACCATATACAAACAACCAATCCTTCCGAAAACTCACCTGTAATAGACTGGGTAAATGTGACAGTTGACGGTGCGCCAACGACCTTCGGTCGATAGCTAATGGAGCTCTCACTCTCGACAAACCTCTACCAAGAAATGTACGGTCACCAATGAGAGTAGGGGAGAACTAGAGAACCAATTGCTTGGAACAAGTTTTACGAGGGACTCTGTAGCGTCCGAGTATTTCGAGGAAAGCACACACTGTGGAGTATATCCCTGGGAACAGCTTAAGCCACCAAAACACCTCAACGAATTTCATCGGCGAAAAATTCGCTCAAAAAATGGATCTTTCAGGAAGGAAGTACAATGAATCCAAAATTATCCAACAGGTGGAAACTAAGTCTGATATTTAATTCCACCACATTACAAATATAATAAAAAACAAGGACCCAGGTACAGTACTGAAAGAAGGTAATGTTGTATAATTCCATGCAAATGGCAAGAAAACTGAAACTTTTGGATGTGTTTTTTTGCCTCGATATTCACTAGAGAAACTGAGCTTCAGTTTCACAGTGTGTACATTACTGTTTTAAACGCCGGCTCAGTGCTTGATTCGTTTCTCTTTCCGCCATCTTTCGTGGAAAGAGAGTCGCGGTATCTCAAAGAAGCAAAAACAATTGGGTCCGGACAATATGCCAGCCAAGTTCTTGACAGAATTTATGAATGAACGCTCCAAGCCACTAGCGCATCTATTCCCTTCGTCATTTTAATCAGTGAGAATGCCATCCAAATGGAAGGCAGCAAATATCTACCTTATTTACAAGGGAAGGGCTCAATCGAATGACAAAAATTATCGGCCTGTCAGCACAACCTGTATTTGCTGTAAATAAGGGAATCTATACTCAAAAGACAATGAAATTCAAACAGATGCACTCTTCTCTGTCAAATTTATTGCTCTCAACCGAGCAGTGCACTCACGCACTGGACGAAAATGATAGGGTTGACGTCCTCTACACTGATTTCAAGAAGGCGTTCGACAGAATCCCGCACAGACACCTTATTTACAAATTATATGAAATTGGTATCAAAGGAAAGCTACTGATCTGAAAGCAGCTTTCCTTTCAGAGAAATCGCAGACCATGTGCATCAATGTCGCACAGTCAACCCCTGCCCCTTTTCTAAGTGCTTTTCCCAAAGGTTCAATCTTAGAGTCATTGCTCTCCAAGAACCCGTGGTGACATCTCCATAGAAGTGTTGTTTGGGTATTTGCGCGTCATCCATCCGCACGAGGTGGCTGCTCCAGCGCAGTTGTAGTTGTCTCAGCCGGGTGTAGATGCGGAGGAGTCCTATTCGTTCTAACACGTCTGTGTTCGAGATCCTGCAGGGATCGCGTCTGATCCGGGTGTTTTCCCACTGGTGAGATGCTACACGGCCCTAAAGGTTACTTTAAGAGAATGCAGGACATCGAGGTCAGCATTGGTTTCCACTTGAGACCGTCAGTCGATGGCGGCGTCGGAAATGGTGGAGGACCGATTGAAAACGCTTTTGAAGTGCTCGGCCCAGCGCTTCAGGATTCGCGTCTTCTCAGTGAGCAGAGCAATTCCATCAGCACTGAGAAGAGGAGCGGTTCTTCTGAAGAGGGGACCATAGAAAGCCTTGATGGCAGCAAAAAAGTTCTTCCATTTGTTTGCTGTCCGCGTATCCTTGGATCTCCTCAGCCTTGCGCGCCATCCAGGCATCCTGCATTTCCCTCAGCCGCTGCTGCACAAGGCGGCAACTTTGGTAGACGGCTGTATTGTTTGCATCAGTATGGCAGTCAATGTGGGCTTGTGCAACCGGTTCTTCTCAACGAGCAGAGCATTGATGACTGCGTCGTTGTCAGCTCAGATATTGATGACGTGCGCGGCTGCGGACATCCAGGGCAGTTGATTGGACGGTGTTCCTCCGTTGGCACCATTGGTTCTCCACCGAGACATCCTGGTCAGCGACAGGAAGGCTGACTAGCCGGTTGGCCAGTAAGTTGCTAAAATGAAGATGGTGAGTAGCAGATTTAACAAAACAGTATTCAAATCACCAGGTGGTCACTTACCTTGAGGTCCTTTGCGTGGCTGTAGACGAAGCCTCATCTTGGAGAGGACGAGGCGATGATCAGTCCATCCTTTGGTACTTGGGATCGTCTTTATTATCAGCACATCCTGTTGGTTTCGCCTCCGGACGAGGACGTTATCAAGCAGGTACCAGTGCCTCAAACGGGCGTGCACCCAGGTCGCTTTCTTCCGCATCGGGAGTCAGAAGGAGATGTTTTTTTCAGGGTAAGGTGGTGCTCTGCGCATGTTCGTGGTAAGAGAAGACCATTTTAATGGAAGCCTGCGAAATTCTCTCCCGATTGGCCTCAGTAGTGTTAATTTGGCCCCCATTCCTATAAATGTTGCTTGTTTTTTGTTGCCGCTTTTATCCTTGACGGTGGACTCCAGTAGGAGTCCAAAAAGTCGGAGGAATAAATCCAGATTCCGGCGAGCGAACAACATTCTTCGTCTTTACTTATGCACACCCCATGGAATGCGAACATTCAACTTTATACAGGCAAAACAGTCGATTTTGAGGCCAAGGTAGGCCGCATGAGGCCAGAAAGTAGGCGAATTCTCTTTAGCTTCCTTTTCGTGAATGCAATCACTTTTTCCCCTCCGGATGGTAATGGATAATCTTAATCTTCAGAGGGAGGAATGCGATCGCTGGAACAAGAAGTTTAATGGGTAGGAATGCCTTTTATGGCCACTTAAACAGGACACGGGAATAGGAACCATCTTGCCCGCTTAAAATATTTGAGCTTAAGTTAAATTTCGGGAAGGTTAAATATAATCATGTCTTAATGCTAACCCTAATCCTAACATATGACTCAACTGTCACCTAAATATTATTCCTAGCCCTACCCTAACCCTTAACCCTCCGGTTAACACGAAAATAACCTTAATCCTTTGAAATCCCTCAACGGACTCTGCAATCAGCAAGGGAGAATCTGGCTGATTCATGTGACCTCCGCAATGCCCCCCGTTGGACCCCCTCCCAAGAGCGACAGTTTTTTCTCCTAAATATCACCGGGAGTTTTTTTTCACTGTCTGCTCTTTTTCAACTATTTTCCACTGTGTTGACCTCGCCAACATATCGATTTGTTTGATACCACAACTCGCATGTACAAATAGGGAATTTAAAGGTGACTCACCTACATCTCCCTCTAATATGCTGATACTGATACTAATCACGACCCTAACCCAACTCTGACCTTGACCTCAAAATTAAACCTACCCCAAGCTTACCCCTAACCCTCACATTACTCCTTAACATAATTTCTTTGGAATATAGCGCAAAGCCACATGTACTGCAGGCGTATCCTTTTCCCGCGTCCTGCTTAGGCGGTCATAGAAGGCATCCTAACAGTTTCGGGTTCTTACTCGAACCCTTCATCAGAGCCAGTAGCAGATAAGGGCGATGGATGCAAAAGGTGCGCTACGCAATCATATGCAGAGGAGCTCTCGCGTTCAGGCGATGGGTCAGCACAGAATATGGCAACAGGAGTTCATTGCGCTTGTTAAAGTACTGTAGGCCTGGGAACCATGACTCGAGCAGCTCGCAGGTAATGCAGTTATAACTCCTTGTGAGGCCGAAATCCTCGCACAAACCGGAAATGCAAACATTCGCCTTTATTCAGGCGAAACAGTCAATTTCAAGGCAAAAGATAGACCGCATGAGGCCAGAATGTAGGCGAATTCTCTTGAGCTTCCTTTTCGAGCCCTCGATCAATTTATTCCCTTCTGGATGATAATGAATAGTCTTCATCTTTTGGCTTTGGAGTAACCAGGTTAGTACAGCTAGGGAGTGATTCTCAAAAGTGGTACCTCCACTGCGCACCCCATGAGGGCTGATCAAATGGTTAATTCAAAAGGAGAAGATTTAACCCCTGATCTGGCTTCTCGGATCCTCGCTTGAACACATCATCATAGAGAGAAGAAGGATTCGAATGACTAGATTCATTCAGACGTAACCGAAGTTCCTGAAAGTGAACACTGTGCTCCTCAGTTAGCTCTCGTGAACTTTAATGCGTGTCATCTTATTTTCTCCTCATCTTATTTTCTCCTCTGCATACTCTGAGCCTGGATTCAAGGTTGCAGTGGTTATAGTCTGTTCATGGCTTCCACCGAAACGACTTCATCTCCATTTTCAGGAATACATATTTCAAATAAATTAAAGCATGAGTTGCGCAGTAGATTTCAAGCAACCTTTTCAATTTACCCAAGGCTTCAAAGTGTACGAGGCATTATACGGTACTCTTCAACATGTTGGCAAGCCGACCGTTTGATGCTGAACAACAACCTTCCATGCAATACTTTGAAATAAATTTAAAAATGTCGCAAGTCACTATAAAGATGGCTTTGTTTTGATTCTTAGCTTGTTAGTAAGAGTTGTGTACATAAAAGTGAGTTAGGTTACATTCCATTAATATTTACCGATTGACTACCAATACGGGCAGAAGGTGCGCCGAATCAATCGGAGTAACTGAATGCAGGACTGGGCTTTTCACAGTAACGGAGCCTATTTTAGAAATTGCGAATGGGACCTGCAAGTGGTGTTTTAGTATTCCGAAACAAGGACAAATGGCGTAAACCCCAATAATACAAGCCAGGCGAACTGTTTGATCTCTCGGCGCGACAACTGGTCTAAGATATTAAAATCAAATTCAAGAAAGATGAGCTCGTAACTAAGCAAAACTTGATCGTTTACCGCAGTAAAATGGAAAGTTTCACTACCATTCCCCTCAGGGTTGCCCTTGCGCTGTGTTCGACGACTTGTCCCGCCGACGCATCGAACTTAGCCTTTTCACCATTCCAACCGTCACCCTTAGATACACGCTTGGCTAGTTTGACAGTAAGATCTATAACTCTTCTGTTGTTCATCTTGCGCGTGGGATGGATATATGACAGGAGTGCCTAGAAGTTGCACAATCGAAATGCTCGGCAAATCATTTTTGTAGCACTGAATTGCCGCTTTGGCTTGAACACACACCTATTGCCTCAGTATGCTGATTAGCCTCTTCAATTTCACGTGTGTGTGATAACGGTCTAGGCATTTCGTAATTATTTGGCACCTTAATGCTCTGTGAGTCGTCGACCCCCACAGAGGTGGATACCATCATGTTTCAGTGCACTAACTCTCACAGGGTTAAATAACTACTACGTTGCCAATTCAAGAAGTGTCCTCAATTTCTAGCCATTTCCCTCCTGTCTATTGGTCACGTAAACTATTTGCCACCTGGTCAATGGCCGAAGTACGGGACTAGCCTGTTACCTGGCGAATGTGGTATTGATGAATATATGTAAATGGGGAACTTGCATGTCGTGGAAACTGGGAGTCTTGACACGCCTTCAGTTCTCTAGTTCTAAAATGAAACCTTAAATCGTGGTCAAGACGCCAGTGGACCGAAAGCAAAAATGACCTACCAGCTGGCGCTTCACGATCATCTTATCACAGTTCCACAGCATTTTATGAGACATTTAATTTTACAGGCCAAAACCATGTTGGGTTCCGACTGTTTGTGAGAACTTCAGTCCTGCATTAATATACTCCGATTGATTTGGCTCCCGTCCTGCCAGTATGGATGATCGTTCAATAAAAATTGACGGAATGTAACCCAACTCATTTAAATTTTGAAACTGATCGTATTTCACGTGGTATGTTCTAATTAGAAAAAATAGCTCGCTAGAACGAAGGATGTATGAAAAACAACCATTTATAGAAGACCGATCAACCTCACACAATAGAAAGCATAAACTTAACTTTGCGTTTAAAAATTTGAACCCGGCCAGTCGGTCGAAGAATTATCTTACCAACTGGCACCTTCCTGCTATCTTATTAAAAAAAACATTAAAAAAACTTTGCTCCGATGAGCGGCACCTCCATTAGACAGAATCAAAACGTTTTAACGAACAATCGAAGTATCAATCGTAAGGGTGTTGTTTAAATTCAAGTGATTGGTTTGCCAACATGTTGAATATTGCAGCATAATGCCTTGTGAACAGTTAAGCCGTTGATTACCCAGAAGGCGTGCTTAAAACCGTCTGCGCAAATCATAATTTCATTTATTTTAACGCACATGAATTATATACTTTTTAAATGCAGTTGATGTTGCTGCACTTGAAGCCATGGAGAAACCATGACCACAGCGATCTTGATGCCAGGCATCGAGTATGAAAGGGAGAAATAAGACGTGAAAATTGTTTGCTTGAAGGAACTCTACCCCTTTAGGCGACAAATGCCCAATACACAAGCGTACTAACGATGCTCATTCTTCATCAAAAACATTATGTTAACTGTTTTTGGACTAAATGCATTTAAATTAACGGGAGTTCACTGAGGAGCACAATGTGCATTTTCAGACGTTTTGGTTACAAGTACATGAATCTGGTCATATGACGAGGAAGGCGAAATGCTTGTGATAAGCAATTAAACTAAACAAGATTTTTCGTTTAGGAGAGTGGTATTCACCCAGGACGGATCGGGAAGTTAGTACTATCCTTGGCTATTCGGTATACTACGGAGAGGTCGTTTTAATGTTCGCTAGAATAAGGAATATAATACATAATCCGACAAACTTACACAAGTTTTGGCCTTCCCTCTCCCCTACACACTTTCATCTTCCCTTCCAGATATTGACAAATTTATCATACATGAAGATGCCAGTAATAGGCTCATCGCGGTCATTCTCCTCCATCTGCTCCTGGACTGTGAGCAGATTATTGCTGTTGACAGCAGGTAGTTGAATGAACTCCAGTGGTGGTATAGCACCATGCATCGCGAGGTGCTGTCTCCATCCTACTTCCCCAAAAGTTTGTTGATATATGCAGAGGGCATTTTCTTTTTTCCATTGACCGCAGTCAACTCCAAGTGTTTCAATATTCCCGCGTGCATACTTGCATGTAGCGCACTGGTGTACCGACAAGTATGACGCGTAGAGCAGATCAGAGGCTATCATTTACCAGTGAAGTAGCCTGAATGGGCGCTCAATGGAATACAGTCCGATTGGGAACCACTTTAACCTCTTAGCTGCACTGAAATGTTTACTCAAAATCCATAAAATTAAAATTACTCCTTATCATCCAGAGTGAAGTGAAGTGATCGTAGGGATAAAAAGAACCCTCGAGAGAATCCGTCTACTTTTACCAGTACAATTCCCCATTGTCTTAAATAATTATCTGCCTGTTAATCTTCTGGATCCACATCCCCAATTACTAGATTTTCAGGAGTATTTTTAAAATAAAGTTTAGAACTATGATGGCCCGACGACATTCATTCCTCTTTAGTGCTATCCAAGACTAATGATATGGCGGAGCAATGATAGGCTTACTATACATTTCAGGCTATCTGACTGCAACGTCCAATTAGTTCAACAACATTAGATAGCCTAGTACTACCGACATCGATAAAAATTGGTCAAATTTCTAGGTGACCTTGGGCGACTCTCCGGGTTTCCTGCAAATTTTCACCGACTGCGGCGAACGCGAACTTATTTGCACTCGATGACCCTCCAAGGTCCTCTGTCCGGGAAATCAAAGTTTACCGATATCAGATTCCAACTAAACCTTTTCATGGACTACCACACGAGCACTCTGGTTCATTCAACCCCATATCCTCATGCAACATAGACGGGGAAGATGCTTTTCAGAGGCGGGCTATTACATGCGGTAGATCATGTGATGCAGCAGAGCTGTTGCACGAAAGTTCTTGATGTAAAGGATGCCCTCTTTTATCTGATCAAGACGGAAACACACAGGTCTGTGAGCCAAAAGAGCATGCAAGACCTTAGTCAATGTGAATACATGCTAGAAATCGTGGTTTTCAAGCGGATGGAATATGCACAAATTCAGTCTCGAGAAAAATCCCTTACAGGTATCCAAAAGCTACACAATCAATCGATCAATCTACCAAACGGGCGGTGTTTGATCTTCACATGACACTCAGCATTTTCCACTGAGATGAAAGGACGCGAACTCGGGACCAGGCCGGCCACCCTTTGAGGGCTCCAACTATCACCAGGCTTCCGTACAGAATAGCCACCTCGTACGAGTATCTTTTCGATTCTCCATCAACAGTTTTGGGCCCCGATTACAGTTTTGTTTAATTTTCAAGCAAATTAATGCTAAAAATTAGATTTAATCCTTCGTACTTTAATCATTGAGGTTGAGTCTTTAATTTGTTATGAATATTTGAACTGAAATCCATCAGCTAATGCGGAATGGACGCGTAATATTCGCGAGCTGTCATTAGGCAGACAGTAGTATAAAAATATGTGGCGGGTAAGGCATCATCCACTAGCCTAGATGCAATGTGCTGGTTTTGTAGGGCTTGATGACGGGAACTCGAAGCACGCCACTGGTAGCTGGGCATTTTGTCATAAAACCTTTCATAGGACAGATAGTTGTTTGAATATCCGCTTACTAAAGGGCTATTATCTTTGATTTTCGTCAGGTTTGATCATCAAATCTCTACAAATTTGCAGCATCAACATTTCATGCTATCCATATAGTATTTTATGATGCACACTAGGATTAAATTCCAGTTATATTATCACTTAATAGGTTCCAATCACTGCAATACAGTCTAATACACTGAAGGTCATGGTGAGCAATATTTAAACCTAGGGCGCCTGGAAACCTCGGGTAAGGATAACAATATATAAGATTTAGCTAGAGATAAGATTCTGCCTTGTCAAATATCGAGGAAATTAATGCTTCAACTTGGAGTAAATTCTTCGAAACAAACCTTCTTGGGTTCGGTTCGAAAGATGGTATGCATATTTGAGCTGAAATCCACCAGATACAGTGGAATAACCACCTTATATTCCCACACTACCAACAGACAGTCAGTAGTAAACTCATACTTAAATATTTACCTTACCGAGAGCACTAACTAGCCAGAATACTAGGTAAGAGTAGGTACAATGACCGATAATGTCGTGAGTCTCTGTCCTTGCCGTACAAAATACCTGCGCGGTAGTAGTTAAGGGTACTCTTGGAGCAGCGGTAACCCAACAAACGCTTGCCGTATGTCGATGTAGCCCCGTTTGCTCTAGCGCAGTATCCACGCAGCCAATTTAGGAGGCCAAAGTCAGCAATCACTTGATAATCGTACGACATAATGGTAACGATAGGGTGTGCAAAGCACCAAAGAAACCAGGAACCATAGGCTTGTGTAATACGGGACCGGTGAGCCTAGGTGTTTTACTGGTGAGACGTTACAGCGAGTAATATCAGATGTGCAAAAAATATAGCACGGAGTCCTTAGTGCTTTAATCAGCCTCTTTGCTATTGGAACTGGATATACCAGCTTACATCGAATCATTTCATTACACCATCAAAGGGTGTTCTTTATTTAACGGCAATTACGCACTGGTGAGTCCTTTGGTCAGACGGGTTCACCATCGGGTTTCCAGCCTGCACGTGCTAACCACACAACGCATGCTCTGTGGTTCTATTGTATTTTTGACGTGCATTTCAGTTAGTCTTTCTTCGAGTTTAATAGGCATAAAACATATTTGGCTGTTGTCTACAAGTGACTTTATGGATGGAAAAGAATTAACAAATCTTCCTTAAACTTTCCTTTGCATGGTTCTCGTTTATGATCCCTTTTCTATATGGTTGTGCTTTGGCGACAGTACCACCGGTACGTAATACACAAACCTGGGGTTTCTGGTTTTCTTGGTGCTGTACCTACCCTACCGTTACCGACATAATGGACGAATAGCTGAATGGATGATTTTTTCGCTGTCATTTGCCTTTATCAGACCGTTATGACCTCTTCGTACCAAGATGCGTTAATGGCTTTTGACAAGTCGACCGGTTGCCGAACCAACGCATTTTCACTGGCCTAGGAACCTCTGACTGAATTTATATTTTCATAGAGTCTATCTACAAGGAACTTGGCTATATTTATTCCGCTGGCACAATCTGAGGGACAGAACTACACGTTGGACTGTTGAGCATCGCTGTGGGGTGTACTTACCGAATTCAACCTAATGAAGTTGAAGTAGTAGGTTTTGCTAATTTGATAGTTATGTTGTCTGCCGAAAGAATTCAAATGAGTCCCATCAAGGAAATTTAAAAATTTACGAATGTACTTACGAATGGGCCCCTCTCCAGTCATTTCGTAGTTAAGAAGAGAAGTGTCGGATTATACATAACATACTTTCTACCATTTCTCTGTCATAAATAAATTATAAGTATATCCTTGAGCGTACACACATGTATTTTATGGTCTACAAGGCTTAACACATAAATGATGTCGGTCTTAATATGTGCATAATCTTTCCAACCTGCTTTGCGGTGTTTCATCAGAAATGAACTGCAATCCTAACTTTTCTCACCTTGATCAGCTAAGTATAGACCATCGCAAGATATTCCGCTCCAGCGCCTTTTTACACCATCGATGCGAACAGGGAAGAAAGTAGCCATTCCTTACCTCTTTCATCTTCCACCTGATACCGTAGTACGGCTCTGTGAACATTTGTTAGCTTTAGATTCTCACCAGGCAACTACTTTTTTATAGCATTCATCCTTCTTGAGACCGCAATATTAGGGTGGGGAGGGGGAGGGTCGGTTGGCATTAGATCTATCATCGTAACAATGTTTGACTCTTATACCTATTGAGCACTGTCAAGAGCATGTTTCGTTGCATGTAATTTTATCTTCTTCCTGTCTCATAGTTCGGTAAGGCCAGGCGAATGTGGTCCAATCGTAACTAGGCAACACCATGGTTTGCGCTACCATGATCTGATGACAATAAATAAGTCAGAAAAGACTACACGTGAAGTTGGAAGTTTTCTGTTCAACTCCTAACCATCTATTCAGTACCAGCGCAGTCTCGTTTGACGGTCCCTGCATAGATAATGCAAGTGGCGGTAATAACTCCAGGCAGTGCACCAGTTCTATTAACTAGAGCGCCGTTTGCGGTCCCTAGAACCTCATCAGAAGCTGAGTCCAGATTCCGTACCCCTGAAAACGCGCGGTCTCTATTCTGAAGTACACTTTGATGAATACACCACATGATTGGGCTGTTTGCTGGAAAGACCTTTTGAACTGTCCATCCAAATTTATTGTGAGTCTGCTAGTTTATTTCGTGGGAGATATTTTCAACACGTATAACGCTCCTAACACCGGTCTCAAATTTTTTGAATTTGGTAACTAAACTACTGCCAGCTCCATGCACACCCGGAGCAATGTGCACCAACTTTGCGAGAATGTCAGAGATTAAACGGTTACAGACCTTTTTGACAGAAAAGACCCCTCGCGGTGAAGGTGACTTTGCCAGTGCTTACAGGCAACGTCTCCCCCTTCATATATCTTCTGCATCGCATGTCACCTGCGTGATGCTGCTCGTGGTAAGTTATTGCTAGATGGTGCCTCACTTTGGTGAGGCAAAAGAGAACATGTTTACGGCCTTGGTCATTCTACAGTGTTTTCGCTTTTGCAAAATTGGTGCACGGTAGAAAACGTCGCTCTTACTCGTTAATGCCTTGAATTTCAATTAAAAACAACTTTTTTTCAATCCAACTCCCTTAACAGAGTATCAGTGCCACATCTGTGGAGGCAGTATTCACACCTGTTGACCCACGCATACAAAAATATCGATTAGGATTTAGTATTTTGACTTTCAAAAATGAGTCTCCCCAGATGATCCTGTCCATCCTCTTCACTCTGAGTTAATTGCAGCAAAGTCTCTCCACCCTATGCACCGTAGCTTCTGACGTATATCTTGCAGCATGCCAGAATACGTTCCGTATTACCATCTGGGACACGACAGCTTTCGTGCAAAGAGACCGAAATAAAGAAACTAACCACGTAGTGGTTTTGAAGTTTCAATAAAAACCCACTTACTCTCCATAGTCTGTTCAGGGGGGCGGGCAATTTTGGGATCTTAAATCCATAATAACGCATAATTTTCTCTCTCTCTCTCGTCCTCTTAACTGATATTACTAAACTGCCAATATAGGTACCGTCAGATCGATTGATATCATGGCATGAACCCATAACTAGACGTGCATCCACAACTCCTTGACTGCACTGAGAATAGACATAACCCGTTCTAAATACGTATGCATTTCGAGTACAGTGTTTTGCTTTTCGCTCGACGATGGGAGAAATGTGCAATTCATGGCATGAACCCGTAACTAGACTTGCCTCCACAACTCCTTGACTGCACTGAGAATAGACATAACCCGTTTTACATACGTATGCATTTCCAGTATAGTGTTTTGCTTTTCGCTCGACGATGGGAAAAAATGGGC